>WOXC01008443.1:0-254390 GCA_011680675.1 Gymnobelideus leadbeateri | reverse complement strand
TTGGCAATCTGGTGAAGCTTATGGACCCCTCTCAGAGTAATGTTCTTAAATGCATAAAAAATATACAAGACTACAAAAGTGGAGCAGTGCTAGGCCTGAAGTCAGGCGGACCTGAGTTCAAATCTGCCCTCAGACTTTTAGCCTCTCTGCCTTATCTGCTTGAGAAGAAAATGGCAAGCCTCTCCAGTATCTTTGCCAAGAAAACCCATGCACAATATCGGTATGAAGGTCTATGGGGTCACAAAGAATCAGAAACAATTGAATGGTTGAACAACAATTTGTGATGAAGGAGAAATAGTACTAGAAGGAAGATCTTTTTGCAGAGCTTCCTCTACATATTTGCAAGTAAAATCTTTGTTAGTCATAACTAACAGTTTGTGGCAGGACAAAGCAGATACAAATATTATCTCTAGATCTCTAAAAGAAAACTCTTTGAAGGCTGAATCACGTCCAGTTTGAGGGCCAGGCCAGATGATCACTAACATTTAGTGTGTTGCAGGGAGAGGATCCAACATCTACTCTCTCATCTGCTTGTAAAACCCTCTTATCAGGTGCTAGAGATTCAGCAGCATCCAAAGAGGGCTTGATAAAAATCCCAGCAAAACACCACCAGCTTATGCTACTGAGATGTCAATATGGACAGTCTAGTGACGGGGATAAAGAAACATAATGTAATGAGCCCCAAGCCAAGGCTTTGCTAAAATCAGAGTGGATATCTACATTTAAAGCAAAACCCGGCCTTTCCAGCATTTCTTTTTATTTTCTTTCTTGACAAAAAAAGGTGCTATGGGACTTAGTCTGAACAAGGTGGTGCTTTCCTCCACTCAGAGAACAAAAAAGTGTTTGTCACTTTTCTATGGTGTTATGGCTGTGCTCTTTGGGATGTGATTTTCACAATAGCCTGAATGTTCGATGTAGTAGAAATCTTATTAGATTCTCAGAACTTTAGATATTGTTTAATCCCTTCACTTTTAATTTAATTTCTTTTTATTCTGAATTCAATAAGCAGAAAAAGTGAACATTTTGTGTTAATAGGGAGTATTTTTATAGTGCCTTAAGGTATGCAAAGTGTTTTACAAATATTATCTCATTTGATCCTTAAAACAACTAAGGAAACTGAGGCAGACTGCTGAAGTCATTTGTCCATGGTCACATAACTAGTAGATATTTAATGCAGGATTTGAACCTAGGTCTTCTGGCTCCAGTCAAACATAGCACTATGCTATGATGTTTCTCTCTCTATATTTTTCTTTTACCCTCTAGCATATTGTCATAGAAAGACAAAGATTCTAATTCTTCTAGAATTAGAAGATTTATGTTTAAGTATGGCCTGGAGTCTGAAACACTACTCTTGCTGAATTGAGATCCAGCCTCAGACACTTACTAACTGTGTGACCTGGGGCAACTCATTTAAACCCTTTTGCCCCAGTTTCCTCATTTATAAAACGAGCTGGAGAAGGAAATGGCAAACTACTCCAATATCTTGGCTAAGAAAATTCCAGAAGGAGTCACAGAATCTGACTGAGACTGAACAGCAACATGACACTGGTTAGTTATGCATCTCTGGGCAAGTCATCTATATACAACCTTCCCTTTCCTCCCCTCATCCCAGATTCCTCATCTATAAAATAGGAATATTTTTACCTGTCCCATTTACTTCACAGGACTGTGGTATTTAAAAGCATTTTTAACCTTAATACATTGTATTAATATGGATATATATATATATTTTTTTTTCATTTTAAAGAAGGAAGTGACTACCTCCTTATTTAGCAGTTAGGCATAAGACCCTCCTTATAGCCTGATGAAATGTGTAATAAAAGAACTAAAATGTGTAATGGTAGAACAACTTCGTCCTCCCTGAAATTAGAGAGAAATTCCACCTGAGGAGTATAGACAGTTCTTGACTTGTGACTTTATTTGACCATCACATTGATTTTGGTCAGAGAAGAAATGGAAACTTCTCATGTAAGACTAGTTTGAGTTTTGTAAATGCTTTAATGAAAGCTACAGGCATTGGGAGTCACTACACTGAACGTTGCAAACTGTCAAAGTGACTGCTACTTTCTTTCCCCAGACTCTTTCCCATGCTAATAAAGATGAGGCTGAACCCAGGGCTAGCCCTTGGGCAAAACCATGAAATAATTGAAATTTATCACTGCTTCCCACCACAAATGTGCTTTTCATCCAACCTTTGGCTATTTCAAGTCATTCCTTTCTCCACCTTCTGGGAACCTAGTATCTAGAGCAAAAAGTCTAATCATTTATTCTAAAATGTACTTGTATTTTGCCTCTGCTTTAGGCTTAAGTTCCCTTATTTGTAAAAATGAGAGAGTTGAACTGAACCTCCAGCTTTAAATCCTTTTCCCCCCCTGATGAGCTATGTGATGCGAAAAAATTAATATGCAGACCTGTTGTACAAACAGCATTCACTTTTACAAATTTGGTAGGGCAAGGGAAACTTTCAGAGCTACACTATAGGCTTCTACTCTGATACTTGGACCAAAAATTATCTTGACAGCTTAAAGGTGAGCAATATGTGATTGTGCATCATACAGTTTTATTTTACATAGAACCATTTTGAATTTGCTTTGAAGTCAAAGTTGGTGTTTAATTGAACTCATTAACTTTCTATTCTTTTTCTTGTATAAGAAAAAAGAGGTTAAGAAGGGAAATGCAGGGAATGAAGGGAAATGACCTTTACTGGACAATGTTGAATGTGTAAACTTTGGGGACCACTTATATAATTGAAGAGAAGGATGTTGATATTCCTAATTGTGAACCTGAATTTGAAAGAAAAAAGGTAAACTTACATTTTATTCTCATTTAGTAAGAAATATTTTACAAAGAATTCCATTGGAAAGGTCAGAATTTTCAGCTACATGCTACTTGAAAAGGATATGCTTTATCTGGAAAATCAACTTATCCAGAATATCTCATTTCTCCAGAATAAATTACATGTTCCTGTGTTTGCCTTTAGTTGTGGGTGTGGAACCATAAAGGGACCAGCTACAGTCCTTCTAGAAGATAAGCCTTTACGCTAAGTTTTACCTTGTTTTGGGGGATTTGGGTTTTTTTTTTTTTTTTTGCTTTTTTTGGAGGGGAAAGGCAGGGCAATTGGGGTTAAGAGACTTGCCCAAGGTCACATGGCTAGTAAGTATGATCAAGTGTCTGAGGCAGCATTTGAACTCAGGTCCTCCTGACTCCAGGGTGCTCTATTCACTGTACCACCTAGCTGCCCCCTAAAGTTTTATCTTTGGTAGGACAAAAAAATAATATGCAGACCTGTTGTACAAACAGCATTCACTTTTACAAATTTGGTAGGGCAAGGGAAACTTTCAGAGCTACACTATAGGCTTCTACTCTGATACTTGGACCAAAAATTATCTTGACAGCTTAAAGGTGAGCAATATGTGATTGTGCATCATACAGTTTTATTTTACATAGAACCATTTTGAATTTGCTTTGAAGTCAAAGTTGGTGTTTAATTGAACTCATTAATTTTCTATTCTTTTTCTTGTACAAAAAAAAAAAAAAGCACATCATCTATTAATGACTGGAAAAGCTCTGGACAGAGTTTACTGGCAGGTCCTATATAGAGTTAGGGTCAGTGTGGGAAAAAATTACAACCATTGTAACTATTAATATTATCTGTGTTCAATGCATAAATCTCCCCATGCCTGGGTTATTGTAGCAGCCTTCTGGTTGGTATCTAAGCCTCAAGTCTCTCTCCCCACATTAATCAATCAGTCACCAAAGTGATGGCAGGTCTAGCCGTGCCACCCCAATCCTCCCATTGACTAGATTTCTATGTCTTGTACTTCCAGGATAAAATATAAAGTCTACTCTTTGGCATTTACTGTCCTTCACAACTTTACCCTTCCTGTCTTTTCAGTGTACATATCCTATGATAAGGTTATTATGGCCTACTTTGCTGCAAAAAGCTCCACCTGCTAACAATGTGCCTTTTCTTCAGCAGCTCTCCATCCCCTGTCACTCCATTCTTGGAATTCTCTCTTCCTTGCCTTCAGCTCATCAAATCCTTGGCTTCCTTCAAAATTCAGTTCACCCTGTACCTGGGAAGATTTTGCAGGTCTCCTTGGATACTATTTATTTCTTTACCCTCAAAGGTACCCTTTCACCTATACCAAATGTATCTTGTATAATCCTATTTACAGAAAGGCTATATCTCCACCTAGAAAATAAGTTCTTTGAGATCAGGGACAGCTTTCACTTTATGCTTGGATATCTATCCATTAAGCATATAGTTGGTATTTAATAAATGCTTGTTGATTGATAATATTTAAATAAAAAATTCTACATTAGTGTGATTTGATGGTTGTGTTTGTTTTCAAGGGTAGTTGTGAGTTTTTTAAATCAATGATTTTTTTTTTTGCTTTTTTTTTTTTTTTGGAGGGCAATTGGGGTTAAGTAACTCACCCAAGGTTACACGGCTAGGTTTTTGTTTGTGTGTGCGTTAAGTGTCTGAGGTCAGATCAGAACTCAGGTCCTTCTGACTCTAGGGCCGACACTCTATTCACTGCGCCACCTAGTCGCCCTCAATAATTTTTTTTAAACTAGCATTTACACGGATTTTAAGATTTGCAAAAGCTCTTTACAAATGTTGATTAATTTTATTTCACAACAACTCTGAAACATAGGTCCTATTGATGATCCCCATTTTGCAGACAGGGGTTAAGTGACTTGGCCAGGGTGAAACAGCTAGTAAGTATCAATGGCTATATTTATTTATTTATTTATTTATTTATTTACTTTTGTTTTTTTTTTTTTTTTTTTACAAATGCTTTATTAACTTCTGTTTTACATCATTCATTTCCGCCAGATTTTGAGTTACAATCATTTCCCCCCCATTATTCCCCTACCCAACCTCCCTGAATAGCAGTCCCACAAGATATCGCTTCCTCCAATCTGCTCTCTCCCATACCTTCTCCCATACCCCCTTCGACTTTTCCATTAGAGGAAGGTGAATCTTTGTGTCCCAATGCCTGCACATCTTATCTCCCAATTATAAGCAAAAGAGTATTAATAATAGTATTTGTATATATTTGAAACATTTAATGTTAAGACCTCAACTTTCAGATCCATTTCCTTCTTCCCCTGTCACTCATTCCCTCTGGGGAGATAAGTAATTTAGTATATTGTACATGTCTAGCTATGCAAAACATCATCATAGTAGATATATTGTACAAGGCTGCTTACAGTTCCCTCCCACTCATCCCACCCCCCACCTGGTCCATTCCCCACATGATCCTGTCCCTCTTCTATAGTGGGTACTTCCAACCACCCCTCCCCCCAAGGATGCCCTCCCATCCATCTTCCCTCCTCTCATCCCCCTTCCCCCTATTCTGCTGCAGGTTGAGATATCCCATTTAGCATGTATGTCATTCTCTCCCTGAACCAAATTCAATGAGAATGTGGTTTTGCCTTTTTGCCTTTCTATTCTTCCCCCCCTTACAACCACTTCCCCTTGCTTCTTCTACATAAGATAGTTTACCCTACCCTGTCTCTCCCCATCTCCTCTTGCCACTTTCCTCTCTCACCTCATAATTTCATCCCTTGAGTATTCTCCCTTCCCAACAAATTCAACCTAAGCCCTCTATCCATATATAACTGTAACCATCTACACACACATTCACATATGTACTCGTATGACCACACACCCTTCCATTATTTTCATAGTGAGAAAGATATCATCAGTCACAGTTATTGCTTTTCCATATAGGAATGTAAATAGTTCAACTTTGATAAGTTCCTTTTGATTTCTTTTCACTGATTACCTTCTCAGGCATCTCTTCCTTCTTGTGTCTGGATGTCAAATTTTCTATTCAATTCTGGTTTTTTCCTCAGGAATGCTTGAAAGTCCTCTATTCCACTGAATGACCATATTTTCCCCTGAAACAAAATACTCAGTTTTGCTGGGTAGGTGACCCTTGGGTTCATTCCCAGTTCTTTTGCCCTCTGGAATATCATATTCCATGCCCTTCGATCCCTCAGTGTAGAAGCTGCCAGGTCCTGGGCTATTCTGATTGTGTTTCCACAATATTGAAATTGTTTCTTCCTGGCTGCTTGTAGTATTTTCTCCTTGATCTGGGGATTCTGGAACCTGGCTATAATATTCCTGGGAGTTTTCTTTTTGGGATCTTTTTCAGGAGGTGATCTGTGGATTCTTTCAACCTCTATTTTGCCCTCTGGATCTAAAACATCAGGGCAGTTTTCCTTGAGAATTTCTTGAAGGGTGATTTCTAGGTTCTTTCTTTGATCATGGCTTTCAGGTAGTCCAATAATTTTTAAATTGTCTCTCCTGGATCTATTTTCCAGGTCAGTGGTTTTTCCCATGAGATATTTCACATTGCCTTCTAATCTTTCATTTGTTTGGATCTGCTTAACAGCATCTTGATTTCTCATAAAGTCATTAGCTTCCATTTGCTCCAGTCTAACTCTGAAGGAATGAATCTCCTCAGTGAACTTTTGAGATTCTTTTTCCATCTGGCAAATTCGACTTTTTAAGGCATTCTTCTTCTCATTGCCCTTTTGGGCTTCCTTTGCCATTTGAGTTAGTCTATTTTTTAAGGTGTTTTCCTCAGTGAGGCTGTTGACCCTCATGTCATACTTTTCCTGCATCCTTCTCATTTCTCTTTCCAATTTTTCCTCCACTTCTCTTCTTTGATTTTTAAAGTCCTTCTTAAGGTCCTCTATGGCCTGCAACCCGCTCATGTTGTCCCCTGGGGCTTTTGGAGCAGGACTTCTGACCTCAGTCCTTTTCCTGCTCTATGCCCCCAAAATAGGAGTCTAGGGTTGCATTTTTCTGTTTCCTTTGCCTTGGCATGTTGCCACTTAATTACTTGACTTTTGGGCTTGTTGCCACACTATGGCTTTAAGGCCAGATAGAGGAATTTTCGTCCCGAATGTGTGGGGGGCAACTTCCGTTTCTGGCAAGCTGTAAATCCACCCACAACTTCCACCCTAGATCACAATCCAGCTCCAGGGAGGTTAAAGCAAGAGTGATTACCCCCCAAGACTGATCGCTGGATCTCCCTACAATTAATTGCAGGCCAGGAGCTGGAGCTGCGTCTGAAAACTACAGAATGGAGTGTCTCCTCAGCGGCTTCTAGCCCCCAGGGGAGGAAGCTGAGGCATTCCCCAAATACAGGTCCCAAAGTCCATAGGACACTAACCTCTTACTTTGTCCTAGGCATGTCTATGTTGATAATTTTGGAGTCGCCACAGCTGCTGGTGTTCTGAGGTTCCTCCAGCCGGCTGTTGGCCCTGGTGCCCTGGGGCTAAAACCTCGGCTCACGGGGACCTCAGCTCCGGCTCAGCTCGGCTTCCCGAGCTCTACTCGCTGCGCACTGCCAGCTCCCAGACCGCTGAGCTGGTCCTTCCTGCAGGGCTGCTGGGCTGTCCTCAGTGGGAAGTTAGCTTCTCTGTGTCGTTCTGTGGGTGCTGGGGCTCCAGAAGTTGTTCAGAGTCCCCTTTTACATAGTTTGGGGGGAATCTGCGGGCAGAGTGGCTTGGATGAGCTGTTTCTACTCTGCCATCTTGGCTCTGCCTCCCCAATGGCTATATTTAAAATCAGGCCTTCCTCATTCCAGGCCTAGCGGTGTGTGCAATGCAGCACTTGGCTCCCTAGTAAGACATCTTCAGCCCACAGTGCAATACTTCTCTAAATAGTTTGGTTTACCTAAACTAATAGTTGTGTGCTTTGGTAATTAAATTACAAACAGAAGAATATTTTATGAATATGCTAATTGTCTTAATTGATTATCTAATGTAAACACACTTACTTACCTTTATCATATACTTCAAATACCTACCTGCCCATCTGGAGTTATCTTGAAAATAATGCTTGTACGGTAAAAGTTGTGAGTGTGCCTGGACACACAAAGTACTTTTGAAGCTAAATTATGACCAGTGGATAAATAGGATTTAGGCTTCTTAAACTGAAATAATCTTGACTTCTTGGAGGCCAAAGCTGGCAAGAGGTAAGAAACAACCCCCTATTTGAGAATGGGTGAGGACTAAATGGGAGACTAAGGGAAATCTGTGCTTTCTGAAGGGAAGGGATTTTGTCTTTCTTCTCCATCTAAAAGTACTTTAATATAACCGCATTGTGCAGGATTTGGGTCTGTTTGATATCATTATCTTTCTCCTCCTTTCTCTAGACTCTTATCTGTGGCTAAGATTTCTTTGTTTATATAGCAATTGTCATTATACATGCAAATGGATAAAGATAATCGTCTTTACCTTTCAGCAGATCAAACTCTGCTGAAGAAAGTATGAATTTCTTTCCTTTTTTTGGATAACTTTTGTGCTTACATTAGTTGACTTCCCTTCCCAATGACTCTTTGCTCATCACAAAGATTTAAATAAGAAAAAAAGGAAAAAACAGTCCAAGACCTGCTAACATTGTCCACAGCTGAGAATATATGGAATGTTCCACACTCATGGTCCCTTCCTCCAGTCTAAGAGTATAGGTTTTTACCAAAAAAAGAAAGAAATTTGATTATTTAACTGTTCCCTTCCACTGGTTCCAGTTAATTTCAGTTTTAGTGACTTTTAAAAAATCCATGTGTGAGTTTTTGTTATTTCCGACACCAGATGCATGTGCTACTCTGTACTAGTACTAAATAACAGATTTATAATTGTATTGGCTTTCAAGTAGTAAGTTTTTTGAGAGAAAGAGCCATATCTAAGGGAGTCTCTTTTGATTTCATAACAACATAAGGTGCCACAGGATCCTGTTGGTGGAATTGTTTGGTACCTTACATGAATCAGTCTGGCCCAGACCTTGTTGCCTTTAAACTACTCTTTCTGTCTACTGATTGTGATTATAGTACCACAAACTATTGATCTGAAGAATGGATTGATGAACAATTGAGTCACAGG
Source organism: Gymnobelideus leadbeateri (assembly GCA_011680675.1). Taxonomy (NCBI): domain Eukaryota; kingdom Metazoa; phylum Chordata; class Mammalia; order Diprotodontia; family Petauridae; genus Gymnobelideus; species Gymnobelideus leadbeateri. The sequence continues at coordinate 245,483 of WOXC01008443.1, read as the reverse complement.
TCTTTTAACATTACATAGATTTTTGTTGTTGTGTTTTTGGAGGGGGGAATGCAGGACAATTAGGGTTAAGTTACTTGGCTGAGGTCACACAGCTAGTAAGTGTTAAGTGTCTGTTGTTGAATTTGAACTCAGGTCCTCCTGGCTGGTGCGCTATTCACTGCACCACCTAGCTGCCCCTCATTGCATAGATTTTTAAAAAATAAAATGCCATTGTTATCTTTTGTCTTTACCTACATTTCTCATCATATCCCTGCCCTCTCTTCTTCCCACAAAGCCAACATTATAGCAAAGAATAAAAAAAGGGAGACAAAAATAGTTCAGTAAAACTAATCAACATATTGAAGAAGTCTGACATACATATCGTGTTCCATACCCATAGTTGCCCCTTCTGCAGAGAAAGTAGGAAAGGTATCTTTCCACATATCTTCTTTGTGACCAAGCTCAGTTTGCAGTATTTAGTTTTTAATTTTATTGTTTTTATGTCATTATTGTTGTTATATATATTTTTTCCTAGTTATGTTTACTTCACTTGGCATTATTTCATTTAAGTCTTTCCATCTTTCTCTGTATTCTTCACCTATCTTTCCTGATTAGCCTTCTTCCATCCATTTAAAAAAAAGGAATTAAAAAGTTAAAAATTTAATTTAATTTAAAAAATTAAAATTAAAATTAAAAAAGGAGGAAAAAGCAGTTAAAAACAGTTCCACAAAACTAGCTAACGTATTTTAAAAGTCTCACCTTATGTATCATTTTCCACACCTCAATAAAAAAGTAGAAAGAGGTATGTGATCATATTACTTCTTTGGAGTCAAACTTGGTTACTTTGATTTCATAACATTCAGTTTTGGCCGTTTTGTTGTTTATACCCAGCCCTCGTTGACACCACTTTAATCACTTTTATTTTTATTTCTCTGACTTTGATTTACTTTAGTTCAGATGATTTCCCATGTTTTTCTGTAGTCATCATATTCTTTCATGTTATGACTTGATATTCCTTAACATTCACATCCCACAACTGGCTTAGCCGGTACTTAACTGGTGGGCATATATTTTGTCTCCAGTTCTTGCTTCTACCAAAAAATGGTGCTATAACTATTTTGGTATATGTGGGACCATTCTTTTGATCTTTGACGTCCTTGGGGTATCTGTTTCCAAGGGCCTGGATATCTTAGTCAGTATCTTAACACTTTCTTAGTTCCATCAACAGTGCCTTTCTTCAACCCCTTCAACATAGTTCCATTTTTTCATCTTTGCTAGTTTTCTAGGTATAAGGTAAATCCACAAAGTTGTTTTGATTAGCTCTTTTTCCTATTACCTGGAGCAATTTTTCATATGTGTTAATGGTTTGAATTCTACTTTAGAGAATTGTTCATATCCTTAACTATTTGAGGGGAGTGGCTTTTGTTCCTATGTATGACTGTTAGTTACCTATTATCTTGGATAGCAGACCCATATCAGAGATATTTGATACAAAAAAAAATTTTCCCCCCAACTGATTGCTTCCTTTATTCTAGTTGCATTAATATGCTTTGTATGAAAGCTTTTCAACTTTGTGCAACCTCATGTAACCAAATTGTTATGAATTTGCTCCCTAGACATTTCTACAAAGTGTACCTTAATGAATTCTTCTTTTTTTCTGCTTTTTGGAAGGCAGTTTGGGTTAAGTGACTTGCCCAAAGTCACAGGGCTAGTAAGTGTGTTAAACGTCTGAGGCCAGATCTGAACTCGGGTCCTCCTGGCTCCAGGGCAAGTGCTCTATTCACTTCGCCACCTAGTTGCCCCTAAGAGTACCTTAATCTAGTTCACATGAAATACTTTTATGGAACAACCTTTAATATTCTGGTTTTGTGTCATTTTAAACTTACTATTGTATGGTATTAGATGGTCATCTCAACTAAATTTCTGATAGAATGCTTTCTAGTTTTCCCAACAATTCTTTTCCAATAGAGAGTTTTTCCCCAGGTAATTTGTTTTCAAGTTGTCAAATACTGGATTAATGAATCAGCTGTTTTTTGACTCTTCCTTTTGGAGGGCAATTGGGGTTAAGTAACTTGCCCAAGGTCACACGGCTAGGTTTTATTTGTGTATGCGTTAAGTGTCTGAGGCTGGATCCGAACTCAGGTCCTTCTGACTCTAGGGCCGACACTCTACTCACTGCGCCACCTAGCCGCCCTGACTCTTCCTTTTCTAGTCTGTTCCAACTGGTCTACTTTTCAATTTTTTTAAACCGGTAACAATAGTTTCAGTGACTGCTAATTCATAACATAATTTTTAGCTTAGAAGTATTATTGTCCCTTCATTCCTACTTTTTTTTCTATAATTTCCCCTGATATTCTAGATCTTTTATTTCTCCAAATGAATTATATTATTATTGTGTCTATCTTTGTACAGTAAGTTCTACTCTAACATGAAATGTGTTCCTAAAAATCACTGCCCTATGCAAAATTGGGATAAAAAACCCAATAACATCGGGCTTATGGGAAAAATGAGATTAGGGCACAAAGCTCCAAAATTTCATCAGTGACATACATTTGAAAAAGATAGGAACCTAATAAAAACAGTAGCATGGTTTTATACATGTTAAATGTTTTAGAAATACATAAATGCTATAATAAATAGTGGCAGTATCTGTGACTTCAGGCTGCTCTTTGGCCTGAGTCCCAGTTCCAACAGGCCCAGGGCTAGGGCTGGCAAAGGCGGGTTACTGCAGATCTTAGTATTCTGCAGCTCTAGGGTCTGGAAGCCATAGTGGAAGGGGAGGAAGAAAGCTGGAGTAGATCAACCTTCCTCAACCCACTGCTACTACTGTACTAGAAGATATAAAATAAATACGTCACTTCACTAAAAAGACCCGAAATTTGCTTGTAGACGTAAGCATTGAAAGGATTTCAACTTGTGGGTTATTGTGAAACCATGCACTTTTCTGTGTTTTCTCACTTTCTCGAGGACTAAATTGTGCATAAGCAAATACAAAATTTGTTTTTTTGCTCAAATCTTCCCTAATGCATCAATTACTTTGGAACAAATTTCTAAAGAAGTGTTACTGCAGAACTGACTGTATTCTCATGGTCATTTGGTCACTTAAATTGTAAGTTAATTTAGGTAGTATTGTTATCTTTAGTATAGTGGCACAACAAAGCTTTTTGTTTCTTCAAGGAGACCTAGGTAAAATATTTAAATATTAATTAATTTATTTAATTTAATTAAAATTAATTAAATATTAAAAACACTGTATGGAAGCACTTTGGGGCAGCTAGGTGGTGCAAAGGATAGTGTTGGGGCTAGAGTCAAGAAGACTCACTTCCTGAGTGCAGCCTCAGATACTTACTAGTTGTGTGACCTTGGGCAAGTCATTTAACATGCCCCAGTTCCCTCATCTGTAAAATGAACCTGAGAAAGAAAAGGCAAACCACTTAAATATCTTTGTCAAGAAAATCTCAAATAGGGTCGAAGAGAGTTAGACATAACTGAAAAACGACTGAACAACAACATATAAGCACTTTATGGAAAATGCGATAATATCAAACATAACATCACACAATTTGTTTCCCAAGAGAGTCCTAGAAAATATAAAAGCCATCCCCAGAAAGAAGTTTGCTCATCTAGAGAGCTGTTGGGTAGGAATTCGATCTGGTTTTCTGTGGTAAATCAGTTTCCCAGAGGTCTTATCTTTCTCTGTTGTTTCCACCTAGATTTGCTTAAATTCAGATGGTATAGCACTGGATATAAAAACGAACAAAACCAAGAGTTTCCTAATATACAAAGAATAGCGTTGTTGCTACTTTGAGGAAGAAAGCAGCTGTTGGTATTTTACTGACTGTAGTTTTCCACCATGTGAAACAGTTATTTGTTCAACCTGTATCGTATGTTCTTAGGACACTACTAGTAGGTACAATACCTATTTGGGGAGGACTAGCTTCTCTAAACATGAACAAAAACTAGCAGAATACAGAGTTTGCACCATTTAGATTGTTTTGGGAGATGTTAAATATGTTCTATTCTCTCTGTTTTGGACAATGTTAAAGGAAGTGCTTTGTACTCCTCTTGTAAAGCAGAAGGTTTGCAGCTGGTGATATTATTCTCTACTTGGCTCTTTTTCAGACTTTTTTTTTATTCCTTTTGGTAAATTTGATAGATGTGTCTATTTTAGAAGATGACTAGATACAGCACTCTGTAGCTGGACTGCTATGGGAAGGTGGACTTTTTTTTCCTTTGAAGATGGCAAAAGAACACATTTTCACATCCACTTAAGTACTCATGTGGCCAGGGTTTTGGAATGTACCGTGGAGCTAGAGTGAACATTAACTGGCTTCCACATACTGTTCTAATCTGATTTTATTGAATCACATTTTTTAGTTAGGTACCTACCTATCCACACAGTAGGGTTTAGGGGAAGACAGCAAAAGTATAAGATCCACCATACCTTTAAGGAGTTCCCAATATGACTGAAGATATCGAGTGAATACAAATGAAATAATAATATAAAATTTACTTCTGAAGTGTGTGAAGTTTACCATTAAGTATTCAAATCTCCTCGAAGGAAGGGCAGGTCAGGGTGGCATGAAGTAGTCAGAAATCTTATAGAAGAGGAAGAACTTGAATTGAACTCTAAAGAATGCTCAGGCTTTATAAAAGTGGAGGGAAGACTTGGTAGTCAGACAAGACAGTAGGAGCATGATATATGTAGGGGTCAGTAAACGTCTTAATTGAAACAGGATCTGTGTTGAGGTATAGTAGGAAATGAAGTTGGGTAGGATGAGTGGGTTCAAATTATAGAGTTCTCAGAAATCTAGGCAGAAGCATTTGGATTTGACACCGTGGGGCTTCATTGAAGCTTTCTGAGCAGGGCAATGACATGATGCAAGTAGTATTTTACAGATTTTCTCTTGTCAGGGGTATACAAAAAATGGATTAAAAGTGGGAAGAATATGAAATCAGGAACCTAGCTTAGAATTGACCACAATAATGTATTTATGTAGTGATGGAAGCTAGGAGTAGTGTAATGGGAAAGTGAGGCAGATGTGAGTACCAGTTCAAAGGAAGAAATATCAGGAATTGGTAGAAGATTGGATTTGGGGAATGAAAGGAGGGGAGGGGTTAATGTTTTTCCTAAGGTCACTCGAGCCTGGGACACTAAAAAGAATAGTGGTAGTAGGGATAGAAGTAAGATCAGTAGGAAAGAAATTCAGTTTTTCACAAGGGTGGGAATGACACCAAGTTAGTGTCCAGATTAATGTGGTCAGTTCTCAACATGTTGAATCTCAGGTAATATCCAAATGGACATGTCCTGCCTGAAATATGGAGAATGAGACAGAGTCAAAGATTTATAGGTACCCTTTTTCCTCCTGTAACTCTTCAACTAACCATAAACAATAGTGGCACATGAAAACTTAAATCTGATGAGTACCTTAAGCAATACTTGAAATGGGTCTGTTGAAATAGAATGCATGCTGAGAAAGCTAAGTGAAAGCTGAGCTTAGTAAAGTTATGATTATTTACAAAAGTATGAGCTGGGGCGGCTAGGTGGCGCAGTGAGTAGAGCGTCGGCCCTGGAGTCAGCAGGACCTGGGTTCGGATCCGGCCTCAGATACTTAATGTACACACAAAACAAAAACCTAGCCGTGTGACCTTGGGCAAGTTACTTAACCCCAATTGCCCTCCAAAAAAAAAAAAAGTATGAGCTATTTCACATAGCTAGAATAAGTGTTTATTCTATAATATTAAACAATAAGGAAATAAATCCATTTTTGTGCTGCTTACAACTCTATTAAGCATTGCCCTTTGAACTTTAATGAAGCCTTCCTGAAGTGGCAGAGAGGGTTGAAATATTGACAACTTGGTATTTATAATATGGTTTATTTTAGTGGAAAAGCTTCTGATCTGTGCTTTTTGCACAAGATAGACACCTTTTCCTCTGTGAAACCTTCAGGTTCATGTTTGTCTCGGTTCTGCCTTGGTTCACATTTTTGCCACCCACTGAGTTTACCTCTTGAGCTCTGGCTTCATTTTCATTTACCTGGCAAGCTTTCCCCTGCTCAACATGTCTTCCAGACAGAGCTTCCTTTCTTAGCCTCTTCTCTCAGAAAAATGACCACTTGGACTGCACTTTTCACTTATTTAGAGATTCAACCCAACTCAAAAACTCTAGGTCATAACTTTCTGGACTTCGTATCTCACACACACACACACACACACACACACACACACACACACACACACACCACTCAGGCCAACACATGCTTGTCTTGGTTCCATGTTTGGACATTTGCTTTATTTGCAGATTGTAAGGGTGTTCTGTTTTGTTTTCTGAAAGTGGAGCAAGATGCTTATTGCTTGTTTTCTCTGACACATACCTTGGGTCTCAAACTGAATAAGCTTTATCTTCTATCCCTTGATTTTCTGTTTAAGCAGAAAAAAAGATTGTTATGGCTTGGATCACAGTACCCTTGCCTGGAATCTTCACAGTAATAGGTAACAGATGTGAGACCAAACCAGTGAAGTTGCATAACTGTGTCTCATGTTAAATTCTGTACATTTCAAGTATGTGTAGCTTGCCAGTAAGCATGAGCAGTGACTTCACTGAGTTGATGAAAATGGTCATAAACAATATATATTTATTTCTAGAAAATTGTCTTTGCAGTAGGAAAGACCGAAGTGAGACAGGGTGAGATTAATTCTACAATTACTTCCCTCAAATACATTCAAATGCTGTTTTTTCCTTTGTGTTATTTCTTGGTAAGCAGTGGCCAGTACTCAGGAGTATGCTGATAAATGTTTAACCACTGACTCTCTTAAAAAAAAAAATACCCACATAATTATTTTTTAATAGTATTTTATTTTTCTAATTACATGGAAAGACAAATTTTAACATTCATTTTAAAAATTTTTTCTCCTCCACTCCCTTCTCTTTCCACACCCCAATATATGGATTATACACATTTCCGATCATGTAAAACATATTTCTACATTGGTCATGTTCATAACAGTGATAAGCTTCATATGATTTGTTAACATTTTCTCTGTCACTTTCTTAAGTCTAGACAGCAAAACAAATAATAAGTCAATCCCTGATTTGTAGCATTTGATACAGAAAATTTAAGAATTGGCTTACATGAGCTGATTTAGGCTGGCTTTAGCACACCCCTGAATATTGGATAAATCTGACACCATACAAACTTTATACTGTTTCTTTTTTTTCTTGTTCTTTTTTCCTTCTTCCATTTTTTTCTCCCTTTGTCTTTCCATGCTTTTGTTGGCATTGCTTATCAGGGTCTGATTTGGAAATTTTAAAAAATGTGTCATATTCCTCTAGTATTCATTTATTAGAATATAGTGATCAGAAAGATCAATGATAAAGAAAATCCAAGTGAAACAGAAGTAAATTCTTCCTACTATTCCAGAATTTTACAAAAAATATGGCCAAAAGTCATCAAAGGCCAGTGGGGGTTATCACAAAGGAAGCCACCATGAAACTTAGGTAAATAAAAATATTTAGGTAAATAAAAATTATTTTATATATTTATATATATAAAATTTATATATATATAAAAATTTATATATGTATAAATTTATATATATATATAAATATATATATATATATAAATAAAAATATTAGGTACATAAAAAACTGAAAGAGGTGGGGAGAAGAGCTCTGCCAAGGAAGCCAGCACAACCCCTCCCCCCCACTCACCCAGAGGTCCTGAAAATAACATGGAGTAGAAAAGATTAATGATGGTGTGTCACAAGTCACTTGAACTCCAGTAATTGAAAGCCTGATACTAGTTCTTGGCTTTGACCTATTCAATCAGACAGGACGACATATCCAGTCAGGCAGTTTACTAGTATTTATTAAACACTTACCCTGTACCAGTCATTGTACTAGGTACTGAGAGAAACAAAAAAAGGTGAAAAAATAATTCCTACTCTCAAGAAACTCACAATCTAATCGTGGAGAACCTCAGTAGGTCATTGAACAGAGAGACAGGACCTGGCCATCCATTCTTTTGGAGCACTAGGAGTCACAAGTAGGATACAGAGCGAATAATACATGGACTCCAGAGCCAGTGGGGGTGAAGAAGAATATTTAGGTGACCTGAGACCAGCAAGATTTTCAACATCTCATTGGGCACTATCAGGCTGATAGCAAGAGACAACCAACTTCTATTGAGGACACAGAAAGAGAAGACAGACCAAATGAGGCCCAAACCCACAGTGGACCCCCAGCAGAGTGAATGAAAAGGCATTAAGGCAGAAGATGGGGTCTGGTACTACCCCATTCAGAGCAACAGGAACAGCTTCCAGATTATAACAAAAACAAAAACAAAAAAAACAAACCAAAAACAAAAACAAAAACAAAAAAGCCTACCCAATTCATACAAGAATCTTTTAACACTCTTGGGTATTCTCCACAGTATTGGCTTCCACACAAAATCACCATCTGAGAACTAAAACTAAAAATAAGAGTAAAGAAGAGAAAAGACTGAAGACAATGAAAAAATACTACAGATCAAAAGAAATCCAAGAAGTAAACAGAGAAAAACAGAATAAACTCACAACTACAAGGAGAGCAAGGGGGCTGGGGGAAGGAAGATTTTGGCCACAAGGACAACCAGAATACCTACCTGGAAGAAGTACCTTAGAATAGAAGGTGGAACACCTTTCCCAAGTAGAGGAGTCCCATAAAAATATAATGTAACAAACCCCAAACTCAGTGACTTAATAAGACAACCAAAAATACCAAAAACACAAAGTCAAATGATTGAGAGAAAAAAAAAAAGAAAAAAAAGAAAAATGTCTAATTAAAACAACAGACTCAGAAAAGAGGTTAGGAGAGAGAACTAGTTAGAAGAATCACTAGACTTTCCACAGACCATGACAAAAGCAAGCAGCTCCGGACACTATATTTCAAGAAATTACGAACGAAACCTGCCCAGATCTGTTAAGACCAAAAGTCAGTGACTGAAACTACAAATGTAAAACACCCAAAATGCCATAGCCAAAACCCACAGCTTCCAGAACAAAGAAAAAATACTTTAAATATTAGAAAAGAAAAATTAAGAATCCAGGAACCATTGACATTATCACATAAGACAGAAGAAATTACTATAAAGAGGAGAAAAATCTTGGAGTATTATGTTCCAAGTGACAAAATATAAAGTCTTATAATCAAGATACAAGAAAATATTAAATTATTTAACAGTAAAATCCTACAATAGGAAAAAAAATCTTTTTCTTTTCTTTTTGGAGGGCAATTGAAGTTACCCAAGGTCACACATCTAAGTTTTTGTGTTATGTGTCTGAGGACGAATTTGAATTCACATCCTCTGGACTTTAAGGGCGGTGCTCTATTCACTGTGCCATCTAGCCACCCTGAAAAATGGATCTTTAATAGGATAGAGGACTTTCATGCATTCCTGATTAAATGACTAGAAACTTTGAAATGCAAACACAGGAGTCACAAAGAACCTAGAAAAGTACAGATATTCATCCAATTGGAAAAGAACTAAAAGATAATGAACTACTTACTTGTCCCTTCAAATTCCTGTCTTCATAGATGCCAGAAGAATTAAATTGAAGACAGGTTTTGTTGGTTTTAAGGGAGGGAAGAAATGAGGAAGGGGAGAATTATTTCTCATAAATAGGTGACATATGAAGAAGATTATACAAATAGTGAGGAAGGAAGAGAGAAACAGGCATCTCATGACCTCATTTTTATTTGAACTAGACAAAAAGTTTCTCACACAGAGAGAGAGAGAGAGAGAGAGAACGAACAAAATATCCCAAAAGAGATAGACAGGAAAGGGAAAAGTAAGGGTTTAAGAGAGGAAGTAGAATTGGGGAAGGAAAAAATTAACTTCAGCTTTGAAGGATTGATCATAAAAGGGGAGTTAAAAAAACACCTTAGAGCTTAAGAACCCAACGCTGGACAAAAGAAATAGTTATCACTTCAATACAGATGACTTGGACTGACTAAATTCCTTCTCTCTCTTTGTAAGGAGAGAAGCCAGGGTGAAAAGAGGGAAACACATAAACAATACATAAATAAATAATAATCAACGAATGTCAACGAAATGAACTCAACTGTGAAATGGAGGAGAGTAGGAGACTAGATTAGAAAGTAGAACCCAACAATATTTTGTTTACAGGAAACATACTTGAAACAAAGATTCACACAGTTAACTGGGGAATTAAATCAAAATGTATTATATTGTAGGTAATTAAAAAAAAAAGAGGCAGCACCCATATTCACATAATGGTAAAACAAAAAAAAACATGGTTAAAGTGATAAGCAAGGAGACTTATGATTCTTAAAGACATGATAGACATATATTATTAATATATATTAATATATTGTTTATTAATATATTTATTATTAATATAAATACTTCCATCTATGTACTTAAAGGAAAGCACAATCAAATTACAGGGAAGAATAGCAAAATTATAATAATTGTGGACCTCAATATTCTACTGTCCATGATATTTTTTATCCTTTTGGTATTTTCTCTTTAGTTATCACAAAATAGATCCTTGAGTACTTTTAAATTGTATTCCATCCTGCACAGGTTTCTTACATATATATCTAGACAGGTCTAGCTATTCCTCCCAACTTCATCTTAAAATGTCATTGCTGCTCCCTTATTTGGCATATTGAAAACTCAGGTAATTTAAATCCCTAGATGGTGCTGCAATGTTATCAGTGGTGAAACTAAATTCCTAGACGAGTATTGGCAAATGTGTTCTTTTGGACACATCTTTATTCCCTTCCCATCCTTTCAGTTTCAACTGTAAACATTCTCAGGATAATCTGGCTTAGCCAGTTTACTCTCTGCCACAAAAACTCATCTTTTTCTAACATTAATAGTCTCCTAGTCATTCTGTGTCAATGAATCATGCAATACCATGATCCCAGTTGAATTAAAATTGCAGGTTACAAAAAAAGCAATGGAAAGTAGGTGCCAGAATATTGCCAAATGCAAGAAGTGGATTAAAATATAGAAAGAGAATTTATGAGCAAAGGAGGAGGTAGGTCAGTTATGTAGTCATGAGTAAGGTATGGATAGCCAGAGTGTTGCATTAGTATCTAGGAATTAAAAAAAAAATATTCACTATTTTCATAACTCCCCTAAAGAGGATTCACTTAGGAAAGGGCATAGAAGAAAATTGCATAGAATTTTTAAATGTGGATAGGTTACTATCTACAGTTATGACAAGAGTTACCTACATTAGTGAGATCATGGCACTATCAAAATATCAGTGACAGATTTTGACAGAGACTTTGAAGTAGGCACACCAAAAAACAAAAACAAAAACAAAAAATTTGAGAAAAGTAAAAACAAAATAAAAAAATTTTAAAGGCTTCTATTTTTTCTCATCTAATTTTATATTTTCAGATCTGGCCATAACCTCATTTGCAATTTTAAGTTATTTGTAACTTGAAAATTACAGGTATATGGGTAATTTACAAATCTATGTCATGTTTTTATTTAAAGTTTACTTACAAAAATCTTGACTATGAACTGAGAGGCAACATGATTTAGTGAATAAGGTACAGGACTTGGAACAAAGAAGATCTGGATTTGAATCCCATCTTGTTCTCTCTTACTAGCCATGAGGCCCTGGCTGGGCAATCCATTCGACTTCTTTGGGACTTGGTTTTCCCTTCTGCTAACTGAAGAAATTGGACTTGATAACTAGGTGGCATCATCTGAATGAACTATAAATCTTGTTTTTAAGTTCATCTCATCCACATGAACATGAAAACTTAATCATTGGTGAACTCAATATGGTAGCAAAGGTTGGGTTTAAAAATATAGCCAGCAACTTTGATGGTTACTGCTCTGTACTGTTAAGCAGAAGGCATCTGAATAGTCGGTGATCAAAGGCAGTACTTGGAGTCAAAAGGCAGAAAGCTCTTTTAGGGGTATTTTTGAGACTTTATTTTTGTTTTAAAATGTGTTTATTTTGACATTTATCATCTGACCCTCACACCTCCCCCTAACAACAGCCAAACAAAATTAAAATAAATATGTATCATAACCGTATATGATCCGGCAAAACAAATTTCCACATTCCAGAAATGTATGACTGTCTGTACTTTAAGCTCATTACCCCCTGGCAGTAGATGCATTTCACTACTCTGGAATGGTGGTTTGTCATTGCATTGATCAGAGTTGCAAAGACTTTGAAAATTATTTTTCTTTATCGTGTTGTCTTTCTATAAATTAATTGTTCTACTAATTCTCTCTTTGTGATGCATCAGTTCATAGAGGTCTTCCCAGTCTCCTCTGAAACTGTCCGTTTTGTCATTTGGTAGTATAGAAGTGAACTGTGAGGAGAAATACTGAAAGACAAAGGATAATGGAACCAAAGATAAAGTTGCTTTCTTTGGCATTTTATTGAAATTAAGGCAGTTAATGTAATGTAACCAACTTGGATGATATTTGGGCTATAAACTGTGTTGATACTATCTTATACGTTTTAAATCTTAAAATTAGATTTAATTCTAGTTTGAGTGTAGTCATCAAATATTTCTTAAACACCTACTATATGCAAAGTGCTGTGTTTAGGGAGAGAAAAAATGGATTAGACATAACCTTCAAGTAGCTTACTGTGAAGGAAAGGGGAAAAAAAACCCATGCAGCAATAGCATAAACTATTATGACCACTAGGTGGCACTGGCAAGCAAGGTGGACAACTGCCAGGCATCACTTAAGCCAGAGCTCCTGTCTGAGAATGCCCAGCAACTGGATAACCATTCCCTTTGCATGGATGGAACTTTTCTAGCAAATCCATGCCCCAACCCCAACTCTTACCCCCTCCACACCCACATCATCTCTTTACTAAAGGGTGAATTCTTTTAAATACAACACACCAACATGGTTGCCCTACCACACAAGCTCTTGTGGCTATCAACAACAATATATAGAGAGATACTTTTAAAAATGGAGGGATGTGGTGGAATTTGCTGGGAAGTTTCATGGAGGCCTGGACCCTGGAAAGATAAGACAAGACTTCACTCATGGGAGCTTATCTCTAACTAGGAGTGCCCTGGTAGCAAATTCTTTGACAGGCAGGCAAGTCTATAATATTAGGTCCCCATTTCACTGCCCCACAATGGTTATTTGATGACTCTAAGCCTCCAGCCTAACTCAATTAGAAAAAAATAACCCTTATATCTGTAAAGAGAAATTCTCTCCACCCCTAGCTCCATATCTGTAAATATTAAATAAGATACAATACAAAGTTTAGGATTTCTGTGGATCAACAGTTTGAAAGTGTATTAAAAATTAGCTATTGCTGACCCATAGGGGGCATTTAGCTCTCTCCTGAGAAGAGGAAAAGAAGAGGGGAAAGTATCTCCAGCTCTCTCCCTAATCAGGGGATCAGCAGTGCAGATTTCACCCATAATATAATTCACACTTGAATCATTTTTACTGTTTTGGCTCAGCTCTCATTATAGCGACCTTATTCATCTGCTTTCCATGGGTCTACACTTCCATCTGTCTTATTGGTGCTTGGCCTGCACTTCAGAACCCGGGACTGAATTTGGAAGTATAGGACTGTCTATACAGCAGAGCAGTGCTCTCCTCCCCAAGTTCCTTTCTTCCCCTTCCCCAAGTTCCTGCCCCCTGAAAGAATGGCTGAAGAGATTGGTTAAAGCTAGTGAGGTCGAGGGGAGAAATGCTGCTTCTGAGAAGACTGTAGTGGAGGTGGTGTATTTAAGAAAGCTCTTGAAGATTGGCTTTGATTTCAGTAGGCAGAGATGGGGTTAAAAATATTACCATCTGAATAATGACCATGAATACAGAAAAACTCAGGGCACATTCGTGCCTGGATTCACAGTGGCATAGTTTTTGGCAAGAGGGAAAACTTGGTCTCTTATGTCTGTGGAATAAATACCTATACCAGTGAACCACATGACCTAGGAAGTGAGCTAGTCCAGCCAACCTATTCCTGTAGGTGAAGCTCTGATACAAGAGTAAAGAGCATGGAAAGAAATACAGTGAATTATAAGGATGGAAGAGTTGTTTGGGGAGAAATAATTCAGAATTTAAAATGCCATTTTAAGAATTTTGCCTTAGGTAAATTAAATTGTCAGTAGTGTAGAATGTATTTGTTGCAGGGGTTTAAAGACTGCAGACAGGGAAGTCAATCAGTAGTTTTTCAGTAGTCCAGGCAAGAGATGATAAAAGTTTAGAGTGATAACGGTAGAAAGAAGAGGCCCAGACGCATGAGAGATATCGGCGGAATCCTGCCTACGGTGACCCTTGGACTACATTTCAACTTTTTCCTCAGATGGTGATGACTGCGTGTATTCAGCTGAGTGTCAAAAAGGACTCTAAATTAAATCGTGAGGTTGACAGAACACTTTCCTCTATTCATTCAGCATTTGTTTCTTCTGAACAAACTGAGGGAGGTCTGATGACCTCTCTTTGAACCCAAGTGCAAGTAAAATGCCTTAGAAGACAACATAGACTGCGTCTGTTTTAACTCCTTTCCTGGAATGGCCTCTGAACTGTACTGTGTCTACTGAGGCAATTAAGAGGTGCTTCGTGATGATGGATTGTTTTCAGCAGAAGAGAATTGACATGAACTCTGTCTCAGGCAGCTTAAGTATGGTGGTTTTTTAGCCATGGCATTTTGTATAATCATTATATAGGTTTTGTGCCGCAGCCTTAACTATTGATCAGGACTAGATACCTTTATAGAATAGTGCCGCTAGTCAGAAGGACCCAAAGCTTATGCCTAATGAAAATGATTAATGTGTTAGATGTTGTCTCTTCAGTGTGCTATCTATCTGGGGGAGGAAAGTTGGTGTCTGAATGATTCATTGGAAAAGGCCAGGAAGGGTCACTTCTGTCTGCCTCCTGTGGTAAGTCCAAGGCATGTCTTGTCATGCCATCAATGTGTCTCATCTCAGGTTGGGGGTAGGGCTTTCCGGGTAAATCTGAGATTACTGATCTCTTGCAGGCAATTATTGGTTGAGGACAAGAGACCTAACTACTATCTGTGACATTTCTAAAGGTGAGGCATGGTCAATTCTGTTTCAAGGTTATTTTGCTAGAAGTAGGTGTAATTGACATTTTCTAGATATTGTTCTTGGCTATCACACCCACCTTTATTCTTCCTCCTCTTGCCCTCCATCACCTACACTTCTCATCATCTTTTTTCATTTCAGTGAAGTAAAAAAGAAATCAACAATTGCTCGACAGAAGGCAGTGGTTTCTTGTGTATTCCTTAGAGTTATATTGGCCTTTGGTCTAGATGAGCTTAAAATGACGTGAACATCCTACTTGTTATTCAGTCTCAGTAACCCTCATTATTGAAATATATCCTGGAATTATCATAGATTGATTATAAATTAAGGTAAACATTTACTCTAGAGTTTGCCTTAAAACCAAGGAGGGATCTTCTTTTTTGTTTTTAATAGTGCTTGTTCTGCTTTCACAATTAAGACTTAACCGTCATTTAGCATGACTGATGCTTCTAGCTTTCTAAATTTTTTGGAAGCTGCCTTTCCTGCCAAGTCTGTTTAAATTTAATGTTGCAGGATTCAGAGAATATTTTTTGGCATGGGGTTGAGTAAAGGAATATATAGGCAAAAAAAAGCTGTTAAGGTTATGGTGGTTTTTCCAAATTTAGTTTATGTAAAGATCTTTCTGATAGTTATCGATAGAATTCCTATCTACTGATAGTTTTCCAAGACATAGGATAGGTAGAAAATCTTTTCTATTTCTCAGATGGGAAATTGAGGCTCCAACTCACTTAGCCTTTCTGGGGATTAATAATGACTACATCACTCTCTTAATTAAATGGTTTGCCCATACTCGTGAGAATTTTTACGCTGGGCTAGGGGACTCTTCTTAATTCAAAATGTTCTTATGTTTCGTGAATGGATAAAGCCTTTAAGGGCTTTATGTGTGCCAGGCACTGAGCTTAGTGCTACAGATACAAATACATTCAAGCAAGGCACTCCCAAGTCTTAAGAAGCTTACATTCTAATGGGGGAAGACAACATATAGAAAGATACTTTAAAAAATGGAGAGGTGTGGTGGAATTTGCTGGGAAGTTTCATGGAGGCCTGGACCCTGGAAAGATAAGTCTAAACTTTACTCATGGGAGCTGGGAGACCCAGGAACTAGACTCATTAGGACCATATGTTTAAAGCGAGAAGGGAACTTAATTATCCTTTGGGCTGAGACCTTGTTTTTTCTGAATGAGAAAACTGAGATGTCTAGAGAGGCTGAGTGATTTCCCAAAATTACACAAAGTAATAAACAATAGAACTTTAATTTGAACCTGGGTCTCTGATTTCAAATCCAGTGGATTTTTTCCAATGTGGGCTTTTTCCAATACATCCTGCTACCTCACCATGGGTACAGACATCTTTATTCTATCTTTGCTTACGTAAAAAAACAAATAATAGTAACTTCCCTTATTAGTATTTTGAAGTAATTAATCCAGTCATTTAGGAAAGTGGACCCAAGGGATCACATGTTTTCTAGGCTCACCAAAACTTTCTTAACATTTCACAGAACCAATACAACTTAAAGGTTAGGATTTGTAGCATGCAATTTTGTCTATTGGCTTTAGTGAATCTGTGGAAAATGTGATGTGTAAGGATATGGACATTTTTTTCTTTCTCCTGTACAAAGATAATTGATAAAGATTCGATTTTAAAATGTTTAAAAAAATTGCATATTACTGCACCTTATGTCTAGGTTGTGTATACCCTATTTTCTGATAGTACTGATATGGAAAATGGATTTAATATCTGTCAGTTAATAAATAAGCATTTATTAAGCACTTACTATGTATGAGTCAAGTATTCCTTACTTTCAAGGGGTTCATAGTCTAATGAGGGAGACAATATGTACAAACAAGATACCTACAGGATAAATTGGAGAGAATTACCTGAAGCAAGGCACTAGCATTAAGAGAGATCAGGAAAGTTTTCTTATAGAAGGTAGGATTTTAGCTAGGACTTGAAGGAAGCCAGAGAAGTAGGAGAAGGGAGAAAACTCCAAGCATGGGGGACAGTCAGTGAAAATGCCAGGGGGGGGGAAGATAGTGTCTTATGCAAGGAACAACAGGGAAGCCAGTCCCACTGGGTCACAGAACATGTGGGAGGAATAAAGTATAAAAAGACTGGAAAGGTAGGAGGGGACCATGTTATGAAGATCTTTGAATGCCAGAGGATTTTATATTTGATCCTGAAGGTAATAGGGAGCCATTAGAGTTTACTGAATGGAGGAGGTGACATGATGAATCTTCAGGGTGTTACACACAAGGTAATGGAAATGATAAGAAATAAAAATAAAGAAATTTTAAAAATTATCACTTGACTTAGAGGATGAGTTGTTTCTGTTAAGTTTATGACATAGTGAGGATGAGAAATGGGATTAAATCTCTCCCATATAAATGTGTGTTCATGTATATAGATATTGATTGATCTTGAAATTAAAGTTCAAACTGAGATCACTTTCCCCCCCATTATTTTGATGTATTTTCCAAGTCTCTTAATATTTTCTACTATAAGTTAATTTTATTTCCTTTGACTGTCAAAGTGGGGAACCATGGCCTGAAGCCAAGAAATGTCATAATCAACTAATCAGAGTGTGGAAATATGGGTGGCATCCCACCCTCTCTTTGATAGTCTCCAACACAACTATACGTTATTCCTCAGTAGTTTCCCGTGTACTTCTTACATCCCCGTTTCTGTTATCAGTCTCCATGCTATACTTGCTCTTCATCCCTCCCCTTCTAAATCAATCATTAAACTGTCTGAAGAATCATCTCACCACTACCCTGGGACCCACAGAGGCAGCTGTGCAAATGCCACTGTGAAAATTCTCCTCATTACTACACGTTTACCCTCTTTGCCCATACTTCTCCTTCCTGCCAAGTTTATCTCATAGAACATGCATTTGCCCTGGGCCATCCATCTTTAGCTCACTCTTCCTCACCCCACACATTCAATCAGCTGCCAAGTCTTGGCATTTTTATCTCAACAGCTCTGGCATCTCTTCCTTTGTTTCTTCTCACAAAGCCCCAGCTCCAGTTCAGGCCCTCAGAGCTTCACACCTGCAGTATGGCCATAGCTTCCTAATTGGTCTTCTTGCCCCACGTGTTTGTCCTCTCCCAAGCATCCTTCTCACAGCAGCCAAAGTACTTTTCCTGAAGGGCAGGACTGAGCGTGTCACTCTATTTAGTAAAGGCCAGTTTCCCTGTTGACTTAAGGATCAAATATTATTTCATCTCTAATCACCTCCTTTTTAAGTTTCTTTTTTCCTGTAAGTTGTATAATGTACACACTTATATTTTTAGTTTATAAATTGTATACACATAACTATTGCAACTCGTTTTTCTGTTATTTCTTGCCTCTCCTCTTTTCTTTCCTGCTTCTTCTGTCTTCTCTCTCCCCCTCTCTCCCTCGCTCTTTCCCTCTCTCCTCCTCTCCTCTCCTCCCCTCCCCTCTCCACCTTTCCTCCCCACCTCTCTTCCCTCTCCTCCCCTCTTCTCTTCTCTCCTCTCCTCCCCCCCCTCCTCTCTCCTCCCCTTTCCTCTCCTCTCCTCTTCTCTACTACCCTCTTCTCCCCTCCCCTCTCCTCCCCACTCTTCTCCTCCCCTCTCCTGTCCTCTCCCCTCCCCTCCCTTCTTCCTCCCCTCTCTTCTCTTCTCTTCTCCACTCCCCTCCCCTCCCTTTTTCCTCCCCTCTCTTCTTCCTCCCCTCTCTTCTCTTCTCCCCTCCCCTCCCTTCTTCTCTACTACCCTCTTCTCCCCTCCCCTCCTCTCCCCTCCCCTCCCCTCCCCTCCCTCCAGTTCTGCCTCATACTTTGCCCCTCATCAGCCTGCATGCCCACAGAGCATGCTATAACAAGTAAACTCCACCTTGTGAAAGAAGTGAAGGCTTCGGGGAAAATCCAGTGACTGAACTCTTAACTACTGACATGTAGTCTCCCAGCGCCTGTGTGCAAAGGTGCTGCTTCCCCAGCAGTTGCTAGCTTGCATGCAGTTTTGAAGGGGCGGAATCCTGTTCACATAGCTGAGATGTGATTCGTCAAATTTGCAGAACTTTCCCCTTAAAATCTCTACTCCACTACCAGTCTTCCACCCCTGGGAGGGTTTTTTTTATGTTGAGACATTGACTTGCAGCTTCTCGGAGTGCGTGTCAGATAGTCTAGTCTCCAGCAAGTTACACTGAGACCATGAATTCAGAAGCTGATGAAGCCAAGGAAGGTATGGTGGGGTTGTTTGGGCTTTTTTTTTGTTTGAGGGAGAGTTGGGGTGGAGTGGGAGGTGGGGGGGGAATAAGTGTTGGAAAAGGTGAGGGTAGGCTAAGTGGTTAAATGAGCTGTGCATATTTTCTCTTTCGGAACTGCCTTTTGCAGCCAGAATAGGACAGAAGAATCTGGATTTTGAGTTCATTTTTCACCATGCAGCCATTTAGTGGAGACGGAGACAGAGAGGAGGAGGAGGGGAGGGGAGAGACCTGGCACAGGCTCTAGAGGAAGGACTGCTCTTTAGATTTCTCTAGAAGCAAAAGTATTAACTCCAAGGACTAAAAACTTGTTTGTGAGATGCCATCACCACAGCAAAGAGCTGGATCTCCCCTGGAAGAAAGCTCTGAGGCTTGCAACTTAAAAAGACTTTGGACATAGGAAAGGTTGTGTTTCTTAATGAAAGAGGAAACGAGAGAGAGAGAGAGAGAGAGAGAGAGAGAGAAGGAGAGGGAGAGAAGTGAAAGATTTTATTTTAGACATAAGCATTCATCTTCTAACTTCCTCTCCTGTAATAGGGTATTTTTGGGGGGAGATGATGAAGAAAGAAATATGAGGGGGATTTTGTGTGCATTACACTGAGAGAGAGCAGTGTGTCTGTTTCCAACTTTTCCAAAGCAGAGGGTTTCATTTACTCCCAACCTGATTGAGTGACAGGGCTGGAAAGGCTCCAACAAAAACACAATTATACACTAGTGTTAGTTGGGGACTTTATTTGTGTGTGGAGGGGTGTTTGTGTACTTTATTTCCCAAAATTTTGCGTACAGAAGACCACTTGTGAGTGGGGGGCGGGGTAGAGAAAAAACCAGAGGGTAAAAAGTGAAATCCTCTTCAAGCTTGTGGAACTTCTTATAAAGCACTCCCCAAGGAAACTGGCAAATCCCAGTGGTGCTGGCAATCGAGTTGGCCGGGAAGGCACCAAACTGCCCCCATTTGGGTAGAGGTCAGCCAGGGAGAAAGAGCCTTTAAGGAACTTGCTTTTCTTTCCCCTTTTTACTCCTCACTCCCTTCCCCCACTGAAGGTGAAGTGTTTTATAAAGTCATTACTGCGGACCCAAGTTTACCTTATTATGCCAGATGAGGGAAACAGGCCATAAAAAGAACGCTTGTTGGACAGGAATACAGAGCTGGCTTTGACTCAGAATGTATGGCTATAAGCAAGGATTTGCGAATTCTGACTGAACTGACTAGTGGTGGGGGGATAAGTCTATACTGTGGCTACTAAAATCATCTGAAGGAGATTGGAATATGGATTGTACTTTTTTTCTTCCTTATTAACTAAAAAGTTAATAGGAATGAATGCAAGAGAAAAATAGCAATTAGTGTGTGGGAGAACTCACTACAATCAATCTGTCAATCAAGAAGCATTTATTAAGTGTTTATTGTGTGCCAGGTCCTGTGCTAGATTCTGGGAATCCAAAAGACAAAAAAAAACCTGAAACAATCGTTACCCTCAAGAAGGTTATAGGCTTAGGGAGAAAAGCATTAAAATACAGGTAGTACTGCAAACACTTAGGGGCCTAATTCTTTTTTCTTTTTTAGAGGGTGGGGGAGGCAGGGAACAAGTATTATGCATTCCTCTAGAAACATTCACTTTCCACCTACCAAGAGAAGACAGTGGTTTGCAAGTTGGGGCTTGAAAAGGCCCCTGAGTTACATACAGGAAGCTGCTAATACTCTTGTTAAGTGGACCTCCTTAGCCCTGAAAATCTTTTTCATTTTGGCCAGATCTTTAATAATTTAGATTCCAGAAATTCTCTAGAAATAGCTTTGGTGCTTTTTACAAAAATGTCTAAAATTAAAAAAAAATACTTGGAGGTTCCAGTATCTTAAATTGATGGAAGCTGAGGGTATTTTGCAGGGGTCTGATCAAATACTTTTATCAGCCAGGAGGAACTGTTCTGGCTCTTGCTCGAAAGAGGGTAAAGCGTTAAGGTTAATCAGCAGTGACTACATATATATATTCACACACATACATATAAAATCTGTGAGGGAGCATTCTGGGTCAGAGAATTCACCTTAGCCCTTTCATGAGGGCAGAGTTTTTACTAGGCTTCAAATCTGATTATCTGGGAATTTATATTCAGTTATCACTAGTCAATCTCTGTGTGGAACTATGTCAACAGCCTACTTATCAAACTTCTCCATACATGTAATAACTTAGGCTTTCCCCATTTAGTGTGAGATCATCACTGTCTAGCCATAGAGTCTATTTTGCAGGAAAATGCCCGTGGATCTCTCCTGTCTGCTTTCTTGTAATAGGATAGGATGTATCTTAAAGTCATCATTCCAAACTGTCAGTGAGTGACTAGTAACTTATTTGGGGGCTAACTACGAAGGGGGGAAGGCTTTATATTATATCACAGCTAACTTACTTGTGTGCATGCATGCATGAAAACATCTCATGACTATTGGAAACTTAGCCACCTTAACTTCAATTCTTGCCATTGTAATATATCATTGCCCTTCCTTTCTCTCTTTTACCCTTTCTTCTCACTTCAAAAAATAATAGCAAACACTTTGAGTTTGATGATTAAACATGGAATGGATACCCAACCCTTATATTGTTACTAAAGGCTGAATGAGTTTAACATGTCTGGACTTAAAATAAACATGAGAAATGGGAGTTCAGTTAGCAACCTACTTTGAAGGAAGGATGAAGGCTATTGAAAGGAACGCATCACCACTTTAGTTTCAGAGCATAGCAAGAGTGCAGCTGTTGACTACATTCCTAGTGTACATTTGCTTCTTGTAGAATGAATGCCTTTCCTTATGAAAGAATTGGGAGCAAGGGAAAAGTTAACAGCAGCAAAGGCCCCTAAAGCTCTGGCTCTTGTTGAACATACTCGGTAAGAGATCCAAGATAATTGGAAGTAGCTTCCTTCTCCATTGAATGCTGTCTTCTGAATTAGACTGACCCATTACATGGTTGTAGGTTCCCAAAAGGAAGAGAGGTATTTACAAAGTAGAGTGAGCCTAGGTCAGTTAACTAATTAACCTCCCATACAGCATTTGTCTTTTTACAGCTATCCTTTTTGATTTACCAAAAAGGATATTTATTTATTTTGTACTGTAATCCAGCTACATGCATGTTGCTATGGCAAGGGTGTAGGTGGCGGGTGCTTCTTAAATGCTTTCTTTGGTTGATTAGCTCCAAAGTGTCCCGTTTATACATAGTTGTTTCCTTGTCTTCCCTATTAGATTGTCTTCCCTATTAGATGTTGAACTCCTTGAGAGCGCTTCCTGATATACATATATATATGTATATATATGTATATATATATATACATATGAGTATATATGTATATATATATACATATGAGTATATATATACACTCACATATACATATGAGTATATATGTATATATATACATATGAGTATATATATATATATATATATATATATATATATATATATATATATATATATATATATATATATACTCAGCACAGTACCTGTTTCCTAATAGAAACTTAAGAAATGCAACTGATGCTTGTTCTGGTTCTGATTCTAAGATTTAGAGTTGAAAGTTTTTTTTTGTGCCAGAGTTCAAATCCTGACTGTACTACTTGCTGCCTGTAAGCAAGTCACCCAGCTTCTCTGGGCTTCAATTTCTTCATTTGTAAAATTATGGAATTAGACTATGTGACCTCTAGATTTTCCTTCTAACTTTAATTCTATGAACCTATGAAGTGACTTATCCAAAGGCACATATACACAGTAACAGAGATAGAGTTTCAAACCTCAGCCCTCAGGTTCTAACTGTAACTTGGTTTGCCCTATAAGCACACAACCAACTTAAAGTATAGATAAACAAGATACATGTATTCTAGAAAGGAAAAAGCACACTCTTCATTCTGAGGCTGGTTTCAGATTCTCCCTTCCTTGTGAGAAAAAAGTCTCATTGAAGGAGTTGAGATAAGAATTGGGTAGAAAGGATACAAAATCGTTCAGAGAATGAGTAAAGACTAGGTAAAGGAAGTGGGCTTGTCTATATATCTCTGTTTTAAAAGTTGCATGTGTTTGGTTTAAACATAAATAGCTGAAAATGTGCCAGCCTAGTAAGGACAGCTTAATTGGAGTAGAAGTACTAGGTGGTAAAACACTCTTCACATTTTTTCTTCTTACTTCTTTCATCTTCTGTTTTTCCAATCACTAATTAATTAATCAGCAGGTATTTATTTAGCCCCTACTATGTGCTTAGCATAAAAAAAAATATCCTCAAGTAACCGATCATCTCATTTTGGAGATGACACTTATCATACATGAAACAATCTCAAGTGATATAACAAAATTATAATGAATATTCAATTGAATATAGGGCTACAAAGTATAATGAGTCCAGGGAAGCAAGGAGCTGGGGCTATTTCAGAATTGAAAGCTTCCTGGTGGAGGCTCAACTTGAAGGGTTTGGACAGACCAAGGGGAAAGGGGCAAAGTAACGGGGGCACAGTTCTAGTACCACAAAGACATTTTCTCAGGCAGAGAACTGGGTGTCTCATTCTGTGGCCTAGGCTTAAGCCTTAAGGCATACTTAGTTCCACTGAATCTTGCCATAATTTATCATTGAACAGGCAGAGGTTTCCAACCCTAATTAGTTCTAGGTACAATGAAGAACCTGGTCCATGTATCCAAAAGTCAGAGGTCAGTGATTGGAATGAGATTGTGCTTTGAGAATTTTCTGGGTCCCTCTCATCATGCCACTCATTTTATAGTCTTTAAGATGAGTCATCTAACAGTAGCACAGGCAGATATATTTTTTTTTAGAGTAAATTATTTCAACCCCAAATATGTGATAAGCTTGAAAAGTAAAGCTTTGAAAAGGCTGAAGCCTCCCACAGGAAGTGTGAGGGACTGAAATGACAGTAGAATAAGTGAATGGCTTGGTTTTATATGGAAGCAGAGTTTGAGAACAGAGAGAGCTGAAGAAGCCTTTGGAAACTGATCTATAAGGACAAGATTCAGTCAGGTGCCTTTAAATCTTAGGACTTAGCATACTTTGTAACATCAGCTATCTCTTATATTTCAGCATGATTTTTTTTTTTTATTCCAGTCTTCAAATTTCCCAGTATCACATTGCTTTCAACTTTGGGTTATTCAGATGCTGATTAACCGATTTACTGTTCTGTTGTGTGTCATATTCTTATCTTGAGAGACAACCTGAAATAATGGATAGTGTGACCTCCGTGTTTGATGCTGGACTTAACCTTAGTGTGCTCAGGCATAGACCTAGGACTTACCTGTTAAGTCATAGACTGGCTAAGATCTGCCTCAGAAGAGGAGTGCATTTGCCTTTAGCTATTCCCCAGGGGTGGGGAGCCTGTGGACTTCTAGGTCATTGGGTGTGACCTTTAGACTGAGTCCAAGACTTATAGAACAAATCCTTTTATTAAGGGAAATTGTTTTGTGAAGGTTAGATTTAGTCAACGGGCCACACTGGAGGACCTAGGGCAGGACTGCTGCACAACCTGCAGCCTGAAAAAATGTAGAGGATGTAAATATAAGCCCGCACAATGTACTGTCTTCAGGCCGCTTTGGTTGGCCCCAAGTAGTGCAGGCCTGTCCTAGAGGACCACATGTGGCCTTGAAGGTTCCTCATGCCTGGATATTCCCTGTTGGATCTCAAATTGGGAGGGGGAAGGAAGTTGGGTTTGCAGCCACCACCTCTCTAAATTATAGCTTTTGTGGGATCAGTAAACTTTGGATTGCCTTAAACCTGTCCTCAACACCTCCAGTTACCAGCTAGGTACCCTGAAGCCTGCTTTCTCTCCCAATCTTCCCCCTATCCCACAGATGTTGTGTGTTCAAACTCTCTATGACCCCATTTGGAGTTTTCTTGGCAAAGATACTGGAGTGGTTTGCCATTTTCTTTTCTAACTCATTTGACAGATGAGGAAACTGAGGCAAATAGGATTAGGAGATGTACCCAAAGTCACATAGCTAGTAAATATCTAAGGCTGGAACCCCTCAGATACTCATTCAGTTATACCCAGGATCAGCAAGATGGCTGCAGAGTCTGCTTTGGTCTGTCACATTCCCCACCACCATCTACCAGTCACCTGATCAGGGATTCTATTGTCAGCATTCTCTTCACTTCTAGGTGAATTCACTTATTAAGAGAAATTAAAAGTAGATCTACAAATAAGTTGAGGAGCTTGTGATATATTGTACAGAAAAAAACAAAGAACCCTTGATATCAATAATGCCCTGGTAGTGATTTACCCATATCCCTTTTCCATAATAAAGATCATAGCCCTGCTTAAGTGTTTATTAAACAAAACCTCTCTATTGATTCTTTAAACCACAATCACATTAGGGTCCTTCATCTGATTTAACACAACTTTCTTCAGTATGCATTACTAAGCATTACATCTGCACTTTTTCTTCTCTACTCCCCCTCCTTCCCCCCCGAAAAAAAAAGGGAAGGACGTGGAGTGTGAAGGGGGTTTTATATATAGGAGCATGGCCTATATGAGATACTTGACACTTTCTGTGGTCTAACTTTGGATTACATATAATATATATGTATGTGTGTATATAAATCTATATATGTGTATTATGTTTGTATGTGTATTAAGGATGACATGAAGAAGATGCTTTTAAAAATAAAACTCTTTCAAGTCAAACCATTATCTGATTCCATTGACTAGAACTTTGTAGTCTAATATGTAAACAAGGAGTAAGTATAGGAAAACCCATTTAGAAATTCCTTGAGGTAGCTTGCTAGGTAGAAAAATATGTTCAGAAACAATGGTGATATAAAAATATCAATAAATAAAATTTTAATCCATTTAAACTCTTTATAGGATAATAAAAATCTTTCATAACTTGCCATTCCCTTCTACCTGTCCAGTTATCTTTTTCTTGGTCTTCCTCTATCAATATTGGAAATTGCATTAAATATGTATACTAATAGCAGTTTTTATTTAGCAAACTCATGATGCTGAAAGATCAGAATAGCATGGATTGTTAAATCCTCTGCCCAGCGGCTGGTAGAGATCCTGACAAAGTGAACCAAAGGTAGACAACAAGAGGAAGAAGAAAAAAGACCTTGTAAATTCATAAACTGGCTATTTTTTTATTCCCAAGAACTTGAACATTTTTTGTTTCTGTTATAAAATATTTAGCAAGTTATTCAATCTCTATAGGAAATCATTGAGAAGTCATAGAATTCAGGATATATATATATATATATATATATATATATATATATATATATATATATACATCATTCTTTAGACAATAATTTTGCTTTAAAAGGATCATGTTCATGTTTTTGCAAGTTAAATAATTGTAAGTATTTTAAGACTATTTAAAGAAATTCTTTTGAATATCCTTGGTAAAAAATTACTCAATTTGTTTTATGTTTAGATTTTTATATGTAAATTTTTCTTAAAACAAGACAGACTTATGTGAGTTTGGCTGTTCAGCTTAACAAATATTAAATATTTACCACGTAAAAAATATATTGTGCTGAAGCTTATAAAAATAAGACACTGACCCTACCTTCAGTCCAATTCAAACAAATATTGCTTGCCTACTATTATAAAAGCTGCTGTACTATGGACTAAGGTGAAGACAAAAATGCAGAGAAGAACCTCTGCCCTCAGAGAACTTATTTGATAAATAAAATAATATAATTATATATATGTAATATGTTATAATATTATATATAAATAATAAAAAATAAGTAAAAATAATAAATTAAGAGAATTTATTGTAAGGATCTAACATATACACAGATAAGCAAATATAAAGTAATTTGAGAGAGAGAGAGCGCTAAAAGTTGGGGTGATCAGGAAAGGCTTTGTACATGAAGTGATACTTGATCTTGAAGGAAGCTGGGGATTCTAAGAGGCAAAAGTGAACAGAGAATTCACTAGCAGAACTGTGGATACTGTGTGTGAAAGTGTGGTGATAAGAGAACAAAAAATGAGTTTAGCGAGTAGCTTGTTGGCTTTTCAACTGGAATATAGACTCTATGGAGGAGAATAATGTGAAATTAGCATGGGAAGATAAGTTGGTACCAGATTGTGGAATATACATATGTACATACATACACACACATCTCCTAAAGGAAACAGGAAGATACTGGTAATTTCTTTTTTTTTTTTTTAAAGCAATTGGGGTTAAGTAACTTGCTCAAGGTTACATGGCTAGTCATTATTTATGTGGGGGTGCTAATTTTCTGAGGCTGGATTCGATCTCGGGTCATCCCAACTCCGAAGCCGGCGCTCGGTACTGGTAATTTCTTAATAGACAAAGGGTGAAGAAAATTATTTAGGCAGTTGTATACAGAATGGATCAGAGAAGAGAGGGAGGGACTAATTAGAAAGTTATAAGAGTAGCCCAAGAAAAAGGTGATGAGTGATTAAATAAACTCTGATCATAGTCACAGGAGTAAAAATAAAGACACAGATTTGGAATCAACAAGATTTATCAAGTTATGGGATATGTGAGTTGAGGGAAGAGTAAAGATAAAGGTGACTTAGATTCTAAACTTGGGTAAATGTGAACATCTAGGTACTTTCTACAAAGGAAGTTTGGAGACTAGGTGGGTTCAGGGGAACATACTAATGAATTGTTTTGAACATGTTGATTTTGAGCAGTTAATTAATTGTGTAGACCTCTGGGAGCTGATGAAATCTTCAGTGGAGAGAGCACAAAGAGAACAGAGTCTTGGGACATACTTAAGCTCAGGGGATGGTGGATGGTGATCCAGCAAAGGAGATTGAGAAGAAGCGGATACACAGATAGGAGGAAAAAGCCAAGTGAGCAGTTTCCTGGAGCCAAGAGAGAATTTATTGGAAGAACTAGCCAGGAAGGGGGTAGGGAGATGACTGTCAAAATCTGCAGAAGGGTAAAATAGGATGAGAACTAAGAAAAGGTCAAAGGATTTAGTAGCTGAGGCACTTGGTAACTTTGAAGAGAGCAGTTTCAGTTGAGTAATAGTGTTGAAAGTCCCATTACAAGGAGTTAAGAAGTGATGACAGGCAGACCATAAATATAGGCATTTATTTCTAGGGGGGTTTCTTCTGAATGGGAAAAGAGATGGAAGATGATAGCCTGAGGGGAAATGGTAGGGACAAGCAAAGGTTTAGGCTTTTTTGTTTTGTTTTAACATGGAGAGCCCTCAGTGTCTTTCTGAGCAACAAGAAGGGAACCAGTCCATAAATAAAGATTGAAGACAAGAGAATAACTTGGCTACTTACTATCAGTGGGGCTTTGGGTAAGTCATTTGAAATCTCTGGACCTGGCTTGAGTGGAGAAGTAGAGATAGGGTGGGGTGGATTACATGATCTCTGAGTGACCTTCCAACTTTACGTCTATGATCCCTGTGATCTTTTGTAACTTGGCAATTTTATATTTCCATAAATAGTTTTATTTGACTATTTCCCTTATTTCTGTAGTAAAACCCTTTCCTTGTTTCAGTTAAAGGGGAAAAAATGATTATTTATCCCCTATCCAGAGAGGTAGGCAGCTAAGTGGCACAGTGGATAGAGCACCAGGCTTGCAGTCAGGAAGATTTGAGTTCAAATCCAGCTAAGGACACTTACAAGTTGTGTGATCTGAGCAAGTCACTTAACCCTATTTACTTCAGTTTACTCATCTCTAAAATGAGTTGGAAAAGGAAATGGCAAACCACTCTGGTATGTTTGCCAAGAAAACCCCACAAAGGGGTCATGAAGAGTCACGCCAGAAAACAATTCAACAACATCTAGAGAGGAAAGGAGACTAGTCAGTGTTCTTTAGGATTCAGAGTTAAGTTGGTGGTAGTGGAAGAAATAATTGAAGGAATAAAAGAACTTCTGGGGCAGCAAATATGATACATTTGGGGAAGTTGTTCTGGCCTTCCTGGTGTGTTTCTTGACAATATTGAAGAGCGGTCTTGTCAAGAGTTTCTGGGATGAGAGGTAGAGAGCATCCTAGACATAACTAACAGGCAGGTACAGACAGGGTAGGGAGTCAAGTCATTAAAGAATTGATGGCCTAAGAGAATAGAAGAGGTTTGAGAGACAGCAGATCGGATTGATGGAAAGAAAGTTCATTGGGGAATGGGAGAGTGGGGTATTGGTAGATGGTAAGATGGTAAGCCCTCATAGAGCCTGGGCCATTGCATACTTAAGTGAAATTTCTAGGGCTGACAAAGTTCTCTTTTAACTATTTCTAATCCAGTAGCTTGAATATAGAAATGAGACATTGTAGGGGGAAAATGGTTCTTTAAATGAATTTAGCTAGTGTTCTTTATTCCATACCTAAAGTGACTATATTTTCTTTTCTCTTATGTTTTATTTGTTTTAATTAGCCATGGTCTGCCTTCACAGCCTCCCACTCTAAACTCCCCCCCCCCCCATTGAGAACATGTAAAAAACAAAACCCATTACAAATATGTATAGTCAATCAAAACAAATTTCTCCTTTGGCCTTGTCTCCTGGCTCACCCTACCCCCTCCACAAATGATTTCATTCTTTATTCTGATTCCTTCACCTCTTAGGAATTAGCCTCATTAGTCCTGGAATCCTTGTCAGTCATTTTGCTGATAAGAGTTTCGGCCCAATAGTATTCTATCACACTGATATACCTTAACTTGTTCATCTGTTCCCCAATTTATGGGCACTCCATCAAATTCTCATTCTTTGCCAACTCAAAACAAGCTATAAATGTTTTTGCACATTCCTAGAGTTTACTTTGCTTAGGACTCATTCCTCCCTAATTTAACCTTCCTCTAATTCCATCTCCCCATTCTCTCCCATTTTCCTGTTGAGTTAAATGGATTTTTGTACCCATCTGTGTGTGTGCCTCCTTTCGACCAGTTCAAATGATAGTAAGGTTCAAACAGAAAAGGGAGACAGATGTATCATATCTGGGAGATGGTGTGTGTATATATATATATATATATATATATATAATTGGTGATCTGTTACTGGAGTTCAGGAAAGAGTGATAGACTTTGGAGTCTATCTCCAAATAATAAATTTGGAGTCATCTGCATAAAGATAATACTTGAAACCATAGGAAATTATGTGATCAGTGAGTGTAGAGAGGAGAGGTCCTAGGATAGAAAGAACCAGCAAGTTTACCTAGAAGAAACAATCATGCAGATAGAAGAGCAATGTCATGGAAGGCAAAGGAGGAGAGAGTGTTCAGGAGAGAGAAGTATTCACCAATATCTAAAAGCAGCTGAAGATTGAGGGAAAAAGCCATAGAGTTTAACAGTTAAGTGGTCATTGGTATAAGGTTGTTTCTAGGAACTGGACATTGAAGAAGAAGAGAGATACACACATATCTAGATCTACATATAGATATATGTATATGTGACGATAGCTAAAGAATCTAGGAGGATCAAGTGAAAAGTGTTTTTGAGGGTAGAGCTAAGAAGCATTTATATTAGTGATCAGGAAATCTACTGACATGTTGTCTTTCCCAGATAGATGCCAAGCTCCTTGAGTGCAAGGCTGTGTTTTGCTTTTATCTTTGTATCCTCAGTGCCTGGCACATGGTTGATGATTAATAAACTCTTATTGATTAATCAGTTGAAAAATAGCCCTTAATATTTTGAAGCAGACACTTTAAAGATTAATTTTGTTACTTAGCAAACATTAAGCATTGTTCATAAGTGTGTGTGTATAACATCTACACATATACATATTGCACATGTGTGCATACACATGCATGTGTGTGCATGCACACAAAAAAGCATGTTTTCCTTGGGAAATTTAATCTGTATCTGTTTTGTGAAAGGTTGTTACTCCTGAGAATTGAGCCTTTTGGAAGTAATCATAGTTGGCATTTAGTGTTTTAAGGTTTGCAAAGCACTTTTAATTATCTCATTTTAATCACCTCATCTGAGCCTTACAACAGTCCAGTGATGTAAGTACAGCATGTGATGTTATCCACACTTTATAGGTGAGGAAACTGATGCTTGGAAACATTGAGGAATTTGCTCAATGTCACTTTGTCATTGTTGAGAAAGGATGTGAGCTCCGTTCTTACTGACTCCAGATCCACGATGCTGCTCTTATTCTGATCTTCCAGCTTGGAAATTACTAGAATTCGTTTTGATACAGTATGTGTACAATGTGTGATACGAGTTATTCCATTTTTTTCTCAACTATTTTCTTCCCTTCTCCCTCAATTTTTTTTCCCATTCTCTGATAGACTGATAACCTTGTGTTTCTGGCTTGGGAAGCTGGTGCTTTTGTCTTGGGGAGTTCTAAATTTGGCATCTAGTTTATAACCTGGAACTTTGAATTTTAGAGCTTGATGGGACCTTGGAGGTTCAAAGAAGTAAGAAGTTACTCTTCCTCATTTCATGTATGAGGAAACTGAAGTCCAGTTCAGTGGGAAAGTACTAGTTGGGCTGGAAAATTGAACTTCACTTCCTGTCTCTGCTGTAACCTGCCTGTATACCTGTATTAGTCAGTTTACTTTAAATTGCTTATTTTATTGAATTCACCTCTTGGGGCTTCCATGTCCTCATCCATAAAATAAAGAGAACCCAAATACCTTTTAAAGGCCACTAGAACTTGCAGTTCTAAAGGTATGATTCTTCAACTTGCCCAAGCTAACAGAGTTAGATTAGAGTTCAACTCTAAATTCAGGTTAACTAAATTCTAGATTTAGGGTTGAATATGACTTTAGAGATCATCTTGTGCAAACTGGAGTGAAGGTTAACCTCTGAGAGGTTAAGTGGGTTGCCCAAGGTCACAAAGATATAATAAGTAGTAGAGGCAAGATTTGAATCCATTTATGACTAAATCTGATGCTCTTTCTATTATAACATACTTCCTCCTCCTTAGCCTCTTCTCCCCTTACTCACACCATTCTCTGAACCAGTCTTCCTGACTTATCTCCATGGTGTCCTACTAATTGGGCCCTTGAATATATCATTGAGCTAAGCAACCTTGGGCAATCTTGAATTTCTCATGAAGCGGTAAGTAGCTGTCACACCAGTTTAAAGTGGAATGATGACTTATCCCTTGTGAAAACTCATGAGGTAATTGGGGAGGGGGGAGGAGGTGACAAGTAATGCTCTGAATTCTTCACATAAAAGGTGCTACATAAATTTAAAATGTGTTATAATCACATGCACTCACAGAATTCTGTTCTTTTAATTAAAAAGTCAGTCTTATATCCTGCTAAAAATCAGGAAAGCTATTTCTCCTCTGAGGAACTAACCCTTTAACATTTCACCTTAACAAAATATGAGACCACTGATTATGGCATGTTAATTGTATTACAAATGTAAATTCAGGTTCTGCCTTTAAGTTTTAAAACTAGTATTGAGTAATTATGTTGTGAAATATCTTACATGAAAATATACATTTCAATGGTATGTGTTTTATGTTGTATAAACAACCAGTTGAATGTTAGACTAAGGCCTTCTGTGGAAGACAATTAGAAATGCTCTGTCGAGAACTTTAAAGAGTGGAGGAATTCAGGGGCAAATGATGTCTTTTTAGCTAAGGAAGGGGAAAGAGCTCTTGTACTTTGAAAATATTTGAAAGATTCAGAGACAAGAGTGGGGAAAGGAAGTAGAGGGAGTGGCTACTTGGCAGGTTTCAACGGAACAGAGTGAAAGAGACTGAATAGGAGAAGAGCAAAAGGAAGCCAGAGCTAAGGTGCCCATATCTTGGAATGATGCAGAGCCTTGAAGAGAAGACACATGAACTTAATGCAAAAGGTAAGGAAACAGGGAAGGAAGGCCTGAGGAAAGCAATGTGAAAGCAAAGAACATGGAAGGAAAATGGTGATTTATGTACGAGAACAGGATATCAGGCAGGCAGATAGATGTTTTACTAGTTGTAACGAGATATTATGGGCAGGATATTATTCATAATATTTTTAAGGTGAAAAGAACAGGTTTTTATAGGATAAAAGTGAGCGGTAATTAGGAGGTTATCTCTGAAGCATTATAGAAGCTTGAAGGCTATAAAAATAACAGAAAATGTCTTTTAGATGATAGAATAAGTATTCTGATTTTCTTCCCATCAAATTAATTTGCTGACAGATATCCAAAGATAGATAGGCTTTTCCTATGTCCACAATGAGAATAGACAAAGGAGAAGGTTTAATGGGATTTGTTACCTTACATTTCTAATAACTTTCATACTGTGCTATAAAAATGGGTTCCTCTCGAAAGACAGCAATGACTGAGTCAAATTGACAAGGAATAATACCAGCTTTGCAGAAATTAATTAAAAACTCATAATGGTACTTTACCCACTATTTGCTGAAATATTAGTTCCACTTTTTACACGATGCATAATGAAATAATTTAATTTTTTAGGTTTTGTTAACTTCCTACCTAGGGCAAGCTATCAATTTTAAGCGTATATGCAGGATAATGGAGGAAAGACCTATACTCAAGAGGGACGTGGGTTTGAATCTTCACCTTTAATTGTAATTAGTCATGTGACTACAGGCAGATTACTAAAGCTTTCTAGTGTTGTTTCCTCCCAGTGATATTGTGAAAGATGAAACGAGATAACATTAAGTAAAAGCACTTTGCAAGCCTTAAAGTTCTATATCAATATTATTTGTTATTCTTATTCTTATTATTATCATCTGAGTTCTAATGTCCTAATTTCTTAAGAAATCCAAAGAATTTAAAGTGGGGGAGGAAGCATGCGGATGTAGTATTTCTTTCATTTGACCCCAATTCACTGATAACAGTCAAGCTTAGAACTACAGAAGTGATTATGTGGGACAAATGATGTTTCTGGCTCTGGTGAACTTAGGGACTGTAACTCCAGCCCAGGGCCCACAAGGATTTATGTATTGGGGGGAGGGGGAAGCTCTCTCTGCAACTCAGCATTGGCATGTTTGAGACAGGTTTTGATGGGCTTTAATTTACAAATTAATAAAGTGAATGTTATTGCTGCTTCTGTGTTAAGAGATCTTTCTGGGTCCTTCAGCACTAGCTCAGGGATTGATGGTGAAGGGGATCAAAAACCAATTAATTTACCTCATTCAGTATATCTCTCTTGATTTTCCTTCCTTTTACATAAGACTTCTGAAAAGGCAAATTAGCAAGCAGGTGGCATGCCAAATGATATTGTTTAACAATTTCATTGTACAAATGAAGATGCTGGGGCAAAATCTGTAATGTATCTTCTGTATTTTAATTTTTAAAATTATCAAAGGACCATTTTATTATGGTCAAATTGACATAAGTAAAAGAAAAAAGAGCAAGTTTTTTTTTTTTCCCTCCACTGAGATATTCCACTGTCCTTAGGCATTTTTATAATGAAATAAAGAATGGACAAAACTTCGTCTGTGCTTTCTAACTTGGAGGGAAATAGATTGGCATTTGAGAACAGTTATATTTGGTGGTTGTGATAGAACACTTTTAAAACAAGAAAAAATAGAAATAAAAATGAAATTTCTTTTAGTGTTAGCTCATCTAGTCCATAGCAGATAATCAGACCAATTTTAGGTATTTCTCTGAAGACTTAATTTAGTCATATACTTTCTGTCCACTTTAATTTTTTTTTAAATGACCCTATGGACCCTTCCCTTCCCCCACTCTGGGGGGAATAACAGCAGCAGCTTATTGCCATTACTATGCGATTCTTTCACATGCTTGCAGTATGGATATGATGATTTCAGTATGGATATGACTAATCAGTTTCCAGTCTCAAAAATACAGTGGGGAATTTATTTTTTTTTTAGATGAATCAGACCTCCATCTTGTGATTTGTCACCTAACTTCTCTGGGCCTCAGTTTCTTCACATATAAAATGACTGGTTTGTACTGGTCGGCCACTAACATTTAAGAATTTAACTATGTGATGCTACTTTGTATTTAGTTTTCTTTTTTGTTTCCTTTACTATAAGTCTGTTTGGGTTGTCATTGTCCAGTCACGTCTGACTCTTTATGATCCTGTGGACTATACTGTCCATAGGGTTTCTTGCCAAAGACGCTGGAATGGTTTGCTATTTTCTTCTCCAGTGGATTAAGGCAAACAGGTTAAGTGATTTGCCCAAGATCACACAGCTAGGAAGTGTCTGAGGCTGGATTTGAACCCAGGTCTTCCTGACTCCAGGCCTAACTGCCTATATCTATTAACATTTTCATAAGATTTTATGAAATTGATGAAGTTCTTCTAAATATCTCCTTGTAGAAAAAAAAGTTTATACTCTGTTCCATTATCTTATGTAAATTTTTAGTTACTTTATTTATATATGAGAAAGGTAACATAGAATGAAGTTTCATCTATCCATTAAACTACATAGTTGAGAAGCAGTTTTGATGTAGGATGCAATGGTAATAAAGCCCAAGGTTTGAAATGAATTCAATAACTGGAAAT
Source organism: Gymnobelideus leadbeateri (assembly GCA_011680675.1). Lineage (NCBI taxonomy): Eukaryota > Metazoa > Chordata > Mammalia > Diprotodontia > Petauridae > Gymnobelideus > Gymnobelideus leadbeateri. The sequence goes on along the minus strand of WOXC01008443.1, from coordinate 209,886 downwards.
TTTAGTTCTTGAATATTAAGCTGCTTTAAAGTAAGTTGGTTCCAATTAACTAGATAAGTGATTTGCAGATTTCTCCTCCCTGATGTTTTCTTGCTTTTAATGGAAACAAGTAGAGTGGGAAACAAAAGTTAGGTTTAACTGGCTCTTGGGTTGAACCCTACTTTTCTGTCAAATTGCTTACCACTTTGTTTTGAATTATTCAGCTGCTTGGAACCATTGGGTCAATCAGGTTCTAATTTTCTTAGTTGATTGCTGCAGAATTATACAGTCTGTTCCTTTTTCCTGCTGTGTTTTAAAATCTTTTAAAATCTATCTTCTTAAAGTTATATCATAAACAAATTAGACAAGAAAAGTAGATACTTCTATCAACCATGAAATTAACCAAAAAAGTTAGAAAAAACTGACCATTCTGATTACATATAACTGAAAAAAGTATTTCATAAAATTAAAATTAGTAGGGAAACAATTTTTTAAATTGTAGCCAATTGTTTTTCTGATAAAGGACTGATATCTATGACATAGGAAATTAACACAAATGTACACACATGTAATTCCCCAAAAGATAGTGCAAGAATGTATCTTTATTTGTATCCACATAGTTGCTCCAAGGTTGTCTCTCCCATTACATGGTAAGCTCTTTGACAAAAGAAACTATCCTTTACCTTTCTTTCCATCAGTGTGTGGCATACAGTAGGCATTTAATAATTTATTGAATAACCCAAAAAAGATATAAACAGGAAATTCTGAAAGAAAAAAATGGCAACAGTTCAATAGTCATACAAAAATGCTTTTTTTTTTTTTTGCAGTTTTCAAAAAAGTCTATTTCAAAAAATGCTTCTTTCATAAGAGAAATACAAATTAAAAAAAACTCTTTGGTTCTACTTCAGATTGATGAAGATAACCAAAAAATGGGAAAATATTGGAAGGGCTGTGAGAAGAGAGGCACATTAATGCATTGTTGGTGAAATGGTAAACTGGTGAAACCATTCTAGAATTTCTCTAAACTGTGCATGTACAGGGACCCAGTGATATGAGTACTAGGCATATACCTCAAAGAAATTAGTGAGAGAGGGAAAAGATCATGTGTACTAAAATATTTCTAAGCAGAACTGGTTTTGCCAATAACCGAAAACAAAGTGGGTAAATATCAAGAATATAGAAGGTGGGATTTTAAGTAAGTCTTGAAGGCAGGATTAATTGGTATGTATTCCACACAAGGGGAATGGAAATCCAATAAAAAGTCAGATCAGAAGATGGGATGTTATTTTGGGAGGAACCCCAAATCCAATTTGCTGGAGAGGAGTACTTTAAATATGCTGGCAAGGTGAAAAGGGGATAGGTCATGAAGGGCGTTAAGAGCCAAACAGAGGATTTTATATTTGATCTTGGAGGTAATTGGGAGGTTCTGGGGTTCACTGAGGGAGGTATGACGACAGATGTACAATGACACACACATACTTTATTTTCATTTCTTTACTACAATACAAAGTGCTGTTGTTGTTTATATTTTTGTATATACGGATCAGACCTTTGGTTTAAGAAGATGACTTTAAACAACTGATGTGGAGGAGAGACTTGAAGCAAGGAGACCAACCAGAGGATATTATCATAGTTCAGATGTGAAGTGATGAGGTCATGTACCATAATGGGGTCTATGTAAGTAGAGAGGAGTAGGTATATGAGACAATGAATACAGAAGTGCCGAGAGGAGATTTGGCAACATTGGATATGGGGGTCAAGTGCAAGTGAGGAACCGAGATAACACCTAGGTTGTTAGACTGGGTGACTGGGAGGATGGTGATGCTCTGGACAGTATTAGGAAAGATAATGAGCTGTGTTTTGGACATGTTAAGTTTAAGATATAATGGGAAACCCAATTAAAGATATCCAATAGGTAGTTGGTAATAGAAGACTAGGGGCAGTTAGGTGGCACAGTGAATAGAGTACCAGGCCTGGATTCAAGAAAACTCATCTTTCTGGGTTCAATTCTGGACTAAGACACTAGTGACCCTTGAGCAAGTTACTTAACCCTGTTTGCCTCAGTTTCCTCATCTGTCAAATGAGCTAGAGAAGGAAATGGCAAAGCAAAGCATTCCAGTATCCTTGCCAAGAGAACCCTGAATGAAGTCATGCAGAGTTGAACAAGACTGAAAAACAATAGGAGACTGGAGGTCAGGAAAAAAGTTAGGGCTAGATAAATGGATCTGAGAATTATCTGCACAGAAATGATTTAATCCATGGGAGTTGATGAAATCACTGAATGACATTCTGAATCTGGGGTATATAAGCTTGTTTGCAAAAAATATACATTTTTATAACTACATTTTGAGTATTAGTTACTTTTGTAATCATATGTATTTTATTTATTATTAACTTTTCGTTTACAAGGTATTTTATTTTATGAACTTAAAAACATTATTCTCAGGAGTCCATAGCTTTTCCCAACAAAGCTATGGACTTTTTTTTTTAAAGACAAAGTGGTACATAACACAATATTAAGAACTGCTGCTATTTTGGGAGGAACCTGCTGCTATAGAAGGAGAAAAGGAGAGAGCCCAGCACAGAACCTTGGGGGTCCCACCAATGGTTATTGGGCATGATCCAAAAGAAGAGCTATCAAAGGAGACTGAGAAGATATGATCAGACTAAAAGAAGAACCAGAAGAGAGAAGCATTCAGGAAAACCCAGAGAAGGAGTTTCCAGGAGAAGAGAGTGATTAATGGAGGTCAAGAAGAATATGGTTTGAGATTTGGCAAGCAAGAGGTCATAGGCAGCTTTGGGGAAAGCAATTCCAATTGAATGATAAAGTTAAAAGTCAGACTTCAGAGGGTTTAGAACCAAGTGACTGAAGTACTGGATGTGGGGTATTAAATGCCTTCTCAAGGATACTAAGATGAATACATACTTATTTTTTTATTGCACTAAGCAGAATGGGAATGTTTATTCTCTTGATCATTTTGTTTTCCAAACGTTAAAATCCTTAAGCAATTATGAGAGCTTAAAATACTTTAAAAATGTATAATAATCATATATATATGTATAATATATAACAAATAACAAAAACATATGCTAGGTTTTTTAAGCTTACGTTCGGATGAATTTGGTAATTTGTTCCTGGAGAAAATTTAGGGGCTTGATTTGTCAAATTTTGGAGTAAACATTAATTTTTAGAGTGCTTTGTACTTTGACAGAATAGGGTATATCATGCCCTTTAAAACTCTTCATTTTCTCCCTTTTCATCAGTCAAGACATATGCTTGAACTTATTGTTATGACTTGAATAGAGATAGAGGTCAACATTATTTCCTTAATCCCAATAATTTCTTCTATCTGTCCTGAATGTTTACTTTATTGTTGTTGCTGAGTCATTCAGTCACCTCCAACTTTTCATAACACCAAGGCCATCCACTGCATCCTGGGCCATCACCAATTGCCTTGACTTTTGTTTGTCTTTCCACTGGACTTTCATGTATCTGGAAGAGAAAGTGAGGCTGAGGACTTTGTGCAACTCTGCCTCACGTACATCCGATTCACACATGAGTTAAGACATCACCCCATAGTGTCATTGGTCCTCTTCAGAAATGAAGTACAAACAACAATAACAACTTTTCTGTAATTCTTTCTGTCCTCTATCTCTGTCTCTCCTCTTCTAGCCTTTCTCCTTCCCCCTACCTCCTTCTCCATTTATTAGCTTTGTTATATTGGGCAAATCACTTAACTTCTTTGAGGTTCAGTTTCACCTGTGAACAAAGGATACACACACACACCCCATCACCACCCCACTGGGGAAAAAAAAGGCAAACAAAACACTTGAAACAAATATATAAATGTAGTCAAACAAAGTGAAGTCCTATGTTGGCCACATACAAAATAATATGAAGAATCAGAATTCTGCATCTTGAGTCTCTTGCCTTTCTACCAGGAGGTACATAGCAGCCTTCATCTGTACCCTGGAATTATTTAATTATTTCATTATCAATTAAGTCTTTCAAATTTTTGTTTGTTTTTGTAGTATTATTGTAGTTCTCCTGGTTCTGGTTTGATTTTCACATAAAGGGAAAACTATTTTCTATAACTTAAGAATACCTCTATGAATTTAAAATTCCCTTATTCTAATATTTCAACTTCTTATGCAAAGATTTTAGAACCCATTTTCTGTTTTGTTGTTTGGTTGGTTTTTGAGTGACTGTGAGGATGTTTTCCTTCATAGTAGCTTCACTGTCTATGGAATCAACCTTAGAGAGCTCCAGCCATCCTGTATCACTCCTTGTTCTCATTCCCTAGTTGAACTGCTGCCAAGGAAGACTTAATGGGATTTTCCTGAAGTGCCCAGTGAAGTGCTCTTCCTCTCTATGGCCTTTTATAACCACAGAGATGCCAAATTCCAGCCACACTGTGTTTGGGATCACTGTCTGTGACTTGTTTGTGGCTGATCACTGCTCTAGCCTACTCTTGTCCATACAAGAGCACTTTCTCTTCTGTGGCATAATTTAAGTTGGTCTGAATTTAGAATGAGATGGGATGGGATATGTTCACACAGATCTCATTGAAAAATCATGTGAACTAAAGAGTGTTGCCCCTCAGTTTCTAGATTATTTATTGCCAAAACACCAGGCCATTTGGTTAGCTAAAAGTTAACCCTTCTCAGATCATTGCAGATGCATTCCATTATCTAAGAACTTTAGCTTTACTTGGTATTAGCAGTAGAAAAGGGAACAAATTTTATGAATTTCCACTTCAGAAACGTTTTTGTCATGGAAGATTCACTCCCAAAAGGCAGGTATTTGAAGAGAAAGAATGGGGTGAATTAGAGGTAAGCAAGCCAGTTAGGTATCACGTTTTGGAAAGAATATGACATTAAGGATTGGGTAAATGTACTCAAGTCAAAATAGCAAGTACTTTTTAAGTACCTGCTATGAGCTAGACACTATACTAAGGTTCTGAGGTTACTATGGAAAGGCTAAGAATAGTCCCTGACTTTAAGGAGCTTACAACACAATGGAGGAGACAACATGCAAACAACAACATACAAACAAGCTACAAATCTGGGAGAGTCTGTCCCTAATAGTAAGTAGCTTCCATTCGAATTGCACTGGAGCTTTACTAAGTACTTTCCCCACGGTGATAAGGTAGGGAATACAAATATTATTACCCCTTCTTTACAGGTGAAATTGAGCATTAGAAAATTTAAGTGACTTACCCAAGATAATAGTAAATGACAAAGCCAGGCTTCAAATTAATGTCTTTTGGTTCTATCCTGTTTCCACAATCTCACACTGCCTTTCCATGTTTGGTCGCTTCATAGCGTAGTGCCTAAAGCAAGTGTTTTAAAAATGTTTGATTTCATTGAAAAGATCTCTAATTTGATACCTATTTAACAAGGTATCACATGTAGTAGTGCTTAATATATATTAATATATATTTGTATTATATATTATATATAAATGAATTGAAATCTATCAAGAATCTTCATGATTCATTTGATATATCAGGATGCAAGCAAAAATAAAAGGGACATTAAAATACATAATTGGGAACCAGTTAAAAACAAAAAAAATTCTAGCCCTTATTTGTAATTCATTGTGCTCAAAAGAGCAGCAACTCTGGCAGAAAATTACAGTGAGAGGGCTTCTATACTGAGGACTCTTTGTCTTTGTGCTTTGCTGTTTCCATCAAAGTTTGTTGATTATAATGATCATGATTATGCATGGCACTTTATTACCTCCAATCAGTACTTTTAATTGCACTCAAAAAGGAAAAACAGTAGACAGTGGGTATACTCTTTTTATGCAGCCCAGCCTCTCTCAGTTATTATGTTCTGTGAAATCTTCCAGGTGACCTTCAAAGACTCAAAATACAGGCTTAAGTATAAACTTGTGGTTGGAGGACTGGAGTTCAAACCTTGCTCCTCTGTTTAGCACTGGTATTCAGTAGTCTTTTGAAACTCAATCTCCTCATCAAAAAAATAAAAATAAATATGCCTTATAGCTCTAAATCCTATAGGTTACTTTTCTCAATTTCCCACCCCCGCTCTCTCTTGCCCATGTTAAGATTTGTATCTACTGATGCAGAGTAAAACCAGGAGAAAAATCTATACAATAACAGCAATATTGTAACAAACAAACAAAACCAGTTCTGAAAGACTTAAGGACTCTAATCAAACAGTAATCAACCATGATTCCAGAGGACCAGTGATGGCGAAATCTGCCCACCTAACAACATAGAGATAGACTAATATGCAGAATGAGAAATACATTTTAAGACATAGCCAATGTGAGAACCTGTTCTGTTTGATTGTACTTATGTGATACAAGAGTTCTGCATTTCTTTTTATTTCTTCTTTTCTATTCCATTGTTTAAGGGAAGAAGGACAGAGAAAAAATAAATCATTAAAAATGTTTATTATTTAATAGAAATTTTATTTCTTTCTATTAGTGAAGTATGCACCTAGAATTTAGACAGACATAGGAATTTCTATTTTTATTGAGTGAGTTTTTAGGTTTTTAGGTCTATTCTACCTTGTGATATAACTAATTTTATGTATGTCATAAAACAATTACCATCCAAGAATTAACTTAGCCTTTTAATGTTTGTTCGGTCTTTCTAAAATTTATTCAAAACATGGTTTCCAGGTTGAATAAATAGTAATTTTTGGTGTTACTGGTAGTAAAGTATGATTGTTTTAAATATAAATTTTTGAGGAAATGTATGAGAAAGGAAAAATTAGTGTTTTGTAGATAATGATGAGGATAGGGACTAGCCTTATGATTTCACTGGTATAGTGAATTTTCAGGTGAGGAAACTACTTCTACAACACACAGCAGCAACTTATAGTCTTGGAGGGTTACTTAAGTGACTTGCCTAGGGTCATACACTCATATGTGCCATAGTTGACTCATATCCTGTAAACCCAGGTTTTCTTGTCTTTGAAGCCTGCTCTCTGTCCCTTCAACCATACTGCCTTTTATCAGAATTTGACACATACTACAAGAAAACATAGCTAGACTCTTTTATATCTTTATATTTTAGGAATATACACACATAAACACACGCATATATGTGTGTATATGCATGTTAAATATATCATATATAATATATGCATATTGCTATGAGTGAATAACAATATCTATATAAGATTGGAGTGTACTTAGCATAGGAATGTGGGCGGAATTTGGTTCACAGATTTGAATGTTGCAGTGAAATATATGTAGAGAAGCACCTGTTTGTTGCCTATATAAAGGCTAAACTGTACAGCTGACAGCTTAAAAATATTGTACAAGAGCCATGTTTCATGTCTAACAGTAACCATCTGTCCCTACATTCCAAGATCAGCAAATGGTAATGAAAAAGAAAATAGTAAAGTCAACCTAAAAACAGTTCTATTTTAGGAAAAAATCTATTAGTTGCTTAATTTAAGAAATGGCAAAGTGAGTAGAATAATTAAAGTGAAGGCCTTGCATGGGGGAAAGTGGCTATGAGTCAACATGATTTACACAAAGTAGCTTTCATTCACTGGTTCATAGGATGATTGACTAGAGTTGGAAAGAACCTTCAACATCATCTAATCCAATAGCCTCACTTTTGTAGGTAAGGGACCTTACCTGGAGTTAAGTAGCAGAAGCTAAATGACTTTAAGCCTAACTCCTTTGATTTGGTGGGTTTTGTTTGTTTGTTTGTTTTGTGGTGCAAAGCACATTCTTTAGTATTTCATGAATTAGACAAAAGTAGTTTTCATTTTTTAGAACATACATACACAGACATTGGGTATCCTCTGGCAAAGGCTAGATAGCTACTTGTCAGGTATCTTGTGGAGGGAAGTTTTTCCCATATATATTATTGAACTGAAATTCTGTTATAGTCCCTAATATCACACTTTTCCTCCATTGTATTATTAGAAATTTTGTCTTAAAATAACCTATTATCCAGATGTGCTGGGGAGTATGGTTGTAATTGAGGGCTGCATTCTTTGATAAGATTATGGAATCAAATAAGCCTTGATATTGTCAACCATATGTAATAGAGGCAAAAAGCCAACCAACCCTCTATAATCATTTGTGCCCTCAGTCTTATAAAATGGGCAAAAATGGTACCAGTTACACAAGAGCCTCCGATATTTTAAATATACACATATGGCATATAAAAATACAAATCAACTGTATCATAAATTTGACCCTAAACAATATGCTAGCTATTATACAATTTTCAAAAATGTGATTTTATTATAACCAGCTTTAGAGAGGCAATATTGCTTAATGGTTAGAGACCTGAAATCAGACAGAAAGACCTAAGTTCAAGTGCCACTTCTGACCTACTGGCTATGTGGCCCTGGACAAATCACTTAACCTCTCAGTGTTCTAGGCCCAAGGAAGAAGGTCACTAAGTTCTCTCCTCAACCAGATTAAAATGTAAATTGACAAATGTTTGAAGATACAGCCCAACTAAGATAATGTTAGTTTGTAGTGTTCTAAGTCTCCAGTATGTCTCCAAATGGCTCTAGGCAATTCTCTTAAGACTGTAAGTTACAGACCTTTACTGGCAGAAGTAGTTTCCTCATCTGGGAGTTCCCTATACCAATACAATTACAGGTCTGGTCCACATTTTGTCTAACCAGTCTCATAGCTTGAGGGTTAAATACAATAAGTACACTAAGATTCAGAAGAGGGAGAGCTCTAGTCTGTCTGGGAATGGAGTCAGGGAGAAGGATGAAAAAGCTGCCAATTGACTAGAACCTTGAAGGATTTTGAGTATTATGAAATGAGCTATTTGTAAAACTCTTCACACCATGCCTTGCACAAGGGAATAAATACTTATTCCCTTCTCTCTCCTCCTGCCCCCCCCCCCATTTCAACAATTTATAGAAATGAGAGATAGGGCCATAGGATTATGAAGTTAAAAGGGATCTTAGAGACCATTGATTACAATACCCTTATTGACAAATTTTTGTTCATGAGACATCAGCTTTATTGGCCTTCTACACAACCCCTAGAACTCCAAAATGGTAACAGGGATGGGGAACCTGCGGCCTTTAGGCCACATATGGCAGCCTTTTGACTGAGTCCAAGTTTTACAGAACAAATCCTTTATTAAGGGCTATGCTTGAAGACTTAGAGGGCCACATATGATCTTGAAGCCATAGTTTTCCCCACCCCTGGACTAGAGAGGAACTATCTCAAGGACTAGTTGTGACCTTAAGAAATTCACCACCTCCTCCTGCCTTACTTAACACACTCTATGTGAAAGAAAAAAGTGGTAATATTGCTTCCAGATATAGTTTTCTGAAATGTGTTGTAAAAAAAAAATTGTGAGAAAAAAATACACTCAAAATCTCTTACTATCTTGGGAAACCAGGTGAAGTATGCTTTGCATTTCAAATACTTTTCAGAATAGCAGGACACACAAGCGTCCCTAAATTCCTTACTTTAAATGTAACTGAAGCCATTGAATCTGTAACTGTAAGTATGGTGGTGGGGACCTGTAAATGAAGAGTCACTTTTTGAGTAGTTGCATAACTGCTAAACATGTAAGCAAAACCAGCCAAACTTGTTAGTAAACACCACTTCCTGAGGCATGCAGAATTGTCTCAAAGAATTGAAAATCCCTTTCACCACTGATTCTGCTCATCTTTTGAGTAATGTTGTCCATCTGAACAGAGTAAGGGTATTTTTTCCTCCACCTTTGGAGGAGGAATTTCAAGTTGGAATTACATTGAGGCAGAAATCATTTATTTCATAGGATTATGGGGTTAAAAGCTGAGAAAAATCTTAGTCTGCCTCCCCTGTTTTAGAGTTTAAATGACTTGTTCAAGGTGACAAAGGCAAGTGAGTAACAAAGAAACTATTTGAGCCTCAGTAGGTCCTGACTGAATTCAGAGCTCTTGTCACTATCCCACAGCTTGCTAGGAAGACAACTTGACTTTTTAAAACAAAAATAGAACAAAAGGAGTTATTTTCCTGGAAAAGAAGTCACTGCAGCAGCTTACCTGTCAAAGCTTGTGAACAACAGGTCACTACTCCCCTCTATCCCCTAAGGGTCTTCAGATGTCCAAATCAAGGCCTTTTCCCATTGCACCCTGCTTCCTCCTTGACATTAGTTTAATTTTCATGCCTGACTTAGCTTGAAGTCAAGTAAAAATTCCATGAGGTGAATTAATGTTGTTATGACTACTACACCAGTAGCAAAATTAAGACAAAATAAGATGAATAATATGTTCTATTTGTTTTATGTCAAAATATTACCATTCTGCTTTAGTTTATCAACTAAAAGAAATCGTATGTCTTGAGGCTAGAAGGGCTAAGACACGGATTGCTATTGTCATCTGGAGACCTAATCTTTTTAGGACCAGTTCCCTTCTACACATTTCCAAAACAGCATCTTGCAATTTGAGTTGGCTTTGCTGCCAGTGAATAAGCAGAGTCCTCAAAACCAGCCTTCCCCCACCTTCCTACCCCCCAAGACACAGCAAGCCCCACTGAAACCCTGGCTTTTTAAAAATTTTGCTGAAACCCTTAAGGCTATTTCCTGCACCAAGTTCCTCTAGTTCACTAGCTTGGTTATAAAATGCTTGACTAACTTGGATATTTTAATATAGTTATTGGTCAGAAGTCATGGCAAGAATGTTGGGAAGTTTCACTAAGATGCATATTTGAGAGCTGCTAACAACAATAATGATTAATACTTCCATAGTGCTTTACGATTAGAGTACTTCTATTTTCTCATTTGTTCTCAAGCTTGAGGGCAAAGGGTTACTGATCCTAAAATACACCAGCATCTGGAGGTTTTTCTTGGATCCTTGGAAAGTTTTGGAAGACTTGCTGGAGAAATGGAATAGTAAATAAGTCCTACTTCTTACAAGTGGGTTGTTCTGGGGGTTTTGTGGGAGTAGAGACAAGAGAAAGTGTGTGGGTAGGGAAGGAAATAAAGTAACAAGTTTTAGAAATTATAATACTTGATTTCCCAGACATTTATGAAGCACCTTCCTTTGAAGGAGGCTTTGCTAGATGCTGGAGAGGGGGGGGTCTTAAAAGAAAACAGTATATAGTCCTTGCCCTCAAGGAATTTATAACTTTAAAGGGGATTATCAAGCAACAAGCATTCACTTAGGATCCACTACATGCCCAGTACTGTACTAAACACATACAAAGACAGAAATGAAGCTGAATCTGCCTGCAAGGAACTGTTTTTCTATTAGGGGACACAACATCGATGTGTGTGTATACAGTAAATAAATACTAAACAATTTTGGTAAGAAGGCATGAACTGCTCAAAGAAAGGTTTCATTTGCAAGGTGACCTCTGCACAGGGTTTTAAAGGAAATAAGGAATCTCAAATTTGTAGATGAGGAAGAACATTTCAGGCACAGAAGCAGTCAGTGCATAGGTGTGGAGGTAGAATGTGAGGAATACCAGTTTGGTGACAGGCCATAGAGTGTAGAGTAGGAGGACTAAAGTATAGGAAAGAATGAAAGGGTGTTTGGAGGTAGGTTGTGAAGGGCTTTAAAAGCCAAATGTAGAGAAGTTTATATCTGATCCTAAAGGTATTAGGGGATCATGTTTATTAATAGGAGAGCAACTATGGTCACACTTGCACTACTAAAAAAAAATTGCTTTGGCAAACTGTTTGGGAGAAACTTTGAAGAGGGGATAGATTTGAAGCAGGGAGACCAGAAGTGATGGAGGGTTGGGGATAGGAATGTGAAAAGATATGAAGAGAGAGAAAGAAATGAATAAAAGATGCTCTGGAGGTAGAAGTGAAAAGATTTAGATACCAGTTGGACTGTGAGGTGATGAAGAGTGAAGTGTCAAGAATAACTCTATATCTACAAACCACTGCTGCCCTCAATAGAAACAGGAAAAATTCATAAGGCTGGGCTTAGAAAAAAAAAATGATGAGTCCTGTTTTGGACATGTTCTGTTTGAGATGCCTATGAGATAGCCATTTCAGTAGGTTGTTGGTGATGCAGCACTCTCAGGAGAGAGACAGGGGATGACTGCTTTGATCTGGAAGTCATCAGAGAAAAATCAGGGAGAGGTGATTGAGTGAAGCTTATTTCCTACATCCATCAGTTGTGGCTCCCTCTGAAGGCAGTGTGATACATACAGTACAAGTGGGACCTCAGTTCAGTCACTTTATGGGCTTCACTTTCCTTATCTGTAAAATTAAGACGTTATACCAGATAATCCCTGAGGTCCCTTCTTGCTCTAAATCTATGAACCCCTGAGCCCAAGGTGTTCTTAGGAACCCTGTGAAGGCAAGTAGGAAACTCCATGTTTTGTTTTTCCTTTTCTTATGCTTTAGGAGCTGGTAGTAGAGTTGCTACTCCTGAACACAGCAGATCATTGCCATTTTGGCTTCTTTTCAGAGCAAACGTTTTCTGATAAAAGCGACTTTACAGATGGCCAAGAAACACTGTGGCATTTAAAATAACAATTCTCCTTGGTCAGCACTGGACCTTGATTCCAGCTGTCCATGTGATACTGAATGATCAGATGCTGGCTAAGCGACTGTTCACTGAACCGATGACAAATTTGTAGCTCATTCACACACAACCAGATCTTATATTAGGAATACTAGAAGGATTTATATCTGGCCTTCCAAAGAGCATATGAATATGAATATTCATCGAGATCCAAGCTTCCAGCAAGAGTGTATGACTAGGAAAGGGAGAGAGTGGAAAATCATAGAAATTGTTTAGAGTATTTTCCTGTGCATTCCCTGCTGGAAAAATGGATCATATATGAATCAACACGGAGATTCATAGCCTCAAGAATGTGAATAAATGAAGCCTTGTTTAGAATTGTCTGCCCTTGGAGAACAAGTTAAAACCTTTTTAGAATATATCATTAAATTTGTGTTAAGTATATTGATTTTTCAGATGTCAACTTTGTATAACTGTAGAATGGGATTTTCATTTAATTTCAGAGAAGTAAAAAAAGGCTAGTGCTAAAATTAATGTCTTTTGATCCAAGTCTCTGTTAAAATGCTTCTTTCCAAAATTGTTTTCTTAGATATTCTCTGACCACAAGTATCTGTGATTTTTTTTTTGGTCAATGTCAGGGCTTCACCAGTAGAAATAGAAAGGCAGCTCTGCCAGTGTCTTAGTAGCCAGTTTCATGAGTACATAGGAATTAGATATAGCAAGTCCTTCTGTTCAACCCTCTTTTACAGATGAAGAAAACTGAGCTGTAGAGAGGTTGCGACATGTCCAAGGCCACAGTTAATTTGCAGAGGCATGGTTGGAACCAAGTTATTCTAACTATATATCAATTTTTAATGACTTTCAATTGTGGTAGAAAGCTCCATTCATATTTCCATAAAGCGATTTACCTTAACATCTAAAATGATATCTCCTCATGGAAAGAATATGTTCATTACAGTCCTGTAAGATATCTTCCTCAGGTCTCTTAGTTCAATAATCTTCAGGAGGAATATTTTAAGTATTAAAGTCCCGCCTTAAGAACTTTTCAATATTACTTGATGGAATGATTTACTCATTGTCCATCATTTGAATTCTACATAAGAACCATACTTCCTTGGTGTTGGTACTCCCTCTGACAACATAAATCATAGCCTCACTATGTCTTAAAAAGTGGCTTTCCTACCTTGCTGTGGCCAACTTTCTAGTCATGAGCTTTTCCCAAGTTTAGCTAGTCTGCAGGTTATAAAAACAGAGTCCATCACTGATTGGGTCCAAACTCAGAACCTCTTATCTTATACTTTCATGCCATGATGAGCCATCCATGTAGAACCTGAATGTGTCTAAGAACTTTAACAATCACAATATTCTTATTCTTTATACAGCAAACTCTCTAGCCTGGAAAGAATAGTCATCTCCAAATATTTAACCCATTTTTATATCAAATTGTGGAGGAAATGAAATCATAAATATAGGAGTCTATCTCCTCCATGGCTATTCACCCTTCTTTAATATGATCACAAGTAGATATCTACAAATCATGTGCTAATAGTATTTGCAATGAAGAAACCCTGAAGACTTTCCTAAAAGATATCAGAGGTGAAGGAAAGATGCACCCATTGTTATTTGAAATAAAAATAGTGTTCCTTAATAGTGCTTTAAAGTTTAATAACAGTTTAAATTTTGTGAAGCAATTTACATACTTTATCTCTTGAGATTTAAAACAGACCTTTGAGGTAGGTACTATGTATATTATCCCATATGTATGTGGGGTCATCACCATGCTACAGAAAAGAAAACTGAGACCGAGAGAGAGTGGATATTTTGCCCATGGCCATTCAACTAACAAAAGTGTGAGAAGTGATATGTGTACTTAGTTCTTCCTGACTCTAATTCAACATTATCCACTAAACCATACTTCCTTTTAAAGACATAATTCTAGAGATTGAAAGCATAAACATCAGTAAGGGAATGATAGTTTACTTAGAAAACCATAGAGAATAGTGAAAAAACTAATCAAAATGGTTAATAGTTCAGAAAAATAGCAGGGCACAATAAATCACAAAGTTGCCATAATGTCTTTACATTAAGAGGCAGACAGGGTCTAGATTTCTGATTTCATTTGTTTAGAGAACTTGCTGAAAAGGAAGTTCTATCCGCCAACGAAGGTCAGCATGTTCTCACATAGAAGGTCAAAGAGGATAACAACTAAAAAAGACAATGAATATGTCAGGTTACTGGCAGTCTTGAAGAGGACAGTTTCAGAGGAGTGCTAGGACCAAAACTAGATTTGAGGGGTTTACAAAATGGGGAGGTAGTGAAAAAGTTAAAACACTGGGTATAGACTAGAGCCAGCTCCTGAAGTTAGGGAGACCAGGGTTCAAGCCCTAACACTCGAATGTAAGGGAGTGCCTTTCCATGAAATAACGACTTGGGTGTTTTGTTTTGTTTTAACTATTTTCTTTTAAAATTTTTTGTTTTAGTGATTTTTGCTTTACATAGTTTTTAATAGATTTCTTGAAGTTGAGTGTGTAGATAAAAATTAAATGCTATGAGTGAGTAGTTGGTTGGTTGGTGTCCTTCATTCTCGGAGTACCAAAATAACATCACTATACTAGAGTTAAGTTTCACTGTGTCCACCTGTGGCTGATCAGACCAATACGAGCTCAGAATGCTCTACCACAGGTCAGGTACAAATAGTGCATGTGAACATTTGGGGTGGGTACTTTAAATCTGTGCATCCTGTGTTTACTTTGAACTTTTTCAATTCTACTTTGGTCTTAGAATACAGCACTTTCTCTGATGTGGGCACCCCATGCCAGGTGGTCCTGTACCAGCGTCTCCCATGTCACACAATCAGTTCTGAAGTTCTTAAGAGAGACCTTGAGATTGTCCTTGTATTGCCTTTTCTGACCACCATGTGAACGCTTGCCCTGTATGAGTTCTCCATAAAAGTCTTCTTGGCAGGGGTACATTTTGTCGAGTGAGTAAGGTTACAATTCAGAGAACCACTAATGATAAAGTATTTGGAACAATAGACAGATATCTAGCACTCTTGGGGAATAAGTCATTCTGCGTTAGATAAATGTTCTGAAAAGGTAAAGATTTACACAACCGTTTTTTGGCGGGTCTTTTTGTAGGGGGGAAGGAAGGGCAATTGGGGCTAAGTGACTTGCCCAAGATCACACAGCTAGTTAAGTGTCAAGTGTCTGAGGCCAGATTTGAGCTCAGGTCCTCCTGACTTCAGGGCCAGTGCTCCATTCACTGTGCCACCTAGCTGCCCCCTACACAACCATTTTTATTTTAGCTTTAAAAAAAGAACAGCTTTCTAAAATTTGTGCATACTTCCCTGTTTCTCAAATTATCATACAGTTGTATGGGGGTAGCTATAAATACAGACAATAACAAAATCCAATCCAGGCTGTTCAGCTGTGCTACTTGGGGGTCTCTCCATGACACAATAATGCCCTAAGAATTTGGATGTGGAAATTAGAATAGTTGTTTACCCTCCCAGAGTACAAAGCATTTCTATCTTCTTTCTCTTCTTTAGCCACAGTGCCTGAAGCTTGTGAACTTACTTGTTACGTCCAATCTCCGCTGGTTGTGACTGGCACCCTTGATGTTTCCAATATTTGCTGCTTCTGTCTTCTATTTTCTCCTTCATCTCCTCCTTACTTTTATTCTGCCTTGCCCTTTCTGTTTCTTGTCACTGCTACTAGGCTTCTTTGGTATTATATTAAATGAATGGTCTTTTATTAACACTTCCAGGCAAATTGATGAAGTATAACACTGGGTATAACCTTTTTCTCATTTGTTACTGAGTACTGAAAAACTGCTCCCCCCCAAACATGCACACCTGATGTCCAGTGCTTTAAGGAGTAGAGCCATTCTAAAATATTATTTGTCTCCTATCCAGGGGTTAAATTTTTTTTCTACTGGAGTGCATTTCCTAAATTAGAATTGGAAATTAGGGGTAAAATTAGATTCCCTTGATAGAAATTTGCTTCATTATAATCTTTGCTCAAAAAATCATGATACTTATACTAGTATTCTAAGCCTATTTCCTTGAAATGGCATGGTATCAATTTTATTAAATATATTAAAATCTCAAACTTTAAGTTTTAACATGCTAAGCATTGACATGAATTTTTCTTTTATTAGTAATCTACTTGCACATAAAATTGTTCATGTGTAAAACACTGACTTGAGCTTTCTAGAATTTTGTCCTTTGGGGGCCACGGTACATGTACACCTTATTCCTTTCCTGAAAGCATAGATTTTATTTCATAACTACATTGTTACTTAAGAAATTGAGCAAGCTATAGAGCAGGACAGATGTGTTTTTTTCTCTCCAACTGAAGAACTTTTATTTCATCATACTTTCTCTAAAATATATATATATAGCATTATCTTCTTAGAATTGTGCAATTTTCAGAAGCATGTTAATAATTAGTAATGGGGACAAGATTAACTTGAGAAAGAATTCAGAATATAAAATATATTTAAAGGGATGAGAGAAGCATTTGTTCAAGTATCTAAATGGAAATACTTGTTTTCCAAACCTGGTGGTAACATATGCAAAGATGTTTCCATGTCTTTGCATATAGGAGAGCAGTTGTAACTATAAATACATAAGAGTGCACATGTATGGCTATGCCTGGGCTGTAAAATTTATTCAAAACATAATGCAAAAGTAGTGGGATTTTTATCCCCAAATAAATCAGTTGTTTTTTTTTTTTCCACAAGACAAAAGTACTGTGCCTTGATTCTAAACATCACATTTGCCCTGGTCAGGCAACTCACAGCAAAGAACCCTTAATTGTAAGTGAATCAAGTGAGAGAGAATGGTCCACTCAGCACAAGCTCAACTCAACCACTGCAAAATCAATTTAAAATCTCTATCATCCTGTCAGTGGCTTAGTAGCAGCATCTTTATGTAAAAGAGAACACTTTGGTTATACACACTCAAAAATAAAGTGAAGATGGGCAGCCGATTGCTATTTGAAATTTCCCTTATGTTAATGTGAAATAAGAACTGTAAAAAAAAAAAAAAAACAAAACAAAACCCCAACTTCTCTTTCTTAGTTCAAACCATTTACCAGTAAATGGTAACTGAGTAATGTTGCTTGGCCAGCAGTATAGTTTTCTTGTGAACTTTCTCTTCAAGGAAGTAAAACTGCTTCTCCATAGAGTTGTGTGAAGCTCTGATAGCCGAGGCTAGATGGAAAAATTGGGCAGTGTACAGAAAAGAGGCTGTCTTGGAAGAAAGGAGGGGGAAAGGAGCCATTTCCCCCTAAGATTTTAGTTCCTTTACTAGCTAATCAATTTCCATCTAAAAGACACTGCAGAAAATCCACAATGCCAGTTTGTAAGCTGGACATCCTAATTCCCTGTTGATTAAAAACAAACTACAAGAGTGGGACTTGTGATGACCACATCCTAATAGGAAAGCAGCATGCCATAGTGGTTACAGCCTTGGAATCAGGAAGACCTAATGTTATATCCTACACCAGACACTTAATAGGTATGTGGCCATGGGCAGGGTACTTAATTTTGTCGAGCTGTTTGCACATCTGTAATATTGAGGACATTAATATATCTCGTGGAGTTGTGAAGATCAAAGAGATAATGTTTATTTTGGGAGGGGAGAAGATGTTTAGTTAGCAAAGCTACTTACTAGCCACCCCCCCCTTATAATACACATGTACATCCCACACATACATATGTGTGTAGTGTGTGTATATATATATATATATATATATATACACATATCCATATAGTGTTTTGTAAACCTTAAAGGCCCCCATAAATATTAACTATTAACTACATAAATATAACATTATTATCTTCCCAAAGAATAAGTACCTTATGTTATTGTGTACTTCTCATCCAAAATGAGGTCATTTGAGGTAGGGGGAGGCTTTTTTTTTTTTTTTTAATCAAAGAAGAGAATTTCTAGGCATTCCTGGATTAAATGTAGTTAAATTATGTTTATTGATTAGTTTTTTCTTTTTTTGGCAAGGAAACCTTAAATATGCAATTTTTTTTTGTACCTTTCACAGCTAATAAATTAAAGTGGTTAAGAAATAGACTCCTACATAAATGAAAATGGAAATGTATGACTCAGAACATTAAGGGTTAAAAAAACCACCCTATAATTTTAACTCAATATTTAATTTGTAGCTTTATGAACTATTTTATCACATAGGTAGAAGTCTTTGTTTCAAATGTTAATTTTGTGTCTTTGGTGCTAAATACTTACTTTCCACATCTGTGTTTCCTTGGCTGTAAAGGTTAAATTATATACTTTAAATCCACCATTATTCCTGTCCACGTGTAATAAAACTACATTTTTAAAAAAGGTGACAGTCAGAAAGAAGACATTTTAAAGGATTGTTTTGGGTCTTAAGCTACTAAATGAAGTAACATGAGCATACACCTCACTTCTGTTTATTGGCAGTTACATATTTATAATGATAATAATGCAGTGTAATAAAGACCTTTCCTGCCCTCAAGTAGTTTATATTGTAATAGGAAAGGGCCCTATGGCAGCATTCCTTCATCTTGTTTTGGGAGGTTTTCGAAGGCGCATTTGACTGCACATGGAGTCAGGAAGCATCATGGGTGATGACAAGGTCACCGGGTCGTAGATATTTTCTCACTCCAAATCTTAAAGGCCATCTAATCCAGTCTTCTCATTTTACAATGACAAAACTCAGGGCCAGGGAAGTACCTACATCTTGAATTGGAGGGATCCTGGTAGATTATCCTCACACTGATTTTACAGATGAAAATAATGAGGTCTGAATAGGTTAATTAGAACCTGAATTAGAACCCAGATCCCATCAGAGTCTGGTGGGCAGTAAGACTAAACAAGGTCTTTATGCTTTTCAGTCCAAGTTCCCAAGAATTGATTCTCCTGAAAGGAGCAAAATCAACTTGTGTCCCACTGTAGGCAATATCTCTCACTGAGGTCAGCTTAGGACCAAGGAACACCCTGGGGTTCAGACTCCAAGGCCAACCTGAGCTCTAGGGATAAACTGGTCAGGGACCCTGAAACATATTTAAGTGGTGTATAAGCTGGGGAAAAGGCAGCAAATCGATTTTTGTTGTTGTTCTTGTTACTGTTATAGGACAAGAGAGCTCCTACAGTTCAGTAAAGCAGCAAATGGTGGGGTGTGAATTAGATCCCTGTTATCCTTGTTAACTATAAGCAACCTGCAGCTATCTGCACAAGTATGAAGAAGATTGGGATGAATAAATGAAGCCAAAGTATTAAAGGCTGTGACTGCTTTGAGGTGGGGAGGGGGTAGTGAGATGTCCCATGTGGCCAGACAGAGAGAAAAGAGCCCTATTTGGGGGAGTATTTACACTTCAGGACAGCAACAGCGTGGTAGTTAACTGGGTAGCAAAAACTTAAAACTGTTTTCTCCATCTCTTTTCTTCATGATTGTTCAGACACACCATCCTTATTTTAAAAACTACATCCAGAAATGATTAACTAGTTGATCCAAATATGAACACTTTGTAGTCTACTGCAAATTATAATTACAAGCATAGTCACCAAAGCTACCTTTCTGAAATGCAAGTCTGATCATGCCACTTCTTGCTCAATAAATTCCAGGGACTCCCTATGGTCTCTAGGTCAAATATAAGCTCCACTGATATTTTAATATCTTTACAACCTTCTCCCTTCCTGCTTTCCCAGTCTTCTTACACATGACTTGCCTCCTAGAATGTTGGGCTATAATCATATCAGCTAAAGTATGATCTAGAACCTATCCAGTCTATAATAGGATAAAAGTGCCTGTGGAGCTATGATAGAATCACAGAGAATCCTAGTTGGAAGGACCTTTGAACTAGTCCTTGGTGGGGAACCTGCAGCCTTGAGGCCACATGTAGCCTTCTAGGTCCTTGGGTGTGGCCTTTTGACTGAGTCCCAAGTTTTACAGAACAAATCCTTTTATTAAGGGGATTTTTTTCTGTGAAGTTTGGATTCAGTCAAAAGGCCACACTTGAGGACCTACAGGGCCACATGTGGTCTTGAGGCCACAGGTTCACCACCCCTGAATCTGATAAAGCTCATACCTGAGTGAGAAACATTTCTCGTTGCAGATTCAAATTCTTGGCACTATCTCAGGTATTCAGGAATCTCAATGAACCAAATTAGGCATCTTCAAAGAATCTTGTCCCATTCCTGACAAGCAAAATCCTGATCATCTCAAATCATAGGTTGGTTGGAAAGATAGGATTGTTTTACTGAGACATTCAATTCCTGGAATTTATCACATAGTTGTAATCTACTGGGAAAGTAGGAATATTGGGATTACAAAGTGTTATGTAAATTGTTGTGTTTTAGTTTGATTATTTATTTGATGGGATTATTTTCTCTTTTCCTTGGTTTGTTTTTTGTTTCAGTTATAAGGCGTAAGACCAAGCCATTTTCTGGACCAATGAAAGAATGACTATTGGAAAGAAAAAGAATTAGGGGGAAAACCACATCTCATTTTAACTGAACAGAGAAAGCTTAGCTACAGAAGAGAAAAAATTGACCATATGATTAAGATATGAAAAAGAAAGACTTCACTGAGAGTTGTAATATCTATCCATTGCTGAGATGGTTTGGTTTTAGCTTTTATTCTTAAGTAGCCTCAGATGCTTTCCTCTTTCACCTTGGCGTCCTAGAAACTTCCTCTTTTCACAGGGACATTTTGAGTGACAGTCATTTCAATAGAAAAATTCATTGTCAGCCTAACCCAACCCACCCTGTTCATCTTAGACCTTTTGGCAAAAGTCTCTTCAGAATCTCATGAAACTTGAAGACTATTAGCCATTGTTCATAATTTTCTTAATTTTTTAATTCAATTTCTTCTGCTATTTCACTTCATGAAAGAAGAAGCTTGTGTTAAAATGTCCTAAAAGAGGGTTTTGTTTTGTTTTTTAGTCTTTCTATAAGCACTTGATATTCCCGAAATACTTTCCAGTCATTTGCTTTCATTGTTAGATTATCTTATACATGGATGAAGAAAACAGGATAACCCAGACCAAAATGGTTATTCGATCTGCAAAAAATGCATCTTCGTGTCTGTAACTTCCCCTTTTTTCTAGTGGTTTCCCCTTTAAGGGAGTCAGTCCCTCTTCCCCTCTTTGGAGCCCAGTATATTCCTGCTTCATAAGCCCCTACCATTTTGAAAGCTCAAAAGAACATGCTGTCTTCACTTACTCTTTGAAATTCTTGGTAACAAGGGTAACCTCACCCAGGTATTTGCATTTTAAAATAATTTGGCTCTAAATTTTGGAATGAAAGGTCTTTTCTCCTGTTAAAAGAATTTCAGCCAATAACACTGAGAAGATTATAAACACTAGGGTCATAAACCTGTGCTGCTCTCACTTTATGAAGTGTGAAGATGGTCCTCCAGATAGAAGGACAGCTGGCCCTTCATTGGTCACGCCCTTTTAAAGAGGCCTTTAAAAAGCTAAGCCTGTCAGTTCCAGAGGGTAAATCTAGGAGGCAGTTGAGGTTGGGATATCTGTCTGGAGTGTAATCCCTATGCTGTATCCAAAGACAGTGAAAGGTGAAGGGAATGTCCCCTTTCCCCATCATCTTCCATGACAGGAAGCAGAGCTATTAAACAGTAGGAAACTCCATACCATCTAGTAAGGCACAGAGACTGAGATAGAGAGGTAGTAGAGGTTCAAGGAAGGAAACAGCTTTAAGAAGCATGATCCCCTAGCAGCAAAGAGAGCTAACTAATATTAATATATATATATATATATATACATATATATATATATATATAATTTTTTTAAAAAAGCAATTGGGGTTAAGTAACTTGCTCAAGGTTACACAGCCAGTTATTTTTGTGTGGGTGTTAAGTATCTGAGGCCAGAACCTATGGATCCTCCCGACTCTGGGGCCAGCCCTCTTACTCACTGCACCACCTAGCTGCCCCAGAGCTAACTATATATTGAAGGGAGAATTAGCCATTGCAGTTCTGCATTTTTCTAGGAAAGTGTACCCTGGACTTAGAGAGGGAGTTCTTACTATATGTATATACATACATACATACATACATACACCATCATAGTAGTTCCTTTGAGCTACCTATTAAAGGTAAGCATACTGGTGCAGACTTGTGAAGTGTAATTTTAAGAGTGAAGACGCATAGTGTACCCTTTAATCATGAGGTAGTATTCACCCTTCTGGGGACCGAATCAGGGAACTTGTGAGTGCTTGGTTGGAGAAGTAGCCATAAGGCTGCTGCAGTTTTATAGAGATCAGTGAGGCTGCATTAGGGGATATAATAGGTTACCTAGATCAGGCCCTTTTCCTTATCTTTTTTTTACCCCCTTTGCCCCAAGATTCCATATTCCTGTGTTCCAGAGCACATTTTCACTGCTTTCTTCTTCCCTGACATATAAGAAACTTGCCAGGCTTCATCCTTCTCCATTTCTTCTTCATAGCATGGAGATCATGCTTTCTCCTCCAGGCAGGCAATTTACACTTGGAGTTATGCCATATGCCATATGCCCTCCAGCAACCAGGATTCCTTACTCCGGAGCAGTGAGTAGGACTCTCAGTGGAGTAAGGCATATTGGAAAGGAACCAGTGTGATACAAGATAAAAAGAATGCTATTGTTTATGAACTGCTCTCCTCAGTTTGACTGACTGAAGGAGCAATCTTGGGAAGTAAATATTGTAAGTATTACCTCATTGTATAGATGAGGTAGCTCCATGCTCACATGGTTCAGTGGTGCTCAAACCCAATTCTAATACTTTTCTCACTATATCACATGTCTTAAGACATGAGGTGGTGGGTAAAGGGCGGGGGCAAGAGAAATCTACTAATGGATGTCGGTGGTGATTTCATGGTATCAAAGGAAAGTGTAAATGTATGCAGCTGTGCAGTACAGAAATTATTGGGCATACCACTAAATACATCAGATGAACTTGGTTGTACATTTTATTTTACAGTAACTACAGAATTTTAGAACTTAGTTGGAGACCTAATCAAATTCCTTCATTTTACAGATGAGGAAACTAATTTCTAAATATGGGAAATTACTTCCCTGAGGTCATACTGTTGGTTAATAGCAGAGCCAGAACTGGAAACCAGGTTCTCTACCCTTAACTTCAAGGAAACATCATTCAGTTTTCACTCAGGAATACTATAAATAGTATCAAAAAGCTATCCATATAATTCCTTTCTTCCCACACTACCTTCTATTTTATTTCTATTTAGGACATCCAAATAATAGTCAACATCTTTTGCTGAATGTCTTCTTACTGAGCATACTATAAACCTTGTTCTTCCCTTCTAGTTTTCTTGACTTTCTATGAACTGTCCTTACTGAATGCTTACTAGTAGTTGATCCCAGGAATAGAGTCTATGATATATAACTGGCTGGAGGCAAAGGAAACAAGAATTAAACAGGACAGCAGTGAAAATGGGATTGTGTTGCTGTGACTACCCATATCATTTCTCTAATTTTCTTCTAGAAGAATTGGAAGAGTTTGAGAAAGATTTGTTTAAAATACAAATGTGCTATATAATAATGAAAGATTTGAAATAACCTAATGGCCACAAGTTGGGGAGTGGCTAAGAATGGTAAATCAATGCAATTGAGTTTTATGTTGACATCATGACAAAATGTGGTGGGGTGGGGGGGATGTAGAAAGACCTATATGAAATAATGCAGCCTGGAGAAAAAAAAAAAAACAGCCAGAATGAAGAGTACTATATTATACACCGACTGGCCACACATGAGAAGGTACTGTCAGAAGAATCAGAAGAGGTAATAAAGTGACATCAATAAGTTATCAATGGATCTGTATATTTCTTTACCTTTTATCATAAAGGTGATTAGCCATGATTTTTTTTTAGATGGTTGAGAGTCTTTTGAATTAAAAATTCAAGAAGGAGGGGAAAACTCTAGCCTTAAACTAGCTAATAATCACTACATGGCAAAAATAAAATGTTGAAGTAAGAGAAAGTATAGATATTATCTTGTCTAATGCTTCCTTTTACCAGAAAGCAAACAGATCCGAAGAAGAATATTCATTCAACAAACATTTTTGAGTGTCCAGTGTATGAAGGAAATAAAAATATGAATGAGACACATCATCTCAAGGAGCTGACAGCCTAGTACAAAAATTAAGACATGTGCATGAATAACTGTAATGCAAAATTTAACGTGGTAAATATTATAGAAGTACAAAGAGAATTCTGTAGGGATTTAGAGAAAAAAGAGATTTCATTTTGGTTGTGGAGACCATGACTAATTTTATGGAAGTGGCATTTGGGCTAGATCTTGAAAATTTTCTATTCTTTTGACATGAGAAGAATAAAGGAAGGTGTCCCATGTGAAAGGAATAACATGAACAAAAGCATGAGATGGAAAAGAATTGGGCACACTTAGGAAATGAGGAATAGCGTGGTTTGTCTGGATTATTATCCATTACAAATAGTCATTTTATTATTATCAAGGGGGAGAGAAAGGGTTCTTAACCTCAGGTTAGTGACTTTAAAACATCTTTCATAACTGTATTTCAATTAAAATTGGTTTCTTTTGTAATCCTATTTGTTTTATTCTATACATTTAAAAAATACTTTTCTGCCAAGGGGCCCCAAAGATTCACAAAAGCACCAAAATATGTTGGAAAAATAGTTTAAGAAACCCTGGCCTAAAGAATTGTTAATATTAAATGATAAAGGTCCTTGAATACTAGGCCAAGGAGTATATGCTGGGTATATTTACTTTGCCTTGCTTTTTAAAACAGATGTTAATGTCAGTGGAAAGGAAGACAACTCCACATAACAGAAGAAAAAACATTAAGAAAACAATATTTAACAAATGTTTTGTTATATACTTTCTTTTTTCATATTTACTAACTTTTTTTCCTTCTTAATTTTTTTTATTAGTGGCTACAGATGTCTTCAATTCAAAAAACCTGGCCGTACAGGCCCAAAAGAAGATCCTCGGGAAAATGGTGTCCAAATCCATAGCGACAACCTTGATTGATGATACAAGCAGTGATGTTTTAGATGAACTCTATAGAGTGACCAAGGAATACACTCACAACAAGAAGGAGGCGGAGAAGATCATCAAAAATCTAATCAAAACTGTCATCAAGCTGGCCATCCTCTACAGGAATAATCAATTTAACCAAGATGAACTAGCACTAATGGAGAAGTTCAAGAAGAAAGTGCATCAGCTTGCAATGACTGTGGTCAGTTTCTATCAGGTTGATTACACCTTTGACCGGAATGTATTGTCCAGACTATTGAATGAATGTAGAGAGATGCTTCACCAGATCATTCAGCGCCATCTAACTGCCAAATCCCATGGACGGGTTAACAATGTCTTTGACCACTTTTCAGATTGTGAATTCTTGGCTGCCTTGTACAATCCCTTTGGAACCTATAAGCCCCACTTGCAAAAACTCTGTGAAGGCATCAACAAAATGCTGGATGAAGGGAACATATGAATACCTGGATTACAGTTGTGACTGCTAACATTTCTTATAAATGGAGCACTGCTGATTTATGAAGGAAAAAAAAAATTAAAAACCAAGGGTTTTTTGTTGTTGTTGTTGTTGTTGTTGTTTGAAGATGACAGATACTTCAAAAAGATTTTGCCAAACCAGTTCTTTGATTATGAGCCATCTTAATCCCAAAACACCAGGAATAAACATCACATGATATTGCTAGATGTGGGATTGATTTTTGTTTGAAGAGGGCATATTGCCAAAAAGTTACCAAACAGTTAACATATCATGAAAATTATGTTAAATAATACAGATGTATTTATAGCCCCCTTCAAGAACATTTTAAAGGGAGCTCTTCATGGTGATGGTACATTCTATTACATCTAATATGTATAAAGTTATATTTTTTCATTTATTTTCCTTCTTGATGTGTGTTTGCTTTAAACAAAACAAAAAAAACTTCCTTCTGATGCCAATGCTACTTTAGAAACGACCTGAGTTTTCTAGTTCTGTCCCTGATGCTTCTGCAAAGTTTTCATCTATAGTGTTAAGATCCAGTCCAAGCCAAATCCATTGCCATGGAAATTTTACTCTTGATTTTCATGCCCTCAGAGGTAAAGTTTTACCCTTTGAGCAACAGGAAATTACATATTTAAAAGAATTCATACTGTAACAAAATGTGTTTAAAATATGAATAATGTATGATAAAAATAACGTGCCTCTTGAATATAGTCTTGCCCTTTAGTATTAATGGTGATATCTAGGCTTCCAAAATGTAATGGGGCAATGTTCACCTTGAGTATTTCTTAGTGCAGTCATGGACCTTAACCTTGATGTTTTGAAAGTATATTTATGTTAAATGTAGGCATGACATAAATTTCAAAACTAAGACAAAGAAGAATGACAATCTGGAATGTTCTTGGAATTGGGCCAATTATTAGACCAATTGGTCTAATAAATAGAGAAATGACCTTTGCAACAAAGTAGAACCCATCAGAAATGTATGGGTGGTTTAAAAAAAAAAAACTCCCCATAGAGGAAATAGATCAAAATGAATGGATTTCAAATAATTGAGAAGTTTTGTTGGGTATATTTAGAATGTCACATTTTTATTTAATTACTAAAGTTGTTTATATTTTGTTTGATATTTTGATGAGTAAACCAAAGAACATTTGCACTCAAAGCCATGTGTGCATGTCTTATTTCTATATAATATTATTTTCTTGGAAGTAAAAGTTTCCACTGATATTTTTTAAAACAGTTTTGGAGAGAGAGACTGACCCCACTCTCACCATCAGCATTAGCAAGCATTCTATGATGTGCTAAAGTATGCATAGCTTTGACGCTATTAACTGTTTCTGTACATTCTGCCCGTAGTGTTGAATTCAAAGTTGCACTATACAGAATAGAGTTAGAAAGTCTCTCAGACAAATTGGAGTCTATTTTGTTTTCTTTCTCTTCTTTCTTTCTCTTCTTTTTCTTTCCTTCTCTTCTTTTTCTTTCTTTCTTCCTTCCTTTCTTTCTCTCTTTCTTTCTTTCCCTTTCTTTCTTTCTCTCTCTCTCTTTCTTTCCTTCCTCCTTTCCTTTCCTTTCCTTTCCTTTCCTTTCCTTTCCTTTCCTTTCCTTTCCTTTCCTTTCCTTTCCTTTCCTTTCCTTTCCTTTCCTTTCCTTTCCTTACCAAAAGAGGAAATTGAGGCCTGAAGAAATTAAATGACTTCCTAAGGTCACACAGATAGTAAGGGGATAGAAACAGGATTTGAACCCAGGTCTACTAACTTCAAATCATATGTTCTTACAACTGCTTCCTGGTGTGTTTGTTTTTATAGAAAAGACTAGCAATTTAAAATTTCTAAAAGATTGAAATCCCCTATTTTAGCTATCACTCGCCTACCCTCAGTAGCAGCTGGTGTCAGTGTGTAGCAATCATTGCTTAGTTCTCTTAGACTTGCTGTCTGGGAGTGCAGGGGGAAGCAGGAGTCTGGACATTTATTTTCCTGGCTACTTGACAGTCAAAATGTGGGTTAATTACTCTTCAGATTTCTTTCACAATTACCTCATGGTAATATAACATCCACCATGTGAGGTGTTATATTTTTGCCTTACGAAAGGCAAAAAAGAGCATTCCTATTTTATAAATAAGGAAACAGGAAGAGAAATTATGTGACTTACACTGGGTTTAGAACCCTGGTTTCCCAAGTGCTTTGCTGTATCATCCTGGGTTGCTGAATGCTTCCCTGAGTCTTTGGGAAGCAATTCAAGCAGGTATTTTTTAGAAAATCAGAGTTTAAAAATGGCAGGCACCATTTCTGTTGACAGATTACACACAGTGTTCTCATAAGATTGATAAAGCTTTTAGATTAGGGAGTAATGTTTGATTGATACACGATTATCAAGAAGTCCTGATGGTACAGACCATCATTTGCTTTACTGAGGCGAGACCCACGTGTACAGGTTGTCATATTGGTTTGGATGGAAAGAGGAAACCACTGGAAACTGTCTTTCTAGATGATCACCATAAATAGTGATTTCTGGGCACCATCCAGAAGAACTTAAGCCACTAGCTTTCTTGTCAATAATGACGCTGAACAACTCAACTGTCTTAATTGTTTGAGAATCTTATTTATTCCTCACAGTTTTCAAGCACGTTAAAGTCAAGCTATTAGGCCTCAATCTCCCATTGGAACTTTTATCTGAAGAAACTTCAAAAGATACAATAGAGCCTTTGTTCTAGGAAAGCTCATCCTGCAACACAGTCCCATGGACTGAGGATTCTCTTCTTGAAGCTTTCTGACTACAAATAGGGCCAGTTAGGGATTAGCCACAAAGTAAGATGTTCACTGGGGTAGTGAGGTGATGCAGTGGATAGCATGCCAGAGCTAAAGGCAGGAAGACATTTTCCTGAGTTCAAATCTGGTCTCCGACACTTATTATCTGTGTGACTCCAGGCAAGCCACTTTACCCTGTTTGCCTCATTTCCCTCAACTATAAAATGAGCTGAAGAAGGAAATGGCAAACCACCCCATTATCTTTCCCAAGAAAACCCCAAATGGGGTCAGGAAGAGTCAGACATGACTGAACAACTAGACCCCACGTGGATTTGTGGAGGGAAAGGGAAGGGTAATATCTTGAAGCTAGAGGTAAAGGTAATAGGAGGGTGATTCTTAACGATTCCCAGAAAATGAAGCAATGAGAAATATCCAGAGGGATGTAATCGCATTTTACATAGGCAACTTTCTGCCCTTGCTAAATTGGGCCACTAAAGGGGGTCACATTATAATTAGCATGCACACACACACACATTTGTATACACACATATGCATATACATTTAATCAAAATTTCCCTTGTATAACTATAATTTTAAGATTTAAAAAATTGAAATATGCCTGGAAGCTGCAAATAGGTTAACTTCTAGGTTATTTGACTATTCTTCCTCAAAAATTATGGGGGGGGGATTGTGGGTTTTTTTGTGTGCTTCTTTTTTTAAATGATGCCAGTCCTACTGCGGAAAACACAAACTAATTATATTCAAACTGACTTGTACTATATTCATAGTTCATTGCTAAAAACAAAACAAAACAAAACCAACACTAGCTATTTGTGCTTTTTAATGGATGGTGGTTTTCTAAATATTTTCATTTAAAGGTTATATGGGTAAAAGATTCTTGGCTCACTGAAAGAGAAGAACACTATATCAAATCCACATTTTCTCTGTGTGTGAGGCCATGCCCATATAGCCTTAAAATTGCTGCAAGACTATCCTGTTCTCTTTAAAGGTCCATAGAAGCAGGATTTTTCTATGAAGTAGTTTTTCAAAATCCTCAATAGACTTCTAATTTGAAGCACCCCACAGCTTAGATTTCTGCCCCCTCTGGATATACAACTTTAGGTACTCAGAGAAGTCTTTGAAAATTTGACCCACAAGGTACTGTACTTTCCCCCTTTCCCCAGAGGCTACCTTTTCATGGATATACAATGCTGCTTTATGAATCTACAAGACAGACCAAACAGTTTACATTTGTTTCTCACAAAATGAACATGCCATTAATTATTTGACCAGAATTTGTTAAAAAGCTAAAATGTTTGAAACTTATTTTTTCAGATTTGGAAGGAAAAAAAAGGGAAAGGAGGGGAAAGAGTAAGTGAGGGACAAAGCTTGAGAGTAAATTAGTGAAATATTAGTCTTGTGTTTTTCTGATTATTGTCAGACAAGCCTGGCAGACATTCATTACACTCAGAACACATTACGTTTTGGAAAAGTCTTACTTCTGGTTACAGATGCAGATTTTATTGTGTTATCAAGCTGTATTTAGGGTTCTAAACCTACACAACATGTCTGTGATGTGACCTGAAAGAAATGAAGAATACAGATAGGCATGGGAAAACTTGTGAACTGATTCAAAGTGAAGTAAGAAGAATCAGTAAAACAATATAGACAATGTCTAAATTAATGTAAACAGAAACAAAATCAAAATAGGAAATCTTGTAAGTAAAGTGACTTAGCAACCCCTTTGTAGAGGGAGGAGCTATGCTGTTGGACTTGAGTGACATTGGTTTATTTTCCTAAATGGTTTTTCTCTTTTTAATTCTTATAAGGAATCACTCTGAAAGGAAGAGGGAAGAATATTTTGGGAAATAAAGTGATGTGAAGAAAAAAAATACTAATAAAATTAACTAAATGTTCCCTGGAGGGAAATTATATATGTGTGTGTGTGCCCACGCGTGCAGGCACATGAGTACACATGTATACATGTATATATAGAAATGTGTATGTGTGTATAAAGCTGCTTTATCATATACTTGTATATTAATGGTCTATCACAACAGGTTTTTTTTTTTTCCAGATTTTTCGTCATACTCAAGAGCACATCAAATCAGTTTTAAGGTGCTCCTATAAGTTAGCACATCAAATTTGTGTTTGAAATTGTCAGCTAATGCTGCAATCTTAGATCTTTTAAAAAAAATCTACAAATTTAGTTATCATAAATTTCAATTACTGAACATTTATCAATTATCTCCTTTGTGCCAGGTACTGCACTGTATTTAGAGTGCGAAGGGACTTCAAAGGGCATCAAGTTCAGCCCCCTCCTTTTACAGATGCAGAAACTGGGATTTGGAAAAGTTAATATGTTTTCCCAAAGGTTACAAAGGTAACAGTGTCAAAATTTGAACTCAGGTCCTCTGACTCCAAATCCTACACTATTTTCAGGTCACCAAGTTAAAAGCTGAAGGCATCTCTCCTAATGAAGAAATCCAGAACAACTTATATATTCTTTCAACTTCTATGAAGTGAAACTGTCTCCCTGGTATTAGAGGTTTTCAGAATCATAAATTCAGATATGGAAGGGAGACTAGAGGCCATCTGGTCCATTTATCAAGGTGAAATGACTTGCTCAGGATCACACAACTAAGAAGTCTTCTTGGCAGAGCCAGGATTCAGACCAGAGCCCTCTGACCCCAAATCCCACATACTTTTCTGCTGTCCTATGTTTCCCATTAGGTTTATAGGTTTTGTTACAGCAGTTTTATGTATATAAATTTATATTAGATGACACTAAGGATTTTGAATTGAATATATTTCACCTTGCATTTTAAACGTTTAAAATTGGTTAACTTTGACAGATGTTAAAAATTGATGAATTCAATCTTGACTAGCCAGTGATGTATTTGAAAAGCATAAATGTTTTTTGGCTGATATGGTCCATTAAGCTCTCCAGGCCTAAGGCTCCCATGTATTCACTCATTTTAAGCCCATGTTGATATTCAGTGTAGTGGACAAATGATAAGTTGTTATTCCGTCTCTAAAATAACAATCTCTTATGTCTTCCAGAAAGGGATTATTGCAAGACATGCATGCACTGTAACAATAATGACGTAGTAACCAAGCCAATGAAAAACACTTTTCTTTCAAAATGGTTTGTACAATAACAGCACTTGTGGTAATCATTAAAAAAAAAAATACTACAATTTTGTTAGCCTACGAAGAATTGCGACTTTTTTTTTTTTAAAGCAATTGGGGTTAAGTAACTTGCTCAAGGTTACACGGCTAGTCATTATTTATGCGTGGGTGCTCATTTTCTGAGGCCGGATTTGATCTCGGGTCATCCCAACTCCGAGGCCGGCGCTCTTACTCACTGCACCACCTAGCCACCCCGCAATTGTTTTTTGTTTTGCTTTTTTTTTTTTGAAGGGCAATTGGGGTTAAGTGACTTGCCCAAGGTCACATGGCTAGTTTTTGTGGCAAGTGTCTGAGGCAGGATTTGAAATCAGGTCCTCCTGACTCCAGGGCTGGTGCTCTATTCACTGCGCCACCTAGCTGCCCCGAGAATTGCGACTCTTAATATTATTTTTTTTTTAACAACTTCAGGGTGTAGAATTTGACTGTGAGTTAAAGGGAGTCTTTCTTGCCTATCAATTCCAGCTAAACCATGACCTTATTTTTTTTGGCAATTACCATTTCGAGGGCTTTTTTTTGCATGTTCATTTTCAATTTATTTTAATCTAGCCAAAGACATATTTTCCATGTGAAAATTAATATTGGCATACTGAACATGGGGATTTACCCCTTCCAAAGCATACTAGTTGATAAGCTTTGAGGAGAATATAATTCAGCCAATATTTGTGGGTGAGAAGGAAACATCTGTGCTTTAGAACATATTTTTTAAAGGAGTATGCTTTTCTAAAGGATTATGCACTTCTTAATCCACAGAATTTCTGTGTATTCTTTATATGAGTATAAAAGCCAGTGAATAAGATCTTTTCTTAATAGGAAGGTTCTTCCAGACAAGTAAAATGCATACTTTAGGATTGTATTGGTTTATGCCTCTTAGAAAGTCACTACTTTGGGTTCATTCTCTTTTCCACAAAGAAAATCTAGTGAATTGTATATAAATGATTTATGTTTGTTTTTTCAATTTAATGGAATGAACCATGACTATTCACTTAATTGTACCTGTGTTCCCATTTCCAGAGCTAGGAATGGATTAATAAATTAATAAGCAAGTAGCACTCCTTGAAGCAAGGTATAAAAAGAAGACAAAAAGATGTAAATTACAAGCTATGAATGCAAAAGGGTAGCTGAGTGGTGCAGTGAGTCAAGAGGAGTCAAATCTGACCTCAGATACTCTCTGTGTGACCCTGGACATTTCATTTGCCTCAGATTCCCCTTCTTTAAAATGGGGGTAATAATTGCACCTATTCCTAGGATTGTTTTGAAGATCAAATGAAATAATAATTGTAGAGCACTTAGCACAATGCCTGGCACACAATAAATGTTAGCTGTTATTATTTATAATTAAAATGGGCAGCTTAGGTGGTATAGTGGATAGAACATTGGACCTGGAGTCAGGAAGACCTGCATTCAAATTCATCCTCAGACACTTACTAGCTATGTAACCCTAGTCACTTAACCTTGTTTGCCTCAGTTTCCTACTCTGTCAAATGAGCTGGAGAAAGAAGTAGTCAACCACTCCAGTATCTTTGCCAAGAAAACCCCAAATGGAGTCACAAAGAAGTGACCATGACTGAACAAAAAATAATTAAAAGATGATCAATGCTTTATGAGAAGCATACATTCTGTATTTGCCAGAAATTGATTCTATGAGCTCAGCTAGGGTCACTCCATAAATGCATCTGTGTACTTTACTATTCTCTTTTAAGAAAACATTTTCAGGATTGCTAGGTGGTGCAGTGAATAGAGCGCCTGCCCTGGAGTCAGGAGAACCTGAGTTCAAATTTGGCCTCAGACACTTAACACACACACACACACACACACACACACACACACACACACACAAAACCCTAGCCATGTGACCTTGGGCAAGTCACTTAATCCCAATTGCCCTCCCTTCCTCCTCCAAAAAACAAACAAAAAAACCAAAAGATTTTCAAAAAAGTAACTACTTGCCAAACAAATAATTAATTTCTAGTACTTATTTCCAAAGCAATGTAATATTCAAAAGTCATTTAATCAGTATTTCCTGCTAATAAAAGAGATCAAACACTACAGATGTTTCAACTCTACATTCTAACAGTGTTGTCATTCTGATGGCTAGCTTGTTACCAAACTGTACACATGAGAACACTATATAAAATCTGTAAACTGAAATATTCCACATTATTTTCAAACTCATTTCCCAGAAATAACTGGTAAGGAATTACTTAGGGAAAACCAGAAGGCCAGTAGGATATAGTGGAGCCTCAGTGGCATAGGAATCTGGAAATGAAGGTTCTAATTCCAGCTTAAATAATGTGTTCTCATTTGTTTATATACTTATTTAAAACAAGATGCCTTACTTTATATAATAATTGTAATGTTAGGATGAGATGATAAATATGAAAATGCTTTGAAAAATACTTTTCATAACCTAAATACCCATACCCTTTGACTCAGCCTACTGCTATTATTACTATTTAAGGAATTAAGAGAAATATTTTTAACAAGAATTATTTTTATTTTTAAATATTTTAAAAATATTTTAGCAGCATTTTTTTTATAGTTGCATAGCACTAGAAACAGTAGATGCCCATAATCTGGGGTAGGGACAGGGTGAGGCAAGGAGAATGGCTAAACACATTGAGTTGCATGAGTGTAATGTAATAGTACTGTGCTAAAAGAAATTTTAACTACAAAAATGCATGTCTTTATATATTGCTTGCTACATTATTAATAAATTATATAGCTTATAACCTTGATTTTTATTCAAGCCTAAATGCTTAGGGAATTTGAAAAAGAGAAGTGAGCAAAAGTTTATGGGAAAAGAGGATCCTCCAGTTTAATAAATATTTAATAAATCTGGCTGTAGCATCAGAGATAATTTGTGAGGAAATGTCAAAATATACCTCTTGATTTCTTTAGAACCTGAAATGAAAATGAATCAGCTATATGGTCACAGATAGCTGGTGGAGTGGAGAGGGCTCATCCTGGAAATCAGGAAGACTAGTTCAAATACAGCTTTAGGCACTAGCTATGTGACCCTATACAAGTCACTTAACCTTTGTTATCATCTGTAAAATAGGGATGGTAATAATAGCACCCAGGGTTGCTATGAGGACTAAAGGAAATAATTGCAAAGTGCTTAGTACATAGTAAGGATGTTAAGTATTTTATTTATTTATTTATTTTTAACAAGGTCAAGTATCAGAAAAGGGGAATCTACATATGGGGGGTATGGTTGCTAAACTATGCTATACATAACAGTGAACATTAGTGCTACGTAAATAGTCAAATGGAGGTGATAGCCATTTTGATATACTTTTCTTCTGTAGTAGGCATAGTAGGAGTGCCAAAAAATAAATTTAAGTGTCTGTGATTGATATTTTATAAATAATAGATTGAATAAAATGACAAGTTTTGGTTTTTAATTGAATAATCTTTGGGTTGCCCTGAGTGTTCATTGATTACTAAGGAGAAAAAAAAGCTAGAGTTGAACCTTTGGCTCTGCAGTTTATGTTCAGTGGGATGTTGGCTGATTATTTGTGACCTGAGGCCAAGCTAGAGTTGGATCCATACTGCCTGCTACTCTTCCCCACTCTTCAAAGGAGCTCTGCGAGTAGATCATGATACCTGCTACTGGAACTCACTATTTAAGTGTTTAAGCATGTCTACAAGAGTGAATATACATTTAAGGTCATCTCCCCAGCATTACACACTTAAGGACATCACCAAAATGGAGGTTGGGTTCTATCTATCTTGTGTTTTCTGTGGTTTCCTCTAGTAATGCAGTCAAGACCATGGCCTTTTCTGCCTTACTGAATTATAAGCCTTGGACATAAAGTATATTTGGTCTTTGGGGTAAGTAATAGCTAAGCTTTCTCATAAAGAAGGATGGGGGAGAGGGGTGGTCCTCCTTTAAGTACAATGTTTCTACTGAGAGTGGGATCCACTTTTAATTAGATAAACATGATTAAAATCTTAGGATCACACCATATATCCTAAACAACTACAGTTTTCATTAGTGGGCTAAGAAAAAGGAAGAACTCTACAATCTACATTGTCCCTTATTCCTTTCTCTCCTCCCAGATGTCAAATGAACTCAACCAGCAAAAGATGGTAGCATCCCATGCTTATCATATTTATTTATCAGAGAAAGATGATTTGTTAACAGGCATTGACTTGCTTGTTACTTTCATTGCAAGCTGTTTTTGAAAGTTAAGAAAACATAAGATCTATAAACTTCTTTCAATGCTTTCCCTAGCTGAATGATTTACTTTTATTACAATGTTTTATAGGATCACAGATTTAAAGCTGGAAAGGTATCTTAAAGTTCATCTAGACCAATCATCTCATTTTATAGATGTGTGTGAGAATGACTATTTCTCTCTCTCTTTTATTTAATAACTAATTATTGTATTTGGACCAAGGTTTCCCCCCCTTTTCTACTTCCTCATCCAGAAACCAACCAGTGTGGGAAATCCTTACCCAGGCCAAGATCTAATCAGACAGTAAAGGAAATTCTAAGTTTGGGCTGATGGGTGCATTCCTGCTCATTGTGTTTGCTCAGGTAGGTCTAGGAAGTTTTTTTTGTCAGACAGGTAATATGGAAATTGATGTCTCTGACCAAGATTTGGGTGATCCAAATCACATACCCGAAGACCCTCACTGTAATATAGCCCAGTATTTTATTGTCATATTCATTTTATCATTAATTGTTCAATCAGAATTGCTTACCACCCCTCAGGATCACCTACTCTTCAAAGGGCATATAAATTGTGAGCCTATCACAGTTTATTATTTATTATACACCTATCATTAGCAGGCTTTGGTCCAAGAGAGAACATTCTTTTATTAATAAACATGCTGGCCCTCTTAATAAAATGATTAAATTACTCAGAAACTATGTCTCTCAGAATTTCTGATTGTCACATGAGGCTCAGAAGGTTTAAATGACTTTTCCAAGGTCACGCTTGGAAGTGGCAGAGGTAGAATTTAATCTTGGGCACTAAAAGGGTGTATCCTTGCTTTTCTTCTGTACTTAGAAAGCTTTCAGTGTTTTTCTGTGGCAAATAATGCTACTTCTTGGTGTTTTTTTAAGTATGCCTTTAATTATATTAAAGAGTCTTTTTTATCTCTATATAGTATTTCTAGCATAAGTGAGTATTGTATCAAAAGGTTTTTTCTGCACAATCGATGTAATCACATCTTTTTTTTTACGATGTTTTTTATTTATTGGCTAATAATGCCAATTGTTTTCCAAATATTGAACCATCCTCATATCCCTGATATAACTACATGACCATTGTGGATAATTTTGAAAATCTTTGGTGCAATCTTTGTGAAAATTTTATTTACCGTGTACTAAGAAATAAATAAATCATGACAGCAATCAATAAAACAACCACATTGTCTCTTAGTATGTATTTGTATAGATACATTTGCTCATCCTTCCTTTATTAATGACTTTTTTTGTTTTTAGCACATCATGCTCTCTAAAAAATTTATATTCTTTCTACATTTCCCCCCATTTATTTGAATTTACTTACTCAGCATGCAGGCCTGATGAATGCAAGCTAGTGGTTCGGATTTGGGAATGAAACAAAATAAGACATTCTTAAGCCCATCTATCAGATAGCAAAAGGAGGCTTACTTAATCATAGTATGGAAGGCCATTCAGCAAGGATATAACACTGATTTATTTGAATATAGCTTCCTGGCCTCTGTTTTGGTAAAGTTGGCATGCCAATCAAGCCTGAGGGAGGAGTTTGTGACTTCTCATTAAAGGGCTTTTATACTAAACTTACCAGGAATAAACATCAGTGGTTTGAGTCTTAGCCTACTAGAATAATAAAATCTGAAATACACTTTTAATACCCTATAAGGAAGAACCAGTCCAGCTTACAGGGAGATAAATGTAGTTCCTACAATATACTGTCACCTGATGTCAAGGTCCTAAAGTTCTCCTAGAAGACCTCCTACCACTTAAATAGCCTTAGGATTATTATTGGACAGCGCAGACCTTTGATATTTGAGAAACTTGGCATAAGCAACACTGGGGAGGCATGGGGGGAATATTATAAACAAGCAATATGTAATAGCCCCATGAAGGAATAATAGAGTACAGAGGAGAATGAAGACCAAAAATCTCAGGCTTTGTATCCTCCTCACTCCTCTTCATAAGAACTGAATCATAGACCTTAATGATCTGATACCTGTGGTAAGTAATGCCACATCTTTTCAGCTCACGATGGGTCTCTGATATAAAATGGAGATGACAAACAGGATTAGAATGGAGAAATCAAGGTCACAGCATGAACAATGACACTTTTGGAAGTGTTTCTCTAACAATTCTGAAAAAAAAAAAATGCCTTGCTCCCTTCTTTCTGATCAGTCCAGGAAGGACTCCTCCCTAAATTAAGTAGGTGACCATGCTAGGACAAGACACTCTTGAATGATCCACCAAGATTAGTAATGATCCACCTAAGAATAGTAACCTCTTTCCCACACAGGATGGCTGCTAGCACAGGTTCTTAGATCTGCTTTATTAGGAAAGATAGCTGTTTAAGGGGTCAACAGTCTTTTTAAATTACATTCACTACATCAGGGGAAAAGTCAGCAACCTGAACTTCAGAGAAGATTCAAATAGAAAAGACAAGCAGAGAAATAAGACCAGCAGACAGGGCTCTGACTGCCTGAATAAACTATACACTTTACATACATCCCTGGATCAAGAGAGCCTTTACATCTGAGCAGCTGGGGAGTTCTCTGAACATATGATCATTCAGAATCTCAACCAGGGAATCACAAGATCCTTCTCACAAGCAAGCCCCTAAAGCAAAATACCATCTCAGATTATATATACACTTCTCAGAGCCAGAAGACATCACAACCCTCATAATTAGAAATTAGCAAAAGGTGTGAAAGCCTTCCTACAAGCAAGCCTACCCTAAGCAAGTTTCCCTTAATGGATTCCATGTGAGGCCTGTTAATGGGGGAGGGAGGGGGAGAAGATCTTATAACCCTTTAATATTACAAGAGATTGGTGGTTTTGATGGGGTGCTTGGGTACCTGTGCTTAAACCACAGTTTGTAAAATCACATTTCTCCCTAGCCTCAAATCTCCCTAGCCTCAAAACTATCTCAGGCAGTTTGTCTCTAGCTCAAGGGCAGCATGCCCTAGCAAAACACTTATATCTCTTCCTGTTACAGTGGCCAGCTGCACCTATAGAATTTATTAATTTGACCCAGCTGTGTACTGGCTGAAGCAGCTGTGTACTGGCTCATACCTATCGTATATATCCTAGACTTAGTCATATATATACTCCCCAGCTCATTATATACATCCTGAATCCCTCATTAGCTTGGGGCATATGTATGCTCCCAACATTCATCTTGTCAAAACGACATTGATGGGTAGCAGCTTAGTGAGCCCTGACAACTAGCTGACTTAATGATGTTTCAAGCCTAAAACCACATCTCCATGTAGCACCCCCTTTGGGCTATTTCCCTGTGAATTCTGGGCAATATGCCTCTGCAGTAGATATTAAAAGTGCATGTTCCTTTAAGAACTGACCACTCCTTCACTCCTGCCTAATCCCACCCTGATTCACCTAGTTAGCATATTTGACACAGGTTCTACTAAAGATTATCCTATAAAAACTTTAACTGTACCCCTTTAAGGTTGCAGGTTCCCTAAGAATTCTTGCCTGCTATAAAGTGTAACAATATATCTTTGCCATCTTGACTTAGAGAATGCTTGAATCTATGAATTGATTCCAGACTGCTTTCCAGGGACTCTGGTTATTGGGGTTACTCCTTGATCCCCCCCACCCCATCATTTCCAGGAAGTTGAAGCAGTCTCCTCACCATGGTCCCACATTCCAACCAGCCCCACCCCACCAGAAATTTGGATTTCAAACTCTGGATCTTCTCCAGTTTTGGTAAGTTAACCTGTTACCTTCTCTTGCTGCGAACTAGGATATTTTCCCTTCCTAAAGTCTCCTGGTCATGGTTTTCTAATGTTTTCTACTCTACTGGAAATTAATGCTCCACCATTGTTAATTCCTGCCCCTTCCCTCCATCTCTAACAAGTGAACCTTTTTGCTTTTTCTTTCTGGGAATCAAGTCTTTATCACTACTATCACTTCCTGGACTCTATTTGCCATACCTCTATATATGTACCCCTGCCTCACATATTGCTTTCCAGCATCACTTTATTGTCTTCCCTCACTAGAAGGTAAGGTTGAAGACTGGGACTATATTCTTTGCTTTTATTTCAATCCCCAGTGTTTGGCACAGGCACATAAAAAATGATTAATAAATGTCTTATCTCTATCTATCTGGAAAATGATTTTCTGATGGTAGGAAGAAAGATAAATGACCCTTGTTCTGTGTAATGAGAAACTGTTCATTGAACAGTCCTAAACTCTGGGACCTTGCTTAATCTAGATTGTAAAATATTTCTTATTCAATATATAAAATGTATACACACATATATACTTGACCATGGATATATGTTGCAAAGAATTTGGGAGGGGGGATTCCATTTTCCCCCTAATGGAGTAAGGGATGGTGGGAAAGAGAGAAAATAGATTTCTGCTAATTAAAAAAACACACTAAAAAAGAGAGAGAGGGTTGGTGGGTGTGCTACAGATGTGGAATGTTGCATGCACTTTCAAATGAGGTCACTGTATTAGTTTTGCTTAATTGTTTTATTCTGGTACAAGAGAGCTCTCAAAGAATGGGAGTGATCTGGAAATATTTGCAATGTAAAAATGAAATGTCAATGAAATCTAAAAAAAAATTAGAAAAAGAAATATGATATCCAGGCCTTTTCTTTTTGATCAATGTTTTCAGTGAGTCTTAAGATTCTTAAATAATCTCTCGACCTATTTTACAAGTTAGTTGGCTTTGATAATAGATAACTAAAATTTCCTTCTTTTGTCAACTTTTTATACTGTCCTAATATTTCTTGTCTAATGAAGTCAGTTATTGACTTGAGTTATATTTGGCCTATTTTAACAACAACAAAGTTTTCAGGGAGTCTAACATTTGAGTGAGGCTCTCCACTTTCTGTTCTTCCAGTTTTATTATTGCTATTCAGGCATCCTACTTTTTGTGATCCCATTTGCAGTTTTCTTTTTCTTTCTTTTTTTTTTTTTAAAAGCAATTGGGGTTAAATAATTTGCTCAAGGTTACACGGCCAGTCATTATTTATGTGTGGGTGCTCATTTTCTGAGGCTGGATTCGATCCTGGGTCATCCCTACTCCGAGGCTGGTGCTCTTACTCACTGCGCCACCTAGCTGCCCCCCATTTACAGTTTTCTTGACAAAGATTCTAGAGTGCTTTGCCATTTCCTTCTTCAACTCATTTTACAGATGAGGAAACTGAGGCAAACAGGGTTAAGTGACTTGCTAGATTCGCATGGCTAGTATGTGTCTGAAGCTAGATTACTCGAGGAGATGAGTCATCCAGCAACATGGCACCACCTAGCTGAGCTCTTATTTTATTTTATATTTCTTGCTTCTTTGCTTCTAAGGATTTCTGCAATCCTTTGGGTTACCAGTGGTTTGGTTTTTTTAATTGCATTTACTGTAGAGCTATTTTCTTCTTTTGTGTTTTCCATTTAACTGTCTCTTAAACCATAATATTTCTTCAAAGAAATACTGTATGTCTTCTGTTTACTTGTAACTCCACCTTTAGTTCCAAATTTGGTACTTTATACCAGGGCCAGGTTCTACCCTGTCTAACCTCTTGGATTGGGTTGGTAGGCTTTACTTAGTCTTGACTTCATTTTCTTGGATTCCCAATGCTAAATTTCAATTCCCTTGATGTGTTTGGACTCAGAGCCCTAAGAGTTCTTAGATTGCCTGTCCCTGGTCAGAACACTGCTGTGATCTTTCTTATCCCCCCAAACCTCAACTGTGCCTCTTCTCTTCTGGGGGCACTGTCCTATTCCTCTGATCTTGTTCTTGCTTTCTTACTGAGACTTCTCCAGTCCTGTGAATTCTTTTTTTTTTGGTGGCTTAGATGGAGGCTTTTTTGCTCACTTTCACTGTACCATCTTAACCAGAACTTCTAGGGAAGTTTTTTTTTTAATCTAATGCCATGTGTCAGAAAGAAAAATCACCAGATTTTAACTTGGAACCTAAAATAGACCTACCAAAAGGTATTTTAAAAATTCGTTTGTTTTGCTTCTGATACTTTTTTGGTAGCTGATATAACTGTAGTCTCAGCATCAGGAGGAACCTCAACAGTAATTTAATATAACACCTATATAACAAGT
Source organism: Gymnobelideus leadbeateri (assembly GCA_011680675.1). Classification (NCBI taxonomy): domain Eukaryota; kingdom Metazoa; phylum Chordata; class Mammalia; order Diprotodontia; family Petauridae; genus Gymnobelideus; species Gymnobelideus leadbeateri. Next base: position 167,768 of record WOXC01008443.1, on the reverse strand, counting down.
ATCTCCAGTGATGTAGAATGTACTACCTTGTAGGGCAGCTCATTTTATTTTGGAACACCTTTTTCCCCCCATCTTAAAACTGAAACCTGCTTGGGGCGGCTAGGTGGCACTGTGAGTAGAGCACCGGGCCCTGGAGTCAGAAGGACCTGAGTTCAGATCCAGCCTCAGACACTTAACACAACAAACAAACAAACAAAAAAAACCTAGCCATGTGACCTTGGGCAAGTTACTTAACCCCAATTGCCCTGCAAAAACAAACAAAAAAAACAAAAACAAAAAAAACCCCTGAAACCTGCTTCTCTTTAATTTCTATATCCTAGTCCAGGTTCATACAGAATAATCTAATCATCTGTTCAGTCATTTCCATAAAGTCCAACTTGCCCAGGGTCACACAGCTAGTAAATGTCTGGGGTCATATTTGAACTCAAGTCTTCCTTACTTCATGTCCAATGCTCTATCTACTGTACCACCTACCCACCCAATCTAATGATACATAAAATAAATGTATATAAGGGATTTTGTACATTTTAAGGCATGATATAAATGTCAACTGTTACTATTACAATCCTCTAAATATTTAAAGTTTTTCTAGGGATATAGATTTCTGAAAGAACATTGCTTTTTGCAGACATGTCTTTGAGTTCTTTTGAAAGTAAAAAATCAGAAGCAGGGGAAAAGTTGGGGGCAGAAGATAATCATAGAAGTTTAGATTTCCAATTAGAAAGAAACTCAGAGGTCATTCAGTCCTACCTATACCCAAATTAAAAATTCCATCTACAACACACCCCCTGAAGATTTCCAGTGCGAGCCAACTCATCAGCCCCTTACAAGTCAATTCCAGTTCTATTAGGAAGTTTTTTTCTTATGTTGAGTCAAAATCTACCTCCCTATCTACCAATCTACCCAATGCTTCCTTGGGGGACAAGCAGAATAAACAACTGACTAAATGACGTCTTGCACATGACAGTCAGTCAGGTAGCATTATATTAAGTGCCTACTATGCTCTAGACACTGCTCTAAGTGCAAAAAAAAAAAAAAAAAAAAGACAAAAGCCAGTCCTGCCTTTGAGGTACTCACTGTGTAATGACAATTCATCAAATACCCAAATATCAAGTCCCAGCTCAGTCTGTTCTTTAGTTTAACCTCACCAGCTCTTTTAAATGTTGTTCATGTGGCATGGTTTCTAGATCCTTCACTATCCAGGTGCATAGATATGGTAAAGGTAGATGGGACAAATCCAAATTGTACAACCCTGATGATTCTTTTGAACTTGTTTATAAAGCTGAATTATAGCTCATTATAGCCACGAAATGCTAGACTGACCAAAACCAAGATCAAGTGTTAAAACATATCTCTTGTTCTTTAACTTTGTGGAATCCAGTAATGGAGTTTGCATGGTTCATTATGATTAGATAAGAGATTTCAGGCACCAACTATAAACCAAATAAATATTTAATGCTGTGAATAACTTCTTAGAATATGAAAATACTAATCTATATTCAATCTTGGGAAGAGGGGAGGGAACGAAGGAGGGAGAAAAATTTAGGACTTAAAGTCTTATAAAATATGAAGGTTGAAAACTATCTTTGCATGTAATTGGGAAAAATAAAATGCTATTTTCAAAAAAATTAAATATTTCCATAAGCCATTTCTCCATTTCCCCCTAGACTCCTCAGAGCAAGGAAGTTGGAACTGCTAGAATTCATTATTGCCACCACCAGTACCATTATACCTATATCCAATGACTTTGGTCACTTTGATGGTGAGAATGTACTGGAAGCAAGTAAAGAAGAGGCTGCAACAGTGAATATTGAAAAGTATTTGGGGAGTTTTGTTTGTTTGTTTTTAGTTAGCTGCTATTTTTCCTAGAAGTTAATTCATAGACTTTTAAAGTTAGATATCCTCTAAGGTTCACTTCCCCCATTTTATAGATGAATGAACTAAGGTACAGAGAAATTAAATTATATATTTATTATTCTATTATGTCATGTATTATTATATATAATATTCATTTACTATTATATATTAAAATAATAAATTGCTGTTTTTAGACATTTGTAATTTGTTTTAGAAGAATGATTTAGATTATCATGAAATTAACATCAACTTGTGTCTTCCAAAAATCTTTATTTTGCTTTAAAAAAAAAAACTGTTAGATGCAACATGTCCTGCCAAGGATATTAGTGCTATACTGACAAATTTGTCCTAAAAGACAAAATTCCATTTCACTAGCCTGCCAACTCCATCTAACAATGACCCCTCTTATTCCCCATTCCTTCTCTGACATCTAGCTCTAGGTTGTCTCCACTCCAGAAAAAGTTGATAGGTCAGTGCCTTGTTACCTCATAGAAGTCTCTGGTCTCCTTCCAATTTGACATAAATTCTGTTTATAAAATGTGTGTGCCATATGACTTTCCAGCTGAAAAAAAAGCCTTGATCATGTTCACACATTACTATTCCTTCTTCTTTATTAGCCTTTTAAAAATACAGCTAAAAGTTCTTGGGTCTGCTTCAACTGCGTCAGTCAGTATATTTTTTTTTTTAAAGTTTGCTTTGGGGGTGGCTAGGTGGCTCAGTGAATAGAGCACTAGCCCTGGAGTCAGGAGGTCTTGAGTTAAAATCTGGCCACAGACACTTAACACACAAAAAACTAGCCATGTGACCTTGGGCAAGTCACTTAACCCCAATTGCCCTCCAAAAAAAAATGTCATTTTGTTTTTAATGCCTACATTCCTATGAACCTACAGCCTCTGAGATGTCAGATGCCACACCATTGGGACAATGCCATTTGCCATATTGCTATAGTTTACAATTATTGTCACTTCCACCCCTTCCCAGAAGTCTATAATCAGATAAGTAAGTTGTAGAAGCATTGCTAAAGCAAAGATGACTAACCATCCCACTGACATCTATGCAGTTCTTATTGTAGTTGGCAAGGTGAAGAAAAGTCTAAAGAGTCCAGCAATCCCTGGAAATTGTGACTGTAATCATATGTACTCGGTCTTCTTTGTAGAGGTTGTCTGATCCTGGGCCAGAACTAAGATAATCTCTAAACCTTCCTTGCTGGGTTAATTCTTTTTAATTGAGGATAATTGTTTTCAAGCATTTGCTTTTCTGAATTTTAAGAGAGCCCAGTAGTATAGGGGAAAAAAATTGTCCTTTAAAATATCCCATGGGAATTGACATATAACCAAACACTTCCCAAACAGCGAGGTTACAAACCTTTCTGTTTATCACATATTATACTTATTTATGTTATTATGCTTATTTATATTCTGTGTCTTAGCCTTCTCCTAGAAGGTAATATTTATGAAGGTAGGGACCATATCTTATTTGAACTTTGCTTCTCCTTAAAACCTAGCTTAGGACTGGCCTTCCCAAAATTGTTGGATAAATGTAATTGTTGGATTTGTGATTTATGTGGCTGCATGACAGAATTCAGTAACATTCTCCTTGCTGATTCAGATGATCAAGGGTGGAAAGGGACAATCTAGGCCAAGGCCCTCCTTTTACATGACAAAGTTGAGGTTCAGGGGGTTAAATGACTTGCTTAAATGACTCTAGGTTCTGGGATGCCTAGGTGGCACCGGCCCTGGAGTCAGGAGGACCTGGGTTCAGATCCGACCTCAGACACTTAACACAAAAACTAGCTGTGTGACCTTGAGCAAGTCACTTAACCCCCCTTACCCCCAATTACCCTCCAATAAAGCCAAAAAAAAAAATGACTCCAGATTCAATGCTCTTATCACAAAACCTGATTTACTCACTCTTGAAAGACCACAAAGAAAAAGATCACTTGAAAAATTAGTTACAAATTGTTTTCCTGTTTGGAAAAGAGATTTGCCAACCCGTTAACCATTAATTATTTAAGGCCTGCTAAGGAAGTCAGCTATCCCAGCTCATCTTATAGACAAGAGCACAATCCTGTGCCTAGCCCCTTCCTGCACCATTTACTCCTTAATGGCACTTAAGAAAATAGTAGCCCCCCAAGGTACTGAGCCTATGGCAAAGTCAGCACCCCTCACATTGTCCATGTATCCTTTTGTGCAGTTTAGAATGGGGGGGGGTTACAGGCTACGAGGTAGAACTAAATCACTGAGGAGGAGGAAATGCTGGGGAAGGAATTTTGGGACTTGACCTAAGCAATGACATTTTTAATAGTTTTGCTTGCTGCTTTTAAAGCTACTAATTGGTCTTAAATTTATCTTAACTTTTCACTGATTGCTTTTATTTGTACAAGTGTGTAGGGGGAAAACTCTTTTCAGAATGTCTTTTTCAGACTTTGGATAGCAGCATTGGCAAACGTAAAGGCCAGAAATTATCGAAGTACTTGGCAGAGACATTGCCTTCTAGGTGTGGGCTGCTGCTGTACCTTTTATGAATACTTCATCTGGGTGGTGTGGAGAAGCTTAGAGGCAAAAAACTAAGGAATCCCTGAATCCCAAAGGGCTTTTGTTATTAGTGGGAAGATGACTATGACCTGGATAATGACCTGTACTGCAGAAAATTTAGGAAACAAATTGAATAGTTAGCATATACCAGCACAAAGTCTCTGATTGAGGGGACTCAGCCTTGTACCAGAAAGGATACAAAATTTTAAAACTAGGGTTGCTATTTTTTTTCCTAAAAAAGTAGTAGAACCCAAAGTAAGTATTTCAGTTATGCCAGAAGCTAGAGGAAGTAGAGACTGCAGCAGAACAATCCTATAGTTCCTCTTAGATTGGGCATCCTCAATTAGCAATACAGCATTGGGTGATAAAAGCAGTCTGTGGGGAAGAGATCATTGATCTTCTGACCTGGTGGGGCTCTTACAATTGGCATGAGCTGCTGACATCAGAACCTAGGATAAGCATCTCTTTGTGAGGGACTCAGAGAAACAAATGAAGCCTCTTCTGATTGTCATTCTCTAGAACTTTAGCCACTTTTTTAGTTCATCGCTAATGTTGCTGCTATCCTTTGATGATCTTACTATAAAGGTAAATTTAGCACTCTTGAAGCCTTAGAGCTCTTTGTTGCCAAAGACCAAACTTGAGACTCCTCAGGCCTAATTCAAGCCTTGTTCAATCCTAAAATCTATAGTATCATAAATTTACAGTGCAAGAGACCTGAGAGGCCATCTAATCTAAGACCCTCGTTAATCCCTCTGAGATTACCTCACACACACACACACACACACACACACACACACATACATAAATACACAGACATACATGTATATGTGCATATATGTGTCTGTGTGTGCATATGTATTACTTAGTTGTTTGCATATTTTTCTCCCCAGTCCTCCCCAAACCTTCCGGGGGTGAGAAACCTGAAGCCTAGAGGTCACATGTGGCCTTCTAGGTCCTTGGGTACAGACTTTTGACTGAGTCCAAGTTTTACAGGACAAATCCTCTTATTAAAGGGATTTATTCTGTGAAGTTTGCATTCGGTCAAAGGGCTGCACTTGGGGACCTAGAGGGCCACATGTCACCTTGAGGCCCCAGGCTCCCCACCTCTGCTAGACTCTTTCTTGGCCTCAGAAGGCAGAGCATAAGCAATGGGTAAAAGTTACATTGGATTAGATTAAACACTAGCCTGTTTTGCCATAGAAGGGATTCTGGATACAGGTTGGATTAGATATCCTCTGAGCGACATTTCAGCTGAGAGATTCAATGTCTCTAAAGTTGACTGTTAAACAAAACAGCTTCTCAGGTAGTAAAACCCAAATTTCATCTTGTTCTAACTCTAGCCATTTTATCTACATGACCCAAAAGGTTGGTTTTACTTTCACTTTGTGTGTTTGTCATTGATAACATTACATGTCCTACAGCCAAAGAGTGAGATGATCTTCACTCCCCTAGTCACAAAGGGCCTACTTTTGACTGAAGTGGAAAACAGGGCTAGTTTAGGGGCACCAGACTACGAAAAAGGGCTGATGAACACTAGCAATAAAACAAGTTACGAGAGAGAGAAACTATGAAAGAGACAATACCAGAAAACACCAATAATAAGAGCAACTGATTAGCCCTAATCATCTATAAGAAAGCAATATGTTTGTCTTTGCATGCTACTGTTAGAAGCTGAATAATGAATAGAAATGACCATGGTCTCCTCAGGGCATTTTCCCATTGGTCTGTGAGATGATTTACAATGAGATAGTGGAGGAGGGAGAAGCAAGGGTCTAATGTAGGGCTTCTTAAATTTTTTTTGATAACTATTTCAATATAATTTATTGCTTTTACAGTCCTATATATTTTATTTTTTATATTAAAACTTCATTCTAAGAAGGCTTCATCAGATGACCAAAGGGGTCATGACACTATAAAAAGTTAAACATCCTTGGTCTAGTTAGTAGCTTAATGTTATGGAAATTTGACTGATATTTTGTGAAGTTCATCCAGGTCTCTGGAATGCACATACTCTTTTAAAATTTTTTAAAATTTATTTTTATTTTGTACTTAACAAATGCCAAATATGAACATTTTAATATATAAAATAAAACAGAAAAAGAGGAATGTATCTGACACTACAAATACTTATTGTGTATAGCTTGCTTTTCTTTTTAAGTGTATAATAAATTCAACATGTAATTTTCAAATTATTCATCTTGTCTATGTTTCCTTCTGGTCTGGTCTTCCTTCAGTTTTTTTTCTTTCTTTCTTTCCTTCCTTCCTTCCTTCCTTCCTTCCTTCCTTCCTTCCTTCCTTCCTTCCTTCCTTCCTTCCTTCCTTCCTTCCTTCCTTCCTTTCCTTCCTCCCCTTCCTTCCTTCCTTCCTCTCTCTCTCTCTCTCTCTCTCTCTCTCTCTCTCTCTCTCTCTTTCTTTCTTTCTTGTTCTCCTCCTCCTCCTTCTTCTCCTTCTCCTTCTTCTTTGGAGCTGGATTCCTTTTGAGCAAAGAGGCCTGGGGCTTGCCAGGGAGAAGAGTACCTGTGAGGGCAGGCTAGGGTCATCTAGCACAGGAGGGTGAAAGCCTCAGTTATCCATGAAATTGTACAGGGAGGAGAGGTAGAGTCTAGTGTAGTGAGTGAAATAGTCCCCCAAGTGGCTGATGTGGGCGGAGGCTGTGAAATCCATGGTTTGGACCAGCATTTGCTATTCCAGCTGGGCTACTACCATATACACTATGCCTCTGGCAACAGATGATACAGTGAGCCTGGAAGCAGAAGTAGAACTCAGACCAGCATGATGTCTGCTCCATGAGAGCACTGTGGAAGATGGTGGTGACAGGAAACAACAGCACCTAAACAAGGACAGTCACCAGGAACAAGGTGATGAGGAGAGTGACAGAGGACAGAATGCTTATTCTCCAGGATAGTGGAGAGGGCCTGCACAGCTCCCACTAAGTTAGGGCTGCCAGAAGCACTGGCAAAGACGGTGCCAACCACTCAGAGGCGGCTAAACTAGCAATGTGTATGGATCGACTCCATGACACAGTGGAACAACATAACTCCCTGCCCCACCCTTGCCAAACATGTGGAAGACAAGGGGCTTCTCATTCATCTCATTGTCAAAGGGCAATTCTAGCAGTTTCTCTTCTGAGAACTTTTAGAAAATGCTTCAATGACTCTCTTTACTTTTTTCTTTTTTAAAGTATCCCTAGGATTAGCTCCCCTAATCACAATCTCTCAACTTCTACCTCGCCCAGAAAATTGAAGAAAAAGAAAACCCTTGTACAAATATCCAAGCAAAGCAAATTTTCATGTTTATCTCATTCTGCCTCCATCAGCAAGTGCATGATGTATGGAAGCCTATATCATATGACAACATTGCTATGGTGATATTAAAACACCTAAGTGGCACAGTGGATACAGCTCTGGGCCTGGAGTCAGGAGACCTAAATTCAAATATAGTCTCAGATGCTTACTAGCTGTGTGACCTTGGGAAAGTCACAACTTCTGTCTGCCTCAATTTTATCCCCTGTAAAATGGGGTTAATGATAGCGCCTACCTACCTGGAGTTGTTATGAAAAGAAAATTGGGTAATATTTGTAAAGTGCTCAGCACAGTGCTTGGCACATAATAGGCAATTAATAAAAGCTGGTTTCCTTCCTTCCTCCCTTCTTTCCTTTCTTCCTCCCTTCCTTCTTTCCTTCCTTCCTTCCTTCCTTCATTCCTTCCTTCCTTCCTTCCTTCCTTCCTTCCTCCCTTCCTTCCTTCTTCACTCCCTCCCTTCTTTCCATGGACAGTCATTGCTGCCAATGCTAGAATAATTCTGTCTCCCCTTTTCAAACTGAATGTTCCTTGAGGGAATTTACACTTAATGAACTTGAAGGATATACAGTTTGTCCATCTTATCCAAACTCTTTTTTCTATATACACCTGGTAAGTAGCAGGAATTCTTTTTTTTTTTTCTAAATGCTTTATTAACTTCTGGTTTACATCATTCATTTCTGTCAGATTTTGAGTTACAATTTTTTCCCCATTTTTCCCCCTACCCACCACCCCAGAATCGCAGTTCTACAGGATATCCCCTCAACCAATCTGCTCTCTCCCATCTCTTCTCCCATACTCCCTTCCACTTTTCCAGTAGGGCGAGGTGAATCCCCACACCCCATTGCCTGCACATCTTATCTCCCAAGTACATGCAAAATAGTATTAATCATACTATTTATATATATTTTTTTAAATTTGATTTTAAAAGGAAGATAAGCAACTCAGTACATTCTGTACATGTGTAGCTATGCAAAACATTACCATAGTAGATATATTGTAAAAGACTGACTATATTTCCCTCCCTCCCATCCCACCTTCCACCTGGTCCACTTTTCAAAAATGGGTGCTTCCAACTTCCCTCCCCCCCAGCCCAGCCTCCCCTCCACTACCTTCCCCCATCCCCTTCCCCCCGACACTCCTGTAGGGTGGGACACCCTATTTAGTATGCATGTCATTCTCTCCCTGGTCCAAATTCAATAAGAATAAGGTTTTGCCTTTTTGCCTTCCTGTTCCTCCCCTCCCCTGCAACCAGCTTCCCCTGCCTCCTCTACACCAGACAGTTCACCCCATTGTCTCTCCCCATTCCCCCTAACCACATCACTCTCTTACCTCTTAACCTCACCTTTTAAGTATCATCCCTTCTATTAAATTCGACCTGTGCCCTCTATCTATGTATACCTGAAAACATATATACACACATTCACATATGTATTCATATGCCCATATACCGATTCTTCAACTATTTTCATATTGAGAAAAGTTTCATCAGTTACAGTTATTATTTTTCCCTGTAGGAATGTAGTTCAACTTTGATAAGTTCATAGTGATTTCTTTTCCCTGTTTACCTTCTCAAGCATCTCTTGCTTCTTGTATCTGAATGTCAAATTTTCTATTCAACTCTGGTTTTTTCCTCAAGAATGCTTGAAAGTCCTTTACTGCATTGAATAACCCAATTTTCCCCTGAAACAAGATACTCAGTTTTGCTGGGTAGGTGATTCTTGGTTTTAATCTCAGGTCCTTTGACCTGTGGAATATCATATTCCATGCCCTTTTATCCCTCAGTGTAGAAGCTGCCAGATCCTGTGTTATCCTGATTGTGTTTCCATAATATTGACATTGTTTCTTCCTGGCTGCTTGTAATATTCTCTCCTTGAGCTGGGAATTCTGGAACCTGGCTACAATATTTCTAGGAGTTTTCTTTTTGGGATCTTTTTCAGGAGGTGATTTGTGGATTCTTTCAATCTCTATTTTGCCCTCTGGTTCTAAAACATCAGGGCAATTTTCCTTGAGAATTCCTAGAAGGATGGTTTCTAGATTCTTTCTTTGATCATGGTTTTCAGGTAGTCCAATAATTTTTAGATTGTCTCTCCTGGATCTATTTTCCAGGTCAGTGGTTTTTCCCATGAGATATTTCACATTGCCTTCTATTCTTTCATTTGTTTGGATCTGTTTAACAGCATCTTCCTTTCTCATAAAGTCATTAGCTTCCATTTGCTCCAGTCTAACTCTGAAGGAATGAATCTCTTCAGTGAGCTTTTGAGATTCTTTTTCCATCTGGCAAATTTGGCTTTTTAAGGCATTCTTTTCCTCATTGCCTTCTTGAGCCTCTTTTGCCATTTGAGTTAGTCTCTTTTTTAAGGTGTTATTTTCCTCAGTCAGGCTGTTGACTCTCATTTCATACTTTTCTTGTATCTTTCTCATTTCTCTTCCCAATTTTCTCCCACTTCTCTTATCTTCTTCTTAAGGTCCTCTATGGCCTGTAGCCAGCTTGTATTTTCATTTGGGGTTTTTGGTGCAGGAGTTCTGACCTCACAGTCCTCCTCCTATTCCATGCTTTGATCCTCTTTGCCCCCAAAATAGGAGTCTAATGTTGCATTTTTCTGTTTATTTTGTTTCCTTTGCCTAGGCATGTTGCCACTCAATCACTTGACTTTTGGGCTTGTTGCCACGGTAGGACTTTGCCACTAGCCAGGGGAACTTCCATCCCAAACATTGGGGTTTTCTCAACTTCCGGAGGTATTGGTTGGGTGGCATCTGTGAAGCCTCCACACATTCTGGCAAGCTGATCACACACCCCAAGACCTCCACCCCAGATTGCAGTCCAGATCCAGGAAGGGTAAAGCAAGAGTGCTTATCCCCCAGACTGATAACTGGATCCCCCTACATTTTGCAGGCCAGGAGCTGAAGCTGCGACTGAAGCTGCACAATGGTGGCTGTGCTACAGCTTCTCAGTGGCTTCTAGCCTCCAGGGGAAGAAGTTGCCACGCTCCCAAATACTGGTCCCAAACTCCATAGGGCACTAACCTCTCACTGTGTCCTAGGCATATATGTGTTGATAATTCTGGAAACTCCCCAGCTGCTGGTGTTCTGGGGTCCCTCCAGCCAGCTGCTGGTCTGGCCGCCCTGGGGCTAAAACCTCTGTGGGGTCCTGGGCTCTGCTCCCAGAGTGCTGTGCTGGCTGTTCCCTGCCGGGCTACTGGGCTGTCCTTAGTGGGAGGTTAGCTTCTCTGTGTCATTTTGTGGGTTCTGGAGCTCCAGAGGTCATTCATAGTCCCCCTTTTACATAATTTTGAAGTGGTGTGGGCTGGAGTACTGTGGAAGTGCTGTTTCTACTCCGCCATCTTGACTCCACCCCCCAGTAGCAGGAATTCTTAACAATCCAAGTAACCCTACTTCTGCCTAAAAAAGCTTCTTTGGTAATTCTTCAATATGTCAACAAATTCATTATATCATTGATGTGGATACTTACTCTATTCATATGTCATTTTATGCTATGAAACTCTTTTCTATATCTTTTTGTAAGTCCTCTGTCCAATATGCTAAGCTGGGGTCCTCTTGGTCTCTTAAAATCATGTGGTTACCAATGCTGTGTGTAATTTGTCTGTCTCTTGTCTCTCACTCTCCTGTGTGATAAACCCAACTCCTTTTCTAGTCATGTGCCTCTTTTATATCTTTTATAATACTTGCATGGAATTCATTGGTAATAGGGTGCAACCTTTTTACACTCACCCTTTTATACTGTCCTCAGGCTTTTGGGTGACCTACAATTTTGATTCTTCTGAAATTGTGGTCCAGCTCTCAATCCACTATACCACCAGCTGTCTTTGGCTGTTCCTCACACATAATATTTCATCTCCAGTCTTCCTGCCTTTGCATTGGCTGTTGCTCTCCTCCAGGTCTTGTATGCTCTCTCTTTCATCTCTGCCTCTCAGAATTCCTTACTTCCTTTATCCCCTAAGCCTAGAACTTGAAATCTTCTTTCATATCTCTCTGCTATATGGAGTAATTTCATTTTGTTATCTATTTTCCCAACTTCTCTCCTGATCTCCAGCATCATATGTCCAACTGCCTATTGAACATCTCAAACTGGATGTTCCACAGACATCTTAAATTCAACATGGACATAAAATTCTCCTCTCTTCCAGACTTCCCAGTTACTGTCAAGGGGACCACCATTCTCCCATTTACCTAGATTCCCACTCTAAGATGTCATCTTCAGTTCCTCACTCTTTTTCACTCCTGCCAAGTCCTATCAATTCTATCTTTGTTAGAGAACAGAGCCAAATTTATAAAAACAAAAGTCATTCCCCAATTGATAAATGGCCAAAGGATATAAACACGCAGTTTTCAGAAGAGGAAATCAAAGTTATCAATGATCATATTTTTTAAATGTTCTAAAGCACCAATGATTAGAGAAATGAGTAGAGGCAGCTAGGTGGCGCAGTGAATAGAGCACTGGCCCAGGAGTCAGGAGGACCTCAGTTCAAATCCAGCCTCAGACACTTGACACACTTATTAGATGTGTGGCCTTGGGTAAGTCACTTAACCCCAATTGACTTGCTTTCCCACCTCCAAAAAACCCAAACAAAAACAACTACTCTGAGGTACCACCTCACACCTATCAGATTAACTATCATGACAGAAAAAGAAAATGACAAATACTAGAGGGGATGTGAGAAAATAGGTACTCTCACTGTTGGTAGAGTTGTGAACTGACCCAATTGCTGGAAAACAATTTGAAATTATGCCCAGTGGGCTATAAAACTGCATACCCTTTGACCCAGCAATACCTCTACTAAATCTGCATCCCTAAGACTTTAAAGAGAAAGGAAAAGAATCTATATGAACAAAAATATTTATAGCAACTCTTTTTGTGGTGGCAAAGAATTGGAAATTGAGGGGAATGCCCAACAATTGGAGAATGGCTGGACAAATTCTAGCATATGGTTGTGATGGAATATATTGTGCTATAAGAAATGATTAAGGGATGGTATTAGAAAAACCTGGAAAGAATCATGTGAACTAAAGCAAAGTGAAGTGAACAGAACTAGGATAACATTGGACACAACAATAGCAATATTGTAGTGATGATCAACTATGAAAAACTTAGCTGCTTGATTAATGCAATGATCTAAGACAATTCTGAAGGACTCAGGATGAAAAATGATATTCACCTCCAGATGGAGAACTGATGAACCAATATGGAATTATGTTTTGTAAGACTTCACATTTATAATTGATATATTTCTTGCCTTCTCAATGGGTAGGAGAGGAGCTGGAGGCAGGGGATTTGGAATTCAAAAAATTTTTTAAATGATTGTTAAAAATAAAGAAATAATTTTTAAAAAATCTACTTTTGTAACATTGCCTGTAACTATTCCCTCTTCTATCCTCTGACTCTGCCACTGCCCTGGTTCAGGTCCTCATCACCTCATGCCTACTCTATCACAATAGTCTTCTGATTGGTGTTTCCCTGCCTCAAGTGTATATCTTCTCTCTACAATCCATCCAATAGTGAACTATGAAATTACTTTTCCTAAAGTATAGATCTGACTATGTCACCCACCAGGTACCATTCAATAAATTACTACTACCTCTGGGATCAAGTATAAAACCCTCTGTTTGAATTTCAAACCCCTTCATAACCTTGTTCCCTCATACTTTTCCAGTCTTTTTATACTTTACTCCCTTCCATATAGTCTGCAATCTAGGTCTTCCTTAAAATTCCTTGAACAAAACACTTCATCTCCAGGTTCAATAAATTTTCACTCTCTGTCTTCCATCCTGGAAATGCATTCTATCATTTCTACCTCCTGGCTTCCCCAGCTTTCTTCAAATCCCAGCTCGAATTCCCTCTTCTGCAAGAAGCCTTTCTTGATTCTCTAAGTGTTAATATTTTCTCTTTGATATTAGCATATTATCTCCTCCCTTAAAAATGGGCTCCTTGAAGGCAGGGACTGACACTTACCATATTATGGTGGGCAAATCCTCTGAACTTCTGATCCTGGGATATAATAAGAGCTATAATCTCCATGACTTCCAGGGTTGTTGTGATACTCAAAAGAGATTATGTATGTAAAACACTTTGTAGACTTTAAAGTACAGCTTAATGATAGCTTTTGCTATTATCATTATTGTTCTGGAATATTAGTAATCATCAGCCCGCATGGGAAGAAACTGAATACAAATCATGACCAAAAAAATGAAATTCAAATCATATACTATATTTCACCACATAATTGTTGCAGATTTTATGCCATTTTCTTTACCAAAAAAAAAGTGGGATAGGACCATTATGTGAAGCTTTTAAAAAAGTGTGCCAGTATTACTTAAAACTCATTTATTACTAAACTATCTTTGGTGCAAGATTAGGATGCAAGGAATACTCATAAATATACATTAAAATTGGTAAGATGCCAGTCTTGCCATATCATGTGACTTACATTGCCGCTTTGCCTGACTCCCTGCTTGCCCTGGGCCTATGGGTCTTCACTGGGTTGAGTGACAATGCCATTAGTACTGAAGTGCTCTAAACAACCCACACAAGATAGTTTTTGGAAATACACTGACATACAATACACACGGACTGAGAATGTGCAGAGATAAATGCATATTCATGTGCCACTGGCGAATACGTTGTTGCTTTTTTTGCCTTTTAAGCGGCACGAGGAACAGAAGTATACCATGCAATGATTATGTGATGAAAGGTTATTAAACCAATTTTTGATTGAAAAAAAAACAAGGTTCAATAATTATGCATTGAAATAATTGTACTTGCCTGTTCCTATTCTTTTGTACTGATTCTGATGATCATACCAAAGATAATAGTCTTACTCATCTCGAATCATTTTTTCTTCTCCTAGATCAGCAGTTCTCCTTATGGGGGACCGCTGAGGGTCCCCGAGACTGTGAGGAGGTTTAAGAGGTCAAAACTCTTCATAAAGATACTAGGATATTTGAATTTCTGACAAATAAATGTTGATAAATATAACCTAGATGAACAAAAGTTCTTTGGAGTCCTAAGTAATTTTTTAAGACTGTAAGGCATTCATTTGCCAAATAACAAACTATGTTGGAAAACTGGGGGGAAGATGGGGGAGTAGATCAGAAAATTCCAAGTTCTTCAGTTTCCTTCACAAACAGTGCCTCAGGGTGAAAGTAAAGCACCAGAAATAAACAGTGGGGTTAAAAAAAGTGGGGTAGAGCAGAAGTCCTCCTGGGACAACCAGAGAAGACCCAAAGAAAGACCCCAAGGTCAGAAGTTTGGCCTAAATAAAGTGCAAACACCTCTAGGACATCTCCACTGAAACAACAAACAACAATCACTGGGGGCAGTTGGGTTAGAAGACAGCTTTAGCCTTCCAGCACAGGAATTTGAACCTCACAGTGTGGGGGTCAGCCGTCTGAACAGCAGAAGATTGAAGGACCCTGTGCTGTCTAGGGATGCCAGGTGCGGCTGTGTTGACTAGATGAGGTCTCTAGCTACAGTTGATGTGGAGAAGGAGCTACATGGCCCCTGAGGGCAGTAACAGTAGGGGGGAGGGGAAGGAGGGGTATGGGGTAGTTGGCAGTGGGCACTTATAGGAGAGCTGAGTTCCTGGTTTAGGTTCCAGGCCAGAGAGAAGAGCTGCAGTTGCAGCTGCTTGAGGGTCCACAGGGAGCAAAAGCATTTCTAGCACAGTGAGTCTAGACAAAGCTCAGAAAAAACAGAAGGACTTGAAGCCTGGTTTACCATTCCCCACACCCCAGGACTATATAATAATAAGCTGCTAAAAATAAAAATGAGTAAGCAAAGGAGATAGAACCCAACCATAGACAGGTACTATGGGGATAAAGAAGATCTGGGTTCTTCTTCAGAGGAAGATACTAAAGTTAAAAAAAAAAAGTCACTCCTACCCCAAAGAGTAATGTCAAATGGTCAGAAGTCTAAAAAGAGTTCTTGGAAGAACTTTAAAAATCAAATAAGGAGGGGCAGCTAGGTGGCACAGTGAGTAGATCGTCGGCCCTGGAGTCAGAGGGACCTGGGTTCAGATCCGGCCTCAGACACTTAACACATACACAAACAAAAACCTAGCCATGTGACCTTGGGCAGGTTACTTAACCCCAATTGCCCTCCAAAAAGGCAAAAAAAAAAAAAATCAAATAAGGAGACTGAAGAAAAATTAGGGGAAAAAAGAGCAATCCAAGAAAACCAATAAATTATGAAGAGAAAGTCAACCAACTGGAAAAAGATATTTGGAATCTTAAGGAAGAAAACAATTCCTTGAAAAATAGAACTGGGTGGAGGCTAGGCGGCGCAGTGAGTAAGAGCACCGTGCCCCCTCTCCCCCCAACCCCAGTTGGGAGGACCTGGGATCGGTTCCTGCCTCAGAAAATTAGCACCCACACATAAATAAATAACTAGTCATGTAACCTTGAACAAGTTACTTAACCCCAATTGCTTTAAAAAAAAAAAAGAGAGAGAGAGAAAAGAAAAATAGAATTGGGCAAGGGGAAGTGAATTACATTATAAAACATAAAAAAATAATAAAACAAAATCAAAGGAATGAAAAGGTAGAAGAGAATGTGAAATATCTCATTAGAAAATTAACTAATCTGGAGAACAAATTGAGAAAAGAAAATATAAGAATTATTGGACTATCTAAAAGTTATGATCAAAAAAGAATCTTGATACAATATTACAAGAAATAATTAAAGAAAATGGCCCTGAAGTTCTAGAACAAGAGGGTAAAGTAGAAAAAATTTTAAATCTACTTATTGCCACTTAAAAGAGATCCCAGGATGCAAACCTACAGAAATATCATAGTCAAGTTTTGAAACTATTATGAGGAACAAGAAAAAAAATTCAAATATTTTAGAACCACAATCAGAATTATGCAAGAACCACAATCAGAATTACACAAGACCTGGCAGCCACTATACAAAAAGCAAAAGACCTGGGGTTGCTGCCAAAAATAGCTTATCCAGCAAAGCTAAGTATAATCCTAAATAATAATAATAAAAAAGTACATTCAATGAGCTGAAAGACTTTCAGGTATTTGTCACAAAATTATAAGAACTTAAAGGAAAATTCAACATATAAGATCCAGAAGAAATATAAGGTAAATATCAAACAACAGTTACAAGGAATGCAGTAAGGTCAGACTATTTATTTCTTATATGTGAAAATGTTATCAGTAGTCTTAAAACTGTCATCAGCATTTGGGTAGGCTGAAAGAAAAGTTGAGGCTGACCTGAGTATGATGGGGTGAATCTAAAAAAGAAAGTTGGGTAGGAAAAAGTTAAAAAAGGAGCAATTATACAAATGAGGCATGAGAGGAAGAAATGATATAGAGGAAACAGACGGGGATGAAGGGCTGATAGTGTTGGAACCTTACTCTCATCATATCTGGGTTAAAGAAGTTAAATGTACATTTAGAAGGGTATAAAAGTCTTCTAAATTTATAAAGAAATAAGAAGGCAAGGGGACAGGATAAGGGGGTGAGGGGAGAATTTTTAGAAGGATATGCAGATTAAGATTTAGGAGGGTAGGGGAAGAGGAAAATGGGAGAACTCTTAGAAAGATAGGTAGACTAAGGAATAGGACAATTAGGGGAAAGGATAACAGAGAGATTCTCTCTCTCTTTTTTTTTTGCTTTTTGGAGGGGGGAAGGAAGGGCAATTGGGGTTAAGTGACTTACTCAAGGTCACGTGGCTATTAAGTGTTAAGTGTCTGAGGTCAGATTTGAACTCAGGTCCTTCTGACTCCAGGGCTAGTGCTGTATTCACTCCACCACCTAGCCACCCTGGAAAGATTCTTTAAAAGAGTATGAATTAGGGAGGCAGTGGTTAGAAGTAAACTAGAGGAAGGATAGGGTAAAAAGAGAAAACCACAACAGTGAGAAAAAAGAGGGTGAAAGAAACACACAAATAATAAATTATAACTTTGAATGTGAATGGGATAAATTCACCTATAAAAGGAAAATGGATAGCAGAATGGATACAAAATTAGAATTTGACAATATGCTGCTTATAAGACAAACGTTAAAAAATGAGAGCTACACAAAGAATTAAATGGCTGGAGTAGAATTTATTATGCCTCAGATGATGAAAAAAAATCAGGAGTAGTAATCATTTCAGACAAAGTTAAAGCTAAAATAGATTTAATAAAAAGAGGAAAACAAAAACTATATTATGATAAATACTACTAGCATAGATAATGAAGCAAAATCAATACTAAATCTATATGCATTAAATACTATAGCATCTAAAATTTTTAAAATTAAATGAATTATGGATGGAATAGAAAATAGTACTATCATGGTGGGGGACTTTAATCTTCCCCTTTCAGAGCTAGATAAATCTAACCAAAAAATAAATAAGAAAGACATCAAGGAAGTGAATAGAATTTTAATTAAGCTAGCTATGACAGCTATTTGTAGATAAGAGAATGGGAATAGAAGGGAATACATCTTTTTCTCAGTGGTACATGGCAACTTTACAAAAGTTGACCATATATTAGGGCATAAAAATTTTGTAGTTAAAAGCAGAAAAGTTAAACACTTTTTCTATAGACCACAATGTAATAAAGCTTATATTTAATAAAGGACCATGGTAACATAAGGAAAAAACTAATTGGAGAGTGAGTGGGTTAAAGAACAAATCATAGAAATAATCAATAATTCATTAAAGAAAATGACAATAATGAGGCAACATATCAACACCTATAGGATATAGCAAAAGCAGTAATCAGAGGAAAATGTATATCTTTAAGTGCTGATATCAATAGAATAGAGAAAGGGTAGACCAATGGATTGGGTATGCAATTAAAAAAAAAAGAACAGGGGCGGCTAGGTGGCGTAGTGAGTAGAGCATCGGCCCTGGAGTCAGAAGGACCTGAGTTCGGATCTGGCCTCAGACACTTAACGCACACATAAACAAAAACCTAGCCGTGTGACCTTGGGCAAGTTACCTAACCCCAGTTGCCCTCCAAAAAGAAAAAAAAAAGAACAGATTAAAAAAATCTCCAATTAAACATTAAATTGGAAATCCTAAAATCTAAAGGTGAAATTAATAAAATGGAGTGTAAGAAAACTATTGAATTAATAAATAAAACTAGGAGTTGGAATTATGGGGAAAAAAACAATAAAACAAACCATTGGCTAATATGATTTAAAGAGAGAAGAAAACCAAATTACTAATCTTAAAAATGAAAAGGCTGAACATACTACTAATGAAGATGAAACCAAAGCAATTATAAGGAGTTATTTTGCCCAATTATATGTCAATAAATTTAACAACTTAAGTGAAATGGAAGAATATTTGCAAAAATATAAACTGCCTAGATTAGCAGAAGAGGAAATAGAATATCTAAATAGACCCATTTTCGGAAAAAGAAATTGAACTGGTCATAAATGAGTTTCCTAAGAAAAAAAGTACCAGGATCAGATGAATTTACAAGTGAATTCTATCAAACATTTAAAGACCAACTAGTCCTAATATTAAGTAAATTATTTGGAATAATAAACAAAGCAGGGATCCTATTAATCTCCTTTTATGAAAAAAATAAGATACTAATACCTAAACCAGAAGAGTAAAAACAGAAAAAGAAAATTATAGAACAATTTCATTAATGAATATGGATGCAAAAATCCCAAATAAAATACTAGCTAAAAGATCACGACAACATATTACAAAGATTATATGTTATGATCAAACAGAATTATACCAGAAATGCAGAATGGTTTACCATAAGGAAAACTATTAACATAATTGATTATGTCAATAAGTGATAAAAATCATATTATTATATAAATAGATGCAGAAAAAGCATTTGATAAAGCACAACACTCATTTCTGTTAAAACACACACACACACACACACACACACACACACACACTTAGGGGTGGCTAGGTGGCGCAGTGAATAGAGTGTCGGCCCTGAAGTCAGAAGGACCTGAATTCGGATCCAACCTCAGACACTTAACGCACCTAGCTGTGTGACCTTGGGCAAGTTACTTAACCCCAATTGCCCTCCAAAAAGCAAAAAAAACAAAAAAAAAAAACCAAAAAAAAAAACCCAACACTTAAAAGTTTAGGTACAAATGGAATTTTCCTTAAATTGATAAGAAGCATTTATGTAAAATCTCCAGCAAGTATTATGTATAAAGAGGATAAGCTAGAAGACTTCCCAGTAAGATCAGGTATGAAACAAGGATGCTTATTGTCACCAATATTATTCACTATTATATTGGAAATCCTAGCAATAAGAGAAGAAAAATAAATAAAAGGAATCAGAGGAGAGAATGAGGTAATAAAACTATCTCTTTTTGCAGATGAAATGATGATATACTTAGAAAATCCTAAAGACTCAACTAAAAAGTTAATTGAAATAATAATTTCAACAAAGTAGCAGTATATAAAATAAATCCACATAAATCATCAGCATTCCTCTATATCACTAACAGGATTCTACAGGAAGAGATAACTAAAGATACCCTATTTAACATAGCTCTAGACAATATAAAACAGCTAGGAGTACACTTAACCAAAACAAACCCAGGAGCCATATGAACAAAATCATTAAAACAAACAAACAAAAAACTTTATATACAAATAAAATCAGGTTTTAATAAATGGAGAAATAGTAATTGCTCATGGGTTGGTAGGACCAATATAATAAAAATGTTACTTTTACCAAAAATTAATCTATTATATTCAATGCTATCCCAATTAAATTATTAAAAAAATTTACTGAGTTAGAAAAAATAATAATTAAATTTCTTTGGAAGAATAAAAACTCAAGAATATAAAAGGAGCTACTGGGGCGAAATGTAAAGGAAGTTTAGCAGTACCAAATCTTAAACTATATTATAAGGTAGTAACTATCAAAACTATCTGGTACTGGATAAGAAATAGAGGGGCGACTAGATGACTCAGTGAGTAGAGCATTGGCCCTGGAGTCAGAAGGACCTGAGTTCAAATCTGACCTCAGACACTCAACACTTAATAGCCGTGTGACCTTGAGTAAGTCACTTAACCCCAATTGCCCTCCAAAAAAAAAAAAAAAAAGAAAGAAAGAAAGAAATAGAAAGGTCCAGGTCAATAGAACAGCAAAGACATACAATTTAAATCAGCAAACAAATCTAGTAACCTAGTGTTTGACAAGTGTGAAGACTTACGTTTAGGGACAGGAACTCGTTATTTGGTTAAAAAAAATTGCTCGGAAAGCTGAAAAGGAGTCTGGCAAAAATTGGGCATAGGTCAATATCTTACATTATTTACCAAGATGAGGTCAAAATGCATACATGATCTAGGTAAAGGGATCTCTTGCCAAAAAAATTTGAAAAACATGGAACTTTTATTACCTATCAGACTTATGGATAAATGAACAATTTATGAACAAATAAGAGATAAAAAGCATTGTGAGATACAAAATGGATAATTTTGATACTAGACCATTGCTCCTGTACACACTGAAGAAAATCTCCCCTGAAGTTTTTCACTGTTATCTAAATTGTCCTCCATTTGGATGGTTTTATACATTGTAGAATAAATTGGGGGTCCTTATTTAAAGACTCCTATTAAAATCCTTTACTTGGCAAAATGAATGGAGCATTGACCTCAGAATTATGAACCCCTGAGTTCAAGTCTTGACTCTTGTAACTATTATATAATCACGGGCAAGTCAATTAACCCCTCAATGTCCCAGATAATTCTCTAAGACAGTGAAATGCAGCCTTGCATCAGTAGAGGAAATTTCCATGTGCCAGAGAGTTCTCTATACTAATGAAATCTTAGGTCTCCATTTTTAAAAAGAAGTTGTAATGTCCAGTTGTCCAGCAAACAACTTTCTTTCTTATTCTGAAATGTACTTATTTCTAATTCTTAGAAATTATTTGTCTTATGCCTCTATTAAAAGAAAGTAATGTATAAGACAGTAACCTACTTGTTTCTTTACTAACACAATGAACAATATACATCAATAAGAAACATTTGATTTCAGAGGTGCCTCTGTAGATCAACTATTGCAAGGGTGCCAAAGATAGGAAGCAATCAAACCTGGTTTTCAGGGCTCTTGGAAACTTCGAAAATCTGGAAATGATAACTTATAGCAGAAGAGAGGAACTTTCCTTTAGAAAAGTTTCACTGCAAGGGTCATTAGAGTAATCAAGCTGCAGCCACTGTCTCTGTCCCTTTGACCTGAACAGAGCAAATAAAAGTTGTTGAGCTGGTCTGGATGGTTCAAAGAAGAGGGTTAATTTATTTCCAGAACATTTGGAAAAGCACTGACATTTTTCTACTAGTACCTTCTAGCCTGGCCTCAGAAATAAAATTCTTACGATTCCATTTCTGTGCTTCACACGCCCTCTAATGGCAATGATGTGGCACTTTTGCAACACCCAAAATACAACTATTTATACTTTTGCTTAAAGCAGAAATCCTATAATCACAAAACTCAAGAGGTTTACAATCACTTTGGAAGAATGAGGAAAGTATTCAAAGATAATAAAATGTGTGTTTCAGATTGATGTGTCACTAAAATTTTAAGACATTATTGGGTGTCTAACTACCTAATCACCCATCAAATGTCTCAAATGGTACCACTACTTGGAGCATATAGCATTTTTCCATATGAAGGGTGCTAGGAAATTGCTTCTGAGAGAATTATGCCTTGAAGAGATTGGAGTATGCATGGACACCTGGTAACTGACTCCAGTCAACTAACTACGCAGTGAAAGGAATTTACTTTGTAGGAATTTTATCAGCTTCCTTTACTTTGCTACTCTTCACCTCACTGTCTTTAGCTGTTCTCTACTGGTATGATAGCATCTAGTGAGAGACTACGTTGCAAAGGGAAGGGCCATTCGACCTTCCTCCTTAGAGACCATATGATCCCTGGAGAAATGGGGACTCCCTGGCCTTCTTGTTCATCATCTCTCCATATCTATGAGGTATATATGAGGTGAGTTCAACCCTATATTATCCCATCTTTTCCATATTCTGTCCCTTCTCTTTTACTGTCATGTATGTCTCTGGATTTGACTCCTAACTGACACGTTCTACTTTAATCCTCTCATTTCCAACCACTGCCATAGCTCTATTCAGTCCCTTACAGTCACAATACTGTCTACCAACTAGATCTACCTTAATCTGTATCTTCCAAATCAGTCAGTTCAGCTCACATTTTGCAAAGCTCTGTTTGCCATAATGGATACAAGGTAATCTGATCAACTCATCCACACTAAGGCATAAATGACAAATAACAGTGTCAATGCATTACTTTTTCCAATGACTTTCCATGGTTACAAAGTAGAACCCCACAATTAAAAGAAGGAAGCTCTAATGGTGTAAGTTATCAGTTTAAAGGTCTGTCATGATTTTAGTTTGGTGTGGTACCTTGCCAATATCCCTCAAAATACACTGCAATTGCAGTTCTTTAATAACTCTTCGGTTTCTTGCCCTGGCCCTTGTACTGCATTGTTTATTTTCAGTTTTCCTGATGTAGAAAACCACTGAAAAATTGCCTAGAACTAAAAAATCTTGGAGATTCTTGTTCTGATTAAAAAGAAAGTGATCAGAAATAGAGATGATATTATGAGCCACCTTGGATACTTTTTGTCATTTCCATAGAAGGTCTGTTGACTTCAAGATACAAAGTAGTGAGTTGTTTTTTTTTTTTCTTTAAAGGTAGGAGCCTTTAAAGAAGTGAGTGTGAATTCTCAGGGAAGGGAAGATCTAAATGAAGCATGGACACTGTAGTGCCTTAAAGTTAAGCATCACAAAAGTGACCATTTTGCACATAATAATCTCTGCAAAAATTTTTCTTCTTGATAGATTAGATGTTTATCTCCCTAAATGTTATTTAGTTAAGCCTTTTTTTTTTTTTTTACAGTTGCTACATTATTCTGTAGGGGTTACAAATACAAGGTTATTTTAATTAGGACTGCATTGCAGAGAAATTGAATCATTATCCTTTTAAAATTGTTAGGACCCCTTGCTGTTATAAGCTGTAGCAGATGGGATAATTAATGATGAGGTGTTGCTGAATTAAATTCCGAAGACTTTGTTTCTATTTAAAATCCATTTATGGGATTACATGTGTTGTGGTTATTACCATTATATTGTTCTAATGAAACTGAAGTTAAATAAAAAGAAACAATGATGATTAGATGCAAACCTTTTTAGACCCCACATGGCAATTTTTCGCTTCCCTACAATCTGGAGTCTGCTGAGCCAGCTCTGTTAAAGTCAATGTGAGCATTTACACCTTGGAAATCAGTAAATGTTACAAACTAGAGCTGGATGTATTGCTTTGTGGATTGTCTGGACTTAAGAAAGCCGTGGGGTGGTGGGGGACACACAAAACATTAGTGAGGCAGAGTAAATGTAAAAGTTTGTAGTGCAGCCAGTTGTTAAATATTTAATAGCACACCCCTGTGGCACTTATCAGACATAGTAGTTATGTATGATATCACACTGTAAGATCCACGTTGACAGGGAAGAAGGTATCTTAACTTTTTTTCTGTTTCAGTGACTAGCGTAGCACTCTGCACCTAGTAACTTTTTTTTTCTTCTTCAAATAGCATAGTTGATAGAATGCCAGACCTGGAGTCAAGAAGACATGAGTTTAAACTCCACCTCAAACACTTCCTTGCTGTGTAATCCCAAGTAAGCCAATTAACCCTGTTTGCCTCAGTTTCCTCATCTGTAAAATGAACTGGAGAAGGAAATGCAAACCACTCTAGTATCTTTGTCAAGAAAATTAAACGAGGTCACAGAGTCAGACATGGCTGAAACAACTGAATGACAAAATATAGCTTTCTAAAGGTTTGCAAAAATATTTTATGAATATCAGCTCATTTGAGTCTCACAACAACCCTGAGAGGTAGGTATTATTATTATCTCCACTTAGGAGTTGAGGAAATTGAGGTGGGAAGGAGTTAAATGACTCGCCCATGTTTTATATAACTTATGTCTAAGGTTTAATTTGAACTGAGGTCTTCCTTTTTCAGATCCACTGTTCTATCCTGTGAACCACCTAGATCCAGGACCATGCCTCTCTATCAAACCTACTGAATCCATTCCTTTACTCCCTTTTCAGGTATTCAGTTTACTCTAGGGAGCAGATATAGTGCAGTTGAAGTCTGAGATATACATGAAAACATTTTAAAAGCCTCAAAGTCAATCCACCTGCTTCTTCAAACATATGTTGCTAATTTAATTCCATCACTGAGCTAACCAAATTCTCAGAAAAAGCTGAAAACATCATGATCTTCTAGGTTCCTGCTATTTTAGCAAGGGAGGCAATTTTAACCATAGTGACACTTTAGAAGGCAAGAAAACATTTATCTGTGTTAATGTTATTTACTAGAATAGAGGAAAGAGAACTCGCTAAGTCAAGAAAGGTACATGATGAAGCCAAGTATTCCAACGTCAATGAAAGGCGAAATTGAAGTGAGGAAATGAATGAGAGAATCATGAACTATGAGCAAGAGTGCCTTTTGCTCATACAAAGTAGCAGCAAGTCAAAATCAGCTAAGGACAAATGTTGAATAATATAGTGATTTCAGAAGAATTGGGCAATGTGTAATGTGCAGTACAAAAAGTCGTGGTTAAAATATCTCAAGGCAAAAACTATAACTATGCCAAAGATTATGTCACAAAGGTTCCAATGCGTACTTCATGGTCAGTGCTACAATGGATTAAAGATAAACGACAGTACTTCCCGAACATTTTTTACTTCACAAATTGGTGTTGGCAAGTTTTTGAAAGGTTGTTAATTAAGACTGATCCCTCTATGGATAGAAGTAATCTTTCCCCTTCCCTAAATGTCTTAAATATTTCGATTTCATGTATTTATGTCTTATGTATTTATTCAATTTTAACTTGTATTAGAGCTCTTTTGTCTCTATTTTTATCATCCACTATAAATTCTCAAGGCCAGGAGCAGTGTTATTTTTCATCTCTGTATCTCTCATACCTGGTTTAGAGTCCTGTACGTGCTTTCATATTTCTATATATCTATAATTCCATAGATATGGATACTCCCTTTTATGGCAGGGGCAGATCATAATACTTTTACACCTTCTTATCCTGTGTGATTTTTGTTCACATCCTTCCATAAAGCCTCCACCCAGAATTCTGAGGCCATTCCTGCAGATCTCTCTGAGAATTTCATGACTCACAGCAAGACCAGACTACTGTTGTTGAAAAGATGAGTGATTTTTCAAAGAGAGGTTGGGGATTAGTTTGGTGCCTATACAACCTTTAAGGGAAAAAGCTACATGTGCATCAAGGAGAACTTTGATGAAAGTATAAGCAAACAGATATAATTTCACAAATGATATTTCAGGTCACATCTTTATAGACACATAATTGACCTAATATAAGATTCTACTGTGCTTATTTCTTGTTGACTGTAAGAAAGCATTTGATGTGGTAGAATAAAACATTCCTTTGAAGTATCTCTTCCAATGAAGTTTCTCTCATGTATATGCCAAAATCACACAAGATTCTTGGATGTTGTACTGACTTTATGAGTAGGTGTTAAGTAAAAGTTTGGTGAATTTAACTGAATCCTCTACATGACCCATATATCAGGAATGATGACATGAAAGACTTGGGTTTTTTTTAAACTTCTTTTGATCATAGCCCTCACCCTGAAAATTACTACTTGATACTTCCCCTTTAAAATGATCCCCAGTGATCTTTGCTCTTTGCAAGCACACAGTTCACGATACTGAAGTGGGGAGTTAGTGTACGAATAGCAGTGGAAAATCCAGAACATTTGGAAAACCAGTACATTTTTCCAAAGAAAATTCCTCTTAAAAAGACCTACATAAAAATCTAATAACTCCCATGCCTGGATGTAGATTCCTCTCTCGCTGTAGTTCCTGAAAAAGGTCATTTTTTTTTCCTCAGCTGTTTTTGCTGCCTGGCTATTGATTGCCCTCTGCTGGTGGAAAGGTTCCAATCCCTCTAAGGACTTTCCTAATAGCTTATAGATCATTGGTAATCCACCCTGGTGAACTTTCCCTTAATTTTGTGATGTGATAATTTGAAAAGGGAGTTTATGGAGATCAAAGCCCTTGTACTTGTGTAAGAGATAGATTAGAGGTGTTGAGAACAGAGGAGAGGAGAGGAGAACACCAGATTCTTTGAGTTTCTTTTGGCTCTGTAGTCACTTTGGGTACTACTTTTGGCTTCCAGTTTTCAGAAGAAAGATGGAGAATGCCCACCACACTTCCAAAAAGAGACTAGGAAGAAGATGGCATAAGAGGAGCTGGCAGTCTTCACCATGTCCTTATTCCCAGCTTGCTACACTAGAGATGTAAAGAAACTTTCCCTTGGGTGAGATCTAGGTCCTTACCCTGTGTTGTTACCTCACTCCCAGTGACAGAGCTCTGGAATATAGTCTCATGTATACTTTCTCTGATTTCTGTGTTGCTATCAACTTTGATAAATGGGTTTCTTTGCTACTTCAAATACACAAATAAAACCACCAAGCCAACCATCCAAAAAAATCACCAAACAAAACAAAAAAACCTCACAAAACAAAACACAGAAAAAGAATAGGGAGCTGATATTGGCATAATGGGTGGCATATTAGTTACCAATTTTCCTGGATTCTTTGGGTGGCACCTACAAGCCTGAGTAGTAAGAAGGTGCCTAAAATAAATTTGTGCCTTTCATATTATAAAAGCTTCTTTCACAAAGTTTACAGAATGTTTGATTTGAATGGGACTATCTCATCTAATCACTTTCATCTTACATTATAGATATAGGCTGAACCTGTGACTTCATTGATCTAGGAACTCCCAGGTAAGGGAACTCCCTCTGTCGAGATAGAGTGTCACCTTCTTTGCAATTTAGAGTTTTAGAGAGGGGTGGGAAATGCATACATAACATGGGTCCTTGTTCCCAAATCCAAATGGACAGACTCCCGGGAAGCCATATTGTCATCAATAAGTGGACAATAACAAGGACACATCCCAGTGCTGTAGATGAGAAATATAATGACTTCCCTTTTAAATTCCTCAACTGTGGAGTACACTATGGCTATTTTTAAGAAAAATCTGCCTAAGAACTAGAAACTAAGGAGGTGCTAATAAATTGGAGAGTGAGGAAATTATGGTACATGAAGGTAATGGAATAATTATTGTTGTTCAGCTGTTCAGTCATGTCCAACTCTTCTTGAACCCATGGACTATAGCATACCAACTATAGAGTTTCTTAGCAAAGATACCAGAGTGTTTTGCCATTTTATTCTCCAGTGGACTAAGACAAACAGAGGTTATATGACTTGCTCAGAGTTACACAGCTACTAAGTATTTGAGGTCAGATCTGAAGTCAGGTCTTCCTGACTCAGATAGCTAGGGGGTGCAGTGGTTATAGAATCTTGGGCCTGGAGTCAGGAAGGCTTGAGCTCAAATCCAGCCTCAGATACTTACTAGCAGTGGGACCCTGAGCAAGTTATTTAACCCTGTTTGCCTCAGTTTCCTCATCTGTAAAGTGAGCTGAAGAAGGGAATGGCAAACCACTCCAGTATCTTTGCCAAGAGAAGCCCAAATGAGGTCACAAAGAGTTGGACACAACTGAAACGACTGAACAACAACAGCTTCCTGACTCCAAGCCTAGAACTCTATCTGCTGAGCTACCTAGCTGCCCCTACCTGGAATACTATTGTACTATATATATAAAAAAAAAAAGATAAAAGGAATGTTTCAGAGAAATCTGGGGAAACTTGTATGAACTGATGAAGAATAAAGTAAGCAGATTCCAGAGAACAATTTATAAAATGAACTTTGATCAGTGATCAAGCATGACTGTAACAGCAAGCACCCCAATATCCCCAGGGAGGCTGCCAACACAAGTTCTTAGATCTGCTTTTCAAAAGGAAAGCAACTCAAAATCAGTTAACAAGCTTACTTTAATCAAACAAACATAGATTACCTAGTTCAGGGGAAAAAGGTCAGCACCCCGAACTTCAGAGTTACAGAACTTACAGATCAAACAGACAGGCTTCCAAACTGTCCAACCATTATATCAATACCAAATCACAGTTACCAGAGAGGGAAGCATCAACATCTGGGTTTTCAAAGCTGGGGGGCTCTCAACAACGGCTTCCCAGAGTCTCACCTGGTCAAATCACACAACACTTCTCAAAGCGAGCCCCAAAGCTAAGCCTCTCATCAGAGTTTATATAGCCTTCTCCTGGCTCAGAGATTGTAACAACCTCCTTGACCCACTGCCCAATCACAAAGTATCAAGGTGTGGGGCTTTCCTGGAAAACAAGCCTCCTACCACAGGCTCCAGGTGCACTTAAGCTAGCGGCAGGGAAGATCTTTAAATTTGCATTTCCATTACAATGACTCTAAAGAACTGATGATGAAGAGTTACCTATCTTGTAATAGAAACAAAGGACTAAACATTTGGATTGATGTGTGTGTGTGTGTGTGTGTGTGTGTGTGTGTGTGTGTGTGTGTATTTGTGACATGGCCAATATGAGAATTTATTTTGCTTGACTATAAATATTTGTTATGAGGGTTTTATTTTTCTTTTGTTTTTCTTCCTAGTTGTATTGGGGGATGTGGGAGAAAGAGAAACTAAACATTTGATAATTGAAAAAAATGATATAAAAATGAAAAACTAACTTACCTTATTGAACAGGGCCATTTATTCAACATACATTTAATATGTCTACTCTAGAAAAAGCACTGTGAGAGACACATACAACCTCTAGGTCAGAACTATAGAAAAGGAGCTATAAGTTTGTTTATACAGACTGGGTTCATTCATATTTTCTTAGTAATCACACCCTTTGACTTTAACCTTCACCAAAGATTTCCTCTGGGCACATCAGCATCTGACTGGCATCTAGATCTATGCCAAAAAAAATATAAAGAGTTCTTAACTCTTACACATGCATTCAGACTGATCAGACAGCAAAAGTGTCCTAACAAGTTTTATCTTACCTGACCAAAGCTGCAAAGGACTTGCCCCTGAGTCTGAAAATAGTAGAGATAGCTCTTCTTTCCTCTCTGGTGGGTGTCTGCCTCCCAGGACATACAGTCCCCCCAGACTTATGGTACCGTCCTAGATTTGAGATACTTCTTATAAGGATAAAGCACTCAGTGTTGCTAAATTGAAGCAATGCTTTCTGTGTTTGTGATTTAAAAAACAAAGTGGCATATAAAATTACCATCAAATAGGAAACTCAGGGAAAAAGGTGGTTATTGACAAGAGCACTAAACGATGGTTAGGAATAACAACAACTAGTATTCATAGAACTCTGTAATGTTTGCAAGATGCTTTACAGAGAGAGAAGGACATTCCACAAGTAAGGAACAAGATAAGTCAAGGTACGGATATCAAAAAAGAAATGTTTGGTGGCCAGAAAGTCTAATGTGATTGGGGCATAGACTGTATGGAAGAGATGAGAGAAGACTGAAAAGGCAGGGTGGTATCAGGTATTTCATTACCAGGAAAAGAAGTTGAACTTGACAGGTCCAGGAACAGTATTTACCAAGGTTTTTCCTCTTCCCACAGCATGAGTCTGGCTATTTTCCCCCTGAAGAGTGACAAAACTGTCCCCAGGGTCACGATTGGCCTAGAGAGCTAAGGCTCAAGGTGTGCCTCCCATGACTTTGTGGCAGCATCTAGACATAGTAACATGCCTTCCTGGTCACCTAAAGGCATAACAAGGCCTACCCAAATAGTGTCCAGGGTGCTAGGGGAAGTTCCAGGGTAACAAAATAGTGGAGGCATGGAGTCCAAGTTCAAACAATCATAAGCAGAATCAGGATAGGAATAGAGAGATGATAACTGAATTCATGGAAGCTGATGAGATTACCAAGTGAGATAGCATAGATGAAATGTTCTTAAATTGAGGTCCATGGGCCTGGCCCCCCATTAGGGCTATAGATAGATTTCAGGAGGTTCATGAACTCAGATGGGAAAAAAACACATCTTTATTTTCATTAACCTCTCATAGAAATTTAGTAATTCCTTTGCTTATGAATTTTTAAAAATTATTCTTTAAATGGGTCCACAGATTTCACTAGACTGCTAAAGGGTTCCAAGAATGCCTGGTATAGACAGAAGAGAAAGAGAATCAAAGACAGAACTTAGAGGACATTCACAGTTGACCTAGACGAAGATCCAACAAAGGAGAATGAGAAGGGGGCAGTCAGACAGGTAAGAGAGAGAGAAGTTTTATCCTTGTCATCATTGCCACCACCCACCATCACCATCACCATCATCATCACTAGCATTTATATATGCTTCAAAGTTTTCAAAATGCTTTGGAAATATTATCTCATTTTATTCTAGGATTTAACAATTCTAAGAGGTAGGTACAATTATTATCCCCATTGCATAGGTAAGGAAACTAAGGTTGACAGAGGTTAAGTGATTTGTCCAGGGTCACACAGCTACTAAGTATCAGAGGGCAGATGCAAACCCAGGTTTTCCTGACTCCAGGTGCAATAATCTATCCACTGAGCTATTTAGCGACCCAAAAGGGAAAAAAAAGAAAAAAAAACTAGAGAAAAGAAAATATCCAGGAAAAGGTGATTGACAGTGTCAAGGGCTGCAGAGAGGCCAAGAGTATCAGGAAAAGACCATTAGATGTGGCTATTAGGAGACCATTTGTGACTCTAGAGAGAGCAATTTCAGTTGAAT
Source organism: Gymnobelideus leadbeateri (assembly GCA_011680675.1). NCBI lineage: Eukaryota > Metazoa > Chordata > Mammalia > Diprotodontia > Petauridae > Gymnobelideus > Gymnobelideus leadbeateri. Next base: position 136,411 of record WOXC01008443.1, on the reverse strand, counting down.
GATGCCAGAAGGAAGCCAGATTACAGTTCAAAAGAGGGTGAGGGAAAAAAAAGAAGTGGATGCACCAGTTGTAGACATCTTTCTGTAGATGCTTAGCCATGAACAGTAGCTAGCAGGGATAGCTGATTTTTTTAAGGGTTTTTTTAAGGATCGGGATAACACAGGCATGTTTGTAGACAGAAGAAGGCAGCTACTAGATAGGGAGTGACTGAAGACTAATGAGAGAGGGAGGATGATAGAAAGGACAATCTGCTAGAAAGATGGGGTGGCAAGATCACTTGAGAATATTGAAGAGTTTAGCTTGACAGGGAGAAGAGTCACTTCTTCATGTGAAACCAAAGAGGAGATAGTGGCAGAGGGCATCTGAGTGATGTGAGATGAGGAGGAGGAGAGAAAAGGGAGTTCTTGGTGAACTAAATCAATTTTTTCAACTGAGAAAGTAGAGGGAGGGGCTGCCACGGCAGGCATGAGAAGGGATGAAACATTTTCTGATAGCCATTGTAATAATGTAGGATAGTGACTCAATTAGGGATGTGTAAAAGGATTGTCTTGCTGTGCTAAAGGTACAGTTGAGATTATGAAACAAGTTTGAAGTGGACCTCCTTGGCGTGATTTTATCCAGCTCTATTCTGCAGCACGTGAAGAGGGGAAAAGCAGATAGTGGGAATTAATACAAGTTTGGGGCTATGCCGGGTATGACTGCTGGTAGAAAAAAGGGGCAAGGGATTTGAGAGCAGAGGAGATTATGGAACTGAATTGGTACACCAAAGGATTGTGATGATGCAGGACAAAGAATGTAGCCAAGGCAGGGGTGATGGCCTGGGAAAGAACTGATCGGTAAAGGGATTAGAGAAACAGTGAGGATGAAGAATAGATTTAGGAGTCATAAGGCAGGGGGAAAAACAGAATAATGAAAGATTATGATTGGCTTAAGGAATTTCAGAATTAATGGACATGGAAGCAGAACAATTGTGGATGACAGCAAGATGTGTGTAGCTGAAGTGGAATGGAAGTGTAGGTCATGGGAAATAAGTAAACTGAGGACCTGGGAAGTGAGGATATTGGAAGGAATATCAATATGCATGTTAAAGTTCCCTAGTATGAAGACAGGACTTGGGGTAGAAAAAAAAAGACTGTTAGGCACTAACCTTATTTAGTGGTCTGCAAATCTTGACTGGGTGATAAATTTGGATTGAATGAACCTCAGAGGAAGAGAGATTATTCATTGATAGTGATAGAAGGAGAATTTGGAAGTGGCAAATGAGGAGCAAAGAGTATTCTCACAACCAATGGGGCATATGACCAGGAGTTAGGATTTCAGTGAAAGTCCTGTTGTTGTTAGACCTTTGTTATCTAAGAGGATCAATGACATTATAGCATGACCTCTTGACTTGCATGCAAACTGGGTTTAAGTGGGGCAGAGTTGCACAAAGTTATCAGTCTCCCTTTCTCTTCCTGAGTCATCGAATCCAGTGGCAAGATAAAGGTCAGGATGACTGGCCATGGCCCAGGATGCAGTAGATGACATTGGCATCTTTGGTGTCTGAACAAGCTGTAAGTGCTCCACAATGCCTGCTTCAGCTGCCCTCAGGCTATTGGAAAAAATTATTCTCACCCACTTATTCCACTGGGGGAAGTCTTCACATGCTTAAAGTAGACATCTTCCTAACTCAACAATGAGTTTGGGGCCCACTGGTTAACCTCAACCTGGTTTAGCAAATCTGACAAGATGTTTTACTGGGGTATAGTCACTGGACATGCTACAGCTTCTTGGAGTTGTAGTGAAAGTGCACTTGATATTGGAAAGGGTGGACAGGGATGCTATGTCAAGAGGAGTTGATCAGAAATTAGAAGCAGAAAATGGAGGGAATAGAAAAGGAAAAAGTTTAAGAGAAAAACAGGTTTATTAAAAATGAAACAGGAGGGGCGGCTAGGTGGTGCAGTGAGTAAGAGTGCTGGCCTCGGAGTTGGGATGACCCAGGATCGAATCCGGCCTCAGAAAATGAGAACCCACACACAAATAATGACTGGCCGTGTAACCTTGAGCAAGTTACTTAACCATAATTGCTTAAAAAAAATGAAACAGGCATTTCAGGACACACAGAAGGAGAGGCAGATGGATCTGGAGATGGACACGTGAGGGTAGAGCATAGGGGGATAGGAGTAAGGGAAGGGAAGTGGAGGATGGAGATTGAGGCTTGTGCAGCTCTAGCTTCAGAATTATTGGTATGAGGGGAGTATGAAAGGGTTGGAGTATGTCAACCATTGAGGAATGAGTCTAGGAATAGTATCAGTGGCTGGAAAGAGGTCCACTGAGGGAGGTAAATGATTAAGCTGTTCAAGGATCTCCCTCAATGTCCAACTTTGTGGGAGGTAGCAATATTATGTCCTATAAGGAAGGCCATGGAGATCTGATTTACAGCAAGCTAGAGCAGGGAAATCTATATAGGAAGCAGGACTAGTAATTCCTATTAGGTCTGAACTGGAATGGGCTCTAGAACACTGAAGAGGGCTCAGAAGTGAAGACAGAGAACAGAAGTGTATGACACAGGGCTCTCTGAGAAATCTCAAAGGTGAGGACAGAGATTATGAGCAAGTAGCCCATATACCTGGATGAACTAGGTATGACATCACTTTCTGGGTGGTCATACACTCCCCCATTAGACCTATCTGACTGAAGAGACAATTTGTCATAGCAAATCAGTATTAGTGTTGCTTGGTGCTGGGTCTTAATGGCTCCCCACCATTACCCCCAAAGGAAGCATCAGCTAAAGAAACAAATTCTCTCTACTTCCAAATTGTGATATTAACAGCCAGCTCCTGTCCTATACTTCAGTGGCTTAGTCATTGCCAAGAAGAGCAATGAAGATGCATAAAATAACCCAGGTAGATGGTTTAGCAGCATATCTACCCAGCTTTTGGTATATAAAATACCATAGAAGACAGAAAAAATAAATTGAACGAATAAGCAAAGGCAAAGCAAAATGATTGCTTTTGCACATAATTTTATGGTATACTTAAAGAACCCTAAAAAGTCAACTAAAAGTAGAAACAATAACTTGATCAATTTGCAGCATATAAAATAATTCCACAAAAATTATCAGCATTTCTGTATTTTAACAAGCAAACCCATGAGGAAGTGATAAATTCCATTAAAAATAACTAAAGAATATGTAAAGTAATTGAGACTCAATATGCCAAGATATACCCAAGAACTACATTATTACGACTAAAAAATACTCTTTAAGAAATAAAGATGGGGGTGGGGTGGCTAAGTGGTGCAGTGAATAGAGCATCAGTCCTGGAGTCAGGAGGACATGAGTTCAAATCCGGCCTCAGATACTTAACATTTATTAGCCATGTGACCTTGGGCAAGTCACTTAACCCCAATTGCCCTGCCTTCCCCCTCCAAAAGCAAAAGGAAGAAAGAAAGAAAGAAAAAAAGAAAAAGAAAGAAAGAGAGAAAGGAAGGAAGGAAGGAAGGAAGGAAGGAAGGAAGGAAGGAAGGAAGGAAGGAAGGAAGGAAGGATAAGAAAAATGAGGTGGAACCAATATGATGGAGTAAAGGTAGGAACTCACCTAAGTTCTCCCATATTCAACTCCAAACAACTTTAAAATAATGTCCCAAAATGAATTTTGGTGTAGCAGAACCAATAAAAGGTTAAGGTTAAATATTTTTCCAGCCCAAGACAACTCAGAAGGTTGTCAGGAAAAATTGGTCTGACTGGGATGAGAGTAGAGTACAGTTCAGCAAGGCCATGCCTTAGCAAACCAGCAGCAGGCCTTGGGGAGCAACTGAATCATAAATGGCCGTGGCAGCTTCTAGAGCTCTCAGCCCAACAACAGAAAGGGGGCCAGACAACTGGTCAAAATCTTACAGAGAACCCTTTGTTGGCACTAGAAGCAGGACCCTGTCACATTACCAAGCATGGTTCTGGGTCATAGTCCCAGGGTTAGAAGGAGCACTTGTGGCTCCTATGGAGCTGGGATCCTGGTCAAAGTTCTAGGGTGGAAAAGAGTGCTAGAGATTGTTCACAGAGCAGAGCACAGGCCAGATGAGCAGTAACCACATATCTCCTCAGATCATTCCATCTTGGAAAAACTGAAAATGTACAGCCCCCCTGAATTAGCTCTGAAAACAGCAGCACAGAAAACCTGAAACTTGGAACAGTGCCCCCTCTACCCTGAGAGCAGAACCCAACTCTAATATAAGGTTAAAAGTCAGTAAATTGGCTGGAAAAAAATGAGCAAGCAACAAAAAAGAACCTGAACATTGGAAGTTTCTGTGGTGATAGGCAATATCAAAACACAAACCCAAAAGAGGACAATGATATCAAAACACAAAACCTCAGGGGCGGCTAGGTGGCGCAGTGAATAGAGCGCCGGCCCTGGAATCAGAAGGACCTGAGTTCGGAGCCGGCCTCCAACACTTAATCCGCACAAACAAAAACCTAGCCGTGTAACCTTGGGCAAGTTACTTAACCCCAATTGCCCTAAAGGGGCGACTAGGTGGAGCAGTGAGTAAGAGTGCCGGCCTCGGAGTTTGGATGACCCGAGATCAGACCCGGCCTCAGAAAATGAGCACCCACGAATAAATAATGACTAGCCGTGTAACCTTGAGCAAGTTACTTAACCCCAATTGCTTTAAAAAAAAAAAAAAACACAAAACCTCAAAAAAGAATGTGGATTGGCCACAGACACCCCCCTCCCCCAAATCCTGGAAGGGCTCAAAAAGGATTTGAAAAACCAAATAAGGAAGGTTGAGGAAAAACTAGCAAAAGAAATGAGAGTGATACAAGAGAAATATGAAGAGACTTAACAGATAGACAAAAGTGGCACAAAAAATACTGAAGAAACGAATACCTTAAAAAACAGAATTGGCCAAATCATAAAAAGGGCAAAAAAAAAAATCCACTGAAGAGAAGAACTGGAAAAAGAGGTACAAAAATTTATTGGAGAAAAGAACTTAAAAAGTAGAAATTTTTTTAAAAAGGGGCAGTAGGCCAGATAAGTCTGGGAACCTCTGGGGGATGTGGTTTTCAAATTCAGGCTAAACTTTTTTTCTATTTTGGAGGAGGAAGTCATGGCAATTGGGATTAAGTGACTTGCCCAATGTCACATAGCTAGTAAGGATGTCAAGTGTCTGAGGCTGGACTTTAACTCAGGTCTTCCTGACTTCAGGGCAGGGGATCAACCACCTAGCTGCCCTCAGGCTAAACTTAAAAAAAAAACCCAAAAAACCCAAACATTTATTAGTTTGTTTTTAGTTTTTAACATTCACTTTTTTTTTTTTTTTAAAGCAATTGGGGTTAAGTAACTTGCTCAAGGTTACACGGCTAGTCATTTGATTTATGCGTGGGTGCTCATTTTTCTGAGGCCGGATCTGATCTCGGGTCATCCCAACTCCGAGGCCGGCGCTCTTACTCACTGCGCCACCTAGCCGCCCCTTTAGGGCAATTGGGGTTAAGTAACTTGCCCAAGGTTACACGGCTAGGTTTTTTTGTTCGTGTGGATTAAGTGTCAGAGGCCGGCTCCGAACTCAGGGCCTTCTGATTCCAGGGCCGGCGCTCTATTCACTGCGCCACCTAGCCGCCCCTTAACATTCACTTCTATAAGATTTTTGAGTCCTAAATTTTCTCCCCTTCCCTCTGCCTCCCAGTATAAGATGGTATACAATCTGATATATATATATGTACAATCACATTAAACATATTTCCACATTAGTCATGTTGCAAAGAAGAATTAGAACCAAAGGGAAAAACCATGAGAAAGAAGAAACAAACAAAAAAAGGCAGAACAAATAGTATGCTTTGATCTGCAATCAGACTCCATAGTTCTTACCCTGGATGTGGATAGTATTTTCCATCATGAGTCTTTTGGAATTGTCTTATATCCTTGTATTGCTAAGAACAGTTAAGTCTATCAAAATTGGTGTAATGGAAAGCAAAATAGTATTTAGTTCCTTGTTTCAGTTATTCAAGTACTTAGGTCCTTGTTTTAGTACTTCAAGTGCCTTTAAGCCTCTCCTGTGATTTGGAGGTGGGAGGAACTTGCTGGTGCAACAGGAAGGGTGGAACAGGCAGGAGCACAAACTGGAACCAAGCAGAACTGGAAGGAAGGATTCCTGTGGTGCTGACACTCTGTTCTTTCTGTGTTGATTTCACAGGCAGAAAGTGAATTGATGATAGTTCCTGCAATGGATGTGTGAATATTGTAACTCTGCTAAGCTTGATATGTGGAGTTGGGTAGGGAGTTGGACTGGGAGTTGGACAGGGAGCTGAACCAGAAGTCTGGAGCTGCCTACCTGTGAATCCAGGTGACAGTTGGGTGAATTCAGGTAAGAGCTGGGAGCATGAAAGAGGAACCATGGAGTTTGGGAGTCAGGCTGAGTCAAGATGAAAGGACCTCTGCTTGGATACTTAGTGACGACTCACAAGATTAAGAATGTGACCTTGGTGGGGGTGGGGGTGAGGGGAAGGGAGACCTTTGTACTTTGTACTCCTTAAGGATGATTGCTTCCCTAAGTATGATTGAGTTAAAGATGATTGGAAGCCAGTCTCCAATCAAGATGAAAGAAGACTTTAGATGGGTACTTTATATTGCTTGATTCAGATTGTGACTTACTAAATGGTATCTTTTCTTTAAGAATACGTGGCCACTTTAGTAATAAGTTGTTTTGTTATATTGTTGTGAATGTTGTACTTCAGTTTCTGTGAATGTTTTGCTTTAGTTTATTGCTGAATAAGTAGGTTCACTATACTATGTGATCAGATTCTTAAAGCTATTCACAGTGGCAGTCCTCTGGAGAGCTACTTGTGCTTGGCTTTACATCTGGTCATTACACAATTTTGCTGTAACTGTGTACAACAGTTCTCTTGGTTCTATTCACTGGACTCAGCATCAGTTCATGTGTTTCCATATTTTTCTAAAGCCTACCTGCTCATTTCTTATGGAACAACAGTATTCTATTACATTCACATACCACAGCTTGTTCAGCCATTCGCCAATTGGTGGGCATCCCTTCAATGTCCAACTCTTGTGCATGACAAAAAGAGCTGCTATAAATATTTTTGTACTTGTGGGTCCTCTTCCCATTTTTATAATCTCTTTGGGATACAGAACTAGAAATGGTATTGCTGGATCAAAGGGTATGCACAGTTTTATAGCCCTTTGGGTATAGTGGCAAATTGCTCTCCAGAATGGTTGGATCAGTTCACAACTCCATCAACAATGCATTAATGTTCTAATTTTTCCTCATCTTATTCAACATTTATCATTTTCTTGTTTTGTCATGTTAGCTTATCTGATAGGTGTGATGTAGTACATAGTTTATATACCATTCCTGAAACATGGAGTGGAATAATAGACAAACTGAGACCACTGAGGCAAGAAAAAGAAAAAATTTATTACGAGTTCGAACCCGGGTCCCACCATACATTTTAGATGGAGGACCCCGAGTGTCTCCTCAGGTGTTTTTTTATACAATTATGAGGGGAAAGCAGGAAGTACTGAGCTCACTGATTGGCTTAGTGAGTTCAGCTAATTCTTAGAGACAAGGAGTTGGCGGGAAATGATTGGCTAGCAGACTTAGTTGAGTCTTGGAGATAGAGGCTTGATGCCAACTTCATGGGCTATAGGGGAGGGGTGAGAGCAAACAGGTGAAGCATGGATAGCAGTTGAGGCAGTTGACTCAGTTCCCGAATCTTATAGGTCAACATGACATTGTGGTTAGGGTTGGGAAAGCATGCATTCTTCAAGAAAAAACAAGGTTATTCTATAATCTGAGGTTTGGCCCTATTTCATATTTGGCTCCATTTCAATTCCAACCAGGGCTGATGTCACTCCATCATTTAGGTTAGGGTTAGGGTTAGGGTTATCCCAGGACAGAGAAAATCCCACCACCAGCTATACCACATCACACTCAGGCTTGGGCCATCTAGACAATAGAATCTATCTTCACTCAAGCTAGAGTAGAACACAATAGGCTTCCCTACCCTTGATTAAATTACTTGCAATCTTGGGTGGGACACTGACCAGGATAAGGAGATTCAATGCAATCTCATTATCAGTAATGTCCAATTGAAGAAAAACTGGCCTTAAAAGTCAGTTCTTTAAAACTAGACTTAAAGTTAAACCCTTAAGTGGGGGGTTAAGAGAATCTCCAAGATATTGATTATTAATAATTATTTTTCACAACATTTAGGAAGTAGCAAAGTAACTCATTTATTCAAATCAAGGCAAAATAAAAGTCAGAGAAAGTATCTATAGGAGAATTTTTACCAGACTATACAGAATGAAGGGGCTCTCCCACTGGGATTGATAACTGCCCAGCTGAAAGAGACCTAGATCTCATCCAAGGGGAAGTTCCCCAAAGTCTCTAAAATAGCAAGCTGGGGATAGGGACTTGATGGTTGTCTTCTTTCCAGTCTTATATTACTTCCAGGAAACTGAAGTGGGGTTGGCATCATGCATCTCTTGAAGCTGGAAGCCTAAAGCACCCAAAGCCCAAAGAGACTGAAGATCCAGAGGAAATGGAAGAGCTTTTAAGAAAAAGAGACTAAAGAGACTGGAGCTCTTCTCTCTCCCACCTTCACCAGTTCTACCCTGTCCCTTATGCAGGGAGGAATGAATTTCTATCGATGAGGAGAAAGTCCCATACCAAGGGGCTTTGGGACATGGGTTATATTTAATCTTTTATAAGTTAGGATTTTTTATATACAATTGGGTATGTTGGCACACACCTCTTTTTCCTGTCTTTGGGAAGGGTAAACCTGGTGGATCACTTGAGCTCAGGAATTCTGGTCTATACTAGGTCAAAAGCTGATCATGTGTCAGCATCAATATGGTGCTCCTCCCATTCCTACACCCCCCTCCAAAAAAAAAAAAAAGGCATGAGGCTGTCTAACAAAGGGTCAACTGGCTCAGGTCAGATATGGAGAGGTTCAAAGCTTTTGTATAAATTAGCTGTGGGATTGTGATTGCAAATGGCCTCTGTACTTTCAGAGTAGGAGAGATAGGAAGACTCAATCTAAAAAAAAAAAAAAAGGTTTTAATAAAAAGTAAGATTCCCCTACTCACTAGCAAATAGTTTTTGATCCTAAGCTTTCTGGAAATGTTGAAAATTTAAGTGTAACTCGGAAAAAAAAGGTTCCAAACAATAAGCAATGATGAAAATAGCCAGTTACAGGTGATGAAAAATGACTGACAAGTTGAGTGACAGAAAGGAATACTATCCTTGACTAAGAATGGCAATAAAAATCTAGGTCCACCTGGACCAGAAAAAAAAATCAAAGCCTAGAACATAGAAAATAAAAAGGGCTTTTCTTCTGTAGTGAAAGGAATATATATACTTCATCTATAGGAAAGTGAAAGATTGGTGTAGTCACTGTATTCTGAAGGAGTTTTATCTTTAGGATGCATTTCTTCTGAAAAGAAATACAGATCAGATGACAAGTAATGGAAGTAGAAAAGAAACAAATTGGGACCACAGGTGTTGACAGTGCTCTTGGAACATTGCTCAAGATTAAGCCTAATAAACTTTTTTTTTTTTTTGCACTGAAGTTCAAGCCTTGACTGAGTCACATCTCAAATTTTTTTCTACCACATTCGTTTTTTAAAAGATTTTGAGTTCCAAATTTTTCTCCCTCCTTCCCTCTCATACCCCACCCCCAGATGTCGAAATCTGATATAGGTTATACTTGCCCAATCATGTAAACATATTTCCACATTAGTCATGTGGTGAAAGAAACAGAACAAAAGGGGAAAATGTGCAATCACATTAAATATATTTCCATACCTAATAAACTTTTTTATAGCAACATCTACCTATCTATAGATCTACAGGTCTAACCATTTGGGAAAACATAGAAAAAGAATAGATTCAACTTTCCTTTCTTCCAACAGATGTTAATATGGTTTGTTTGACTAATAATGTCAGAGGGTTCTTACCTGAACAGCCTCCTTCTCAAATTTTCTTTTGTGGTCTAGCTTACTTTATTTTACCACGTAATCCTCACCACCTCATAATCATCAAACTCTGTTTTTTTAGTCCAAAAATTGGTTTATAACCTTTCATTGAGTAATTGTTACATGATATAATTCTGTTTGTCAGGTTGCTTAAAAGGTAAACAGAGCAGCAATGTATTCACCAGTGTAATATAGATATGCATTTATCTCTCAGGCATTGCTAGCCCCAGCCTAGAATTCTCAGTGTATGTGCATTGTCAGTATTCATGAGTATTCTGTGCATCCTAATCTTGCACCAAAGACAGTTTAGTAATGAATGATTTTTAAGTAATACCAATACAATTTTTTTTAAAGCCTCACATAATGGTCACACCCATTTTTTTTTTTTTTTTGCAAAAAAATCTGGCATAAAATCTTCATTGGATTCTGTGGTAAAATATAGTAAATTCTACTTCTCTTAGTATGTACTTTGACTATAGTCAATACCTCAGTGCTTACTCTATATTATGAATTCTTATAGTATTTTTTACACATAACTCGCATTTTGACATTTTGGATCATAGCATTTTTTGGTAGCAGGAAAAGACTTTAGAAATATAGTTAAGGGGTTTCCAGTTAAGATAGCCACAGTAAAGGTCATAAAGACACTGTGTATACTCTAGCACAGTTCTAAAAAGCACATCAGATTGGTTAATATAAAAAAAAACTTAAGAGGCAAAAAATTAGCTCAGAACTACACAAAAAGAATGCAAGAAGCCTAGAAGCACAGAGAAGGAGGCCTACCCAGGAAGCCAGTGCCATCTTAGGTAAACAGGCCTAAAGTCTTCTAGTGTTCTAAACAAAGGCTCTTCAGGGGAACTTGAAGCCCTCAGCAGTATGACTTGGAGTGATTTGTGAAGACTGAAACCTGCAATGCTGATCAGGATTCTCTAGGGGTAATGAATCCCACAGCCTTTTAAATGGGTATGATCTGCAGAGCTGGAAGCCCACAGGTCTTGTGCTAGCTTAGAAGGAAAGTTCTGAGAGGTCTGGGTACAGGGGCTCAAGCCTAGATGGACTTTGAACTTGGAACTTGGTGTGACAGTGCTACTTAGGAATTTAGTTAAGCAGTGAACCTAATCTCTCTCTCTTTCCCAGAGACTGAAATGGTATGTATTTGGGGTATTATGCCCCCACATATTAGAGGGGGAGGAGACATTTGTATATTTGTTCCTGTTATACCTTTTAAATAAATATTCCTTTTTAAAAGTTAATTTGTTTATTAAATATTTTAATGGAACTGAGGTTCAGAGGGACCCTAAAATTGGAGGAACCCAATCAGTGGTGTCTTGAGCAAATAGAGAAACTACAAAATACCAGTCTCCCTTAAGCATATCAAAGAACTCTAGGTAAGGAGTGAAATGTAACGTTTCTGGCCTTCTAGTAGTAGGGGAATTGGGATTATTAATGTTGATGACATTCCTTCTCTTTCTCTACCTGTTTTGTAAAAGAAGTTGCGGGAGAGGGATAAAGAGAGGAAAAAAGTATAAGAAGCTATCATGGAGGGAAGTGAATAATTAGGAATTGTACCCATGAACATGAAAGGGATGAACTCACACATGATATGGAAGACAGTAGCAGAATCAATTGGAAACTACAATCCAACAATATATTGCTTTTAAGAAACATATTTGAATCATAAAGATTCAGACAGCCTTAAAACGAGGGGCTAGAACAAAATATATTATGCCTCAGATAAACTAAAAAAAAGTAGAGGTAGAAATCATGACCTCAGACAAGGCAAAAGTAAAAATGGACATGGTTAAATGAGATAAGCAAGTAAACTATATTTTGCTTAAAGGCACCATAGATAATGATAGAATGTCAATATCTGATATATTTACATCAAAAAGAATAGCATCCAACTACTTAAAGGAAAGCTAAATTGAATCACAGGGAGAAAACTGTCAGCAAAATTATAATAGTTGAGATTTTAATATACCTGTCAGACCTGGGTGAATCTAATAAAAAGATAAACATGAAAAAGAAGGACCAGAACAGAATTTTTGAAAAGTTACATATGATGGATGTCTGAGGATTACTGAATATGATTAGAATGAATATATACATTTCTCAGATGTGACTAGCACTTTACAAAAACTGACCATGTGCTTGGGCATAAAAACCCCATAAAGAAATAAAGAAAGGCAGAGATATTAAAAATATCATTTACTGATCTAAATAGAATAAACTTTGTAATCAATAAACAGAATTTTTAAAAAGGATTAAAACTTAAATGAATAATTTCCTTGAATTAATTATAAATTGATAAATCATTGAAATAATAGTCAATTTCATTAAACAACTCTTAATGATATGATAATCTAATGCTTTAGAGTGTACACACCATTTTCTTTAAAAAAAAAATCTTCTGTGGTGGATAGTATAAGTGTAAGCTGAGGACATTGTCTCTTACTTTAGTGAAAAAAATTGAGACAGTGTGAGTTCTCTTCTTTTTTTCCTCTTCATCTCTAAACTCTATCATGCCCCACTCTTTCTTCCCTTCCACAGGCTTTAATGAGGTGGCTCTACTTGTATGCTTTATCCCATCCTCCTCTCATTGTCTTTAGTATATTGCAACCTCAAAAATTTTTCTTTTCTTTCTTAATTTTTGACCTATCTTATCCATTCATTCCTTCACAACTGTCTCCAAACATGCCTAAGTCGTTCCCCCATGCCTACCCATACTTAAAAAAAACGTCTTCCCTATGTCCTACCGTCCCTTTAAACTATCTCACTATATCATGCCTCTCTTTCAAGGTCAAACTCCTTACAAAAGCTGTCTATATTTAATGTTCAATGCTTCCTCTTCTTTCACTCACTTCTCAACCATTTGAAATCTGGCTTCCAACCTCATCACTCAACTGAAGTTGCTCTCTGCAAAATTACCAACAATCTCTTTAGTTGTTAAATCTTTCCTCAGTCCTCATCTTCATCAAACTATTTGTTGCATTTGACTTTGCTGACCACTTCCTTTCCTGGATACTGTGTCTTTTCTAAGTTTTTGTGACACCATTTTCTCCTGGTTCTTCTTATATATTTGATTGCTCCTTCTCCATTTCATTTACTGGCTTATTATATATTGTAATAATTATTATTATATTATTATATATACATACCACACCCTCTAACTATGAGTGTACTCTAAGGTTCTATCCTAGGGTATCCTTGGGCTAGATTTCTTTTTTAAAAGCCTGTAGCACCAACGCAATATTCACAGCACCAATGGCAACTATGAATATGCCTGTATAATTCTGAATCACAAAATATAATAGACTCTGTATAGAAGACAGAAGCAAAATATTTATTCAGATACCAGAAAGCCAAACCCCAACACCAGAAAGTCGAATTCATTATGGCAACAAAGAAATCTATACACGATAACACTGTAGAGAACACCATCCCAAAAGGCTTCCCACAAACACTCACAAGCCTAGCTGTCTCCTTGCCTGAGTCCTCTCGCTTCTCTCTATTTTAACTGCTCTGACTCCCGGCTTCCTCTGGGCTCTGCTCCACCCTTCAGCAAACTCCTCCCTCCACAGGCTCTATGTGATTACATTCATTCTATTAAGGAGCAGGGAAGATCTTCAAATTCCCATTACCTTTACAGGACCATACCTTAAACGGAAATTACTCTGGCTCTCATTGATTGGCCAATTATAGGTGCCAGCCCAAGTCTCATTTCGTCATTGTTTGGGCTCTGATGACTCTGGGTGAGTGTAAATATCAATTGTTTCTGCTTTGGTCAGAAACCCTTAAGGTCTTCCCCTCTCAGACTGATTTTTTTTTACTTTATAAAAGAGGTCTCATTTTCTTTGCCTTTTTCTTTGTCTCATTTCTTACTTTGCCTTAATCACTGAAAAGGCATTGCCTCAGACAATCTGAGACCTGGGAGAAGGCTTTAGCTTAAAAAGGTCAAGGTCTCCCACTACATCCTGGGCCATCTGTGGACATCCTGATCTGTATTTTGTCACTGGCCTGGAGATGGCTCTGGAGGAGAGAGTGAGGCTGGTGACTTTGCATATCCCTGACTAACTTAAATCCAATTCACTTGCAAGTCATGACATCACCTTCCCGATTTCATGATCCTCCTCCAGAATGAAGGACAAACAACACCTTAGGCCCAGTTCCCTTTCCACTTTCTTTCTCAGTAACCTCATCAGCTCCTATATATTGCATCACCACTAGTATGCCTCACAGATCTATATATCCATCCGATGCCTCTCTCTTGAGCTTCAGTTCCATATCACCAACTGGCTATTAGACATTTCAAACTGAATGTTTTAGAGACATCTCCAACTCAATATGTCCAAAGAAAATTTATGGGGTGGCTAGGTGGTGCAGTGAGTAGAGCACCGGCCCTGGAGTCAGAAGGACCTGAGTTCGGATCTGGCCTCAGACACTTTAGGCACACACAAACAAAAACCTAGCCGTGTGACCTTGGGCAAGTTACTTAACCCCAAATGCCCTCCAAAAAGCAAAAAAAAAAAAAATTATTATCTCCTTCCTTTACAACTTCATAATATATTTTGAAGGCACAACCATACTTCTAGCTTCTCAAGTTTGTAATCTCAGCATTATGCTTGACTTCTCACCCTCCCTCATCCTATATAGCCAATCAGTTATTAAATTTTGCCATTTTCTTTTTGGAGGGGGGAAAGCAGGGTAATTGGGGTTAAGTGACTTGCCCAAGGTCACATGACTAGTAAGTGTTAAGTGTCAGAGGCCACATATGAACACAGGTCCTCCTGACTCTAGGGCCTGGGCTCTATTCACTGTGCCATTTCTACCTCCACAACAACTCTACATCTGACCCCTTCTTTCAATTCACACAGCTACTACCTTAATTTAAGCTATTACCATTTCTTGCTAAGATTATTTCAATAGCCTTCTAGTTGGTTTCTTTACCTCAAGTTTTACACTGCAGTTCATCCTACATCCTGTCAGTGATTTTTCTTAAAAGCAGATGTGACCATATTTTCCCCCTATTTAATCAAGCCCAGTGGTTCTTCTCAGTTGTGTCCAGGATAAAATATAAATTCCTCTATTCTTAAAAGAATAAAATCTGGTCCCAACTTTCCCACTTTATAATGAACATTATAATAATGAACATTATTTAATAATAATTATTTAATTATTAATTATTGATTATTAATAATTATTATTAATTAATTTATTAAACATTATTTAATAATAATAATGAACATTATTTCCCACCCTGTATTCTGTAATCACAATCTAATTGACCCTTCTCTTGTTCTTTACATAATCCACTCCATCTATCTCTGCCTTTTTACTAGCCATCATGTCCCATGCCTGGAATGTATTCCATCCTTACTTCTGCCCAACAGAATCTCTCTTCTTTCAAGACAACTCAAGCACAACTGATAGGGTGCTTGGGATCTATGTCTGTAAAATCAATTTGTAAAACCAGTCTGTAAGATCACATTTCCCCCTCCCCAGCCCCAGACCATTAACTGCCCCTTCCCCCTGCCAGCACTCTGCCCAGCAACAACTCATGAACTGTTTATCTCTGCTTGGAATAATAACAAGCTACCTATGAATCCTTCACTAAACCATCTATAAACATTTTAACTTAGGCAAATGTTATCTCCCCTAGTAGAGTGGCCAGCTGCACCATGAATCCTTTGGTGCCCTATCTATAGCTTAACTCCTTAGCTAATTATACTGAGTATCCATTAGCCTTGGTTTCCAACATCCATCTTGTCAAACTGGACACTGATGGGTTGCAGACTGGGCACTTCTCAGTTAGCTCTGACCACTGGCTGACTTAGTGACCATTTAAGGCCTAAAACCACACCTCCAGGTAACCGCCCCCCCCCTTGGGATGGGCAATATGCCTGCAGCGGTAGATATTAAAAGTGCATGTTCCTTTAAGCACTGACTCCTCCCTAATCCCACCCTTACTCATCTAGTTAGCATAATTGACACCTGATTTACTGTCTTGACTCCTTAAAACTATACCTGTGATCTCTGTAAGTTTTCAGGTTCCATAAGAACCCTTGCCCCCTGTGCTGTACAGCGTAACAATAAACTTTTACAATCTCGGCTTCAAAGTTTGCTTGAGCCTGGTGAATTATTTCGAAACTGAATTGCAAGGCTTCTGGTCGTTGATAGTAGTCAGAGTCCTGGTAGAACCTATTACCCTTCCACCATCACAACCTTTTACCCACAGCCTTTCCCCATCTATGCAAGAGCTAGTATTTTCTCTCACAATCTGTCCTGTGTTTAAGAGAACACTGGGTCAGGAGTGCTGAACGTTTACTAGGATTCTGCTAGCAGTGTCCTCTGGAGAGCAGGCAGACACATAAGGCTTGTAAGGAGTAATCCCCCCTCTACTTTATGCCAGTTGCCTGGACGGTGGCTGTGGGAACTTGGGGCTTCACACATCATGCTGTAAGACTCTTGAATAGGCTTGTTGAATGGCTTGCTCAAGCACACAAAGTCAATAAGTTGCATAAGTAGAATTCAAGCCCAGGTCCTCTGGGTCCAACCCAGGCTCTTTCCTCTGAGGTGGGTCTCACCCCAACACAACTGGAATTAAGATTATTTGTTCAGGCTTGCCTTATGGCTGTCTCTTCCAATCGCCTTCCTCTGGGGGTAAACATGCCTGAAAGCTGATTAACTCAGCCCCTTTGTTTCCAAGGCTCCCTGGCTCCTTGGCCAGACAACCTGGTCAGTCAAGGAAAGGCTCGAGAAGATGCCAGACTACATTTCCCAAGAGGCCTTGGGGCCGCGCAGGCGCACTTCCTCCCCATCATTCGCTCACGCGCTCCCCGTCCTTTTCCTGGATTCGTGTTAGTCTCCTTCCGCCTTCTCTAGGTCCCCGCCCCGTCCCCACCTCCCCCTTCGCCACGCCTACCCCACGGTGCAGAGGCCTGTACGCCTCTGTGTGGCTTTTTTGTAGGTGTGTTTGTGCCTGTGAGGAGGACTTATGGACGGGCAACTGAGATTCGACGGGCGGGTGGTGCTGGTCACCGGTGCGGGGGGAGGTGAGCAGACAGCGCTTCGCTCGCAAGGGTGCTCCTCCTCGTCCCCCTCCCACGCCCCCTCGCGAGGGGATGCGCGCGCACGCTCTTCCGCACCGGGCCCCTCTACTTGCTGCTGCAGCGGCGTTATGCCTGGAATGGGGGAGGTGAAAAGGGGCAGGGGCTGGGCCGGGGCGGGGGGGTGGGGGGGGGGAGGAGGAGTCCTGGCCCAGCCAGGTTTGGAGACCCTGAGGCTGGTGGTGGAGTCGTGGAGTAGAAACGGTGCAAAATGCAAAACAACCCTCCTCCCTCCGCCCCCAGCCCCAAACCTTGAGTTATTTCTCCCCTTCCCTTCACCTTATTCAGAGACTTTAAAATATGTTCTGTTTTTGTTCAAGAAGTGTGTCTCTCATGCCTCTTAAAACACAGTGCGTTTGCATTTTTGGCTTGTGGCCTTACCGAATTAGGTGAAAGTTTATTTTGACTTCCAGCAGACTGGTTTGAAAGGGACTTTGGTCCTACGTATTTAGTGATCTTTGCAATCTGACGTTTAAAGGTGCACAGATGTCATCACGGTTTTAGATCTGGAAATATAGCAGATGTTGACTTTTCCAGTGGCAACTTACTTTTCAGAGGACTTTGCTTCAGAAACCTCAAGGATGTTGGTCAATGATTTAATTCAATTCCACAGAGGTTTATGAAGTGTCTGGTATTTGCAAGGCTTTGTACTAGAGGATAGGGATACTGAAGGAAGCCGCTTATCTCCTGCACCTCTTGCGGTGGACTGTATTGATTCAGCATCATACCGAAATGAATTCTGCCTAAGATGTCAGGCAATTTGAAATGCCTGTTTTGTGGAGGCTGACTGACATATGCACTGAACACAGCATTCTCTAAAAAAGCTAAAATGATTGAGTATTTCTGGAAGTAAGAGTTTGTTTAAAAAAATAAACCTTTGCTTTTGGTTGAAATAATAAGTGATAATTCAGGGAAGTCCTAAATTGTTTTTGCATGGAGCCAAATTAATGATATGTACAAGATTTAGTATTTTTTTTTTTAAAGAAAGGTGGGGCAGAGAACAAGCATTCGTTAAATGCCTACTCTATTCCAGGCACTGTGCTTTACAAATATCATATTTGATCCATACAGCAACCCTGTGAAGTTTTTGTTGTTTTTAGGCATTTTTCAGTAGTGTCTGCCTTTCTGTGATCTTATTTGAGGTTTTCTTGGCAGATACTGGAGTGATTTGCCATTTCTTTCTCTAGCTCATTTTACAGATAAGGAAACTGAGGCAGGCAGTTAAGTGATTTGCTCAAGGTCACACAACTAGTAAGTGTGTGAGACCAGATGTGAACTCAGGAAGATGAGTCTTCTTGACTTCAGGCCTAGCCCTCTTTGGTGCTATTATTTATCCTCATTTTTATTGTAGATTTATATCTGGAAGGGACTTCAAGGTTCATAGTTGAGGATTTCAAGTTGGAGAGAGTTGCAGCTAGAAGTTTCAGAAACAGAAAGAACTAAATCTGGAAACTTGGCAAAGAAGATTGAGAACTTTCACCTCTTTGGCTTTTAGAGGTTTTGGAGCAGTACTAGAGAAGGCACTGTTAGAAGCAGAAAGACAACTTGGATTAATCATCTCAGAGTGGTGCCATCTTCAGAGAACATGTATGCTCCTCACACATACATCCTATCAGGGGTGTGGAACCTGTGGCCTTGAGTTTACATGTGGCATTCTAGGTCCTTGGGTGCAGTCTTTTGACTGAGTCCAAGTTTACAGAGCAAATCCTTTTATTAAGGGAATTTGTTCTGTGAAGTTTGGATTAAGTCAGAGGGCCTCACTTGAAGACCTAGAAGATGACATGTAGTTTTGAGGCCAAAGGTTACCCACCCTTGCCCTAAATTCAAGAAAGAAGTGAACTCTGGGAACCTGACAGAGTAGAGAGCTGTGTTGGACCGGAGCTAGATAAGGGCTTTGCATTAAGAAGGAGGACTTTCAGTAGTAGAAATTGAGATATCCTTTGCCACACCTGCATCCCACATACATACCTCTTGTACTCTTATGTACACATATGCACACATTATGTACCCTTGTAGTTGAGAACCCGATCTTCTCATCTCCCAATCTTCTTCTTTTTACAGATGTGAAAAATGAGGCCCAGATGTAGCCACTTATACCTCCTTGTAACTTTTGTCTTTTCCCCTTCTCCTATACTTTCCTAATGTCCCCTTGGGAAACCGTCAAAGGATATGGAAGGAATGATGAGTACTATTTTATCTGTCTCATTCTTTCTCTCGGTTTCTTGCCTGATGCATTCCACCTCTTTGTTTTACAGCTGTCCATATTCTTTGGCTCTGATGATTCTTTGTGGTTTTTTTTTTCCTTAGGACTGTTTCTGCAATGCTTGTCTCCTCTGGCCTCTAGGCATCCACTGATTTCTCCCTCATTATCCAGACTAGTGCATGGAAGAAAATCCCTTCTGATTTTAGTTCAGCCTGAGCAAGGCTTTCACTTTTCAGCAGGAACTTTTATTAGGAAAGTATGGGGAAAATCCTATGTAGAAATTGTGAAATTTAATTTGAGTGGTCACAGGTTCCAATCCTGGCTAGATCTAAGCTAGCAAGAAGAAATTCACAATTTTGCAAACTTGAGGTAACTAACTAGAGCTTTTGACAGTGGGGTTTGTTCTGGGGCAAAAGGAGATATATGAGAGATTGTGCAGAAGGAAGCATTAGGATTTAGCAACTGGCTCAGTTGGCAGAGCTGTACATAAAAGAGAATGGTGTTAATGATTAAGGTTTGTATTGATCCTGTATTTGGGTATCAGAGAAGGCTATTTGTTCATTTTGAATTTGGTTTAGGGGATGGTTCTTGGCATAGTCTACACATTGAGGAGTAAAACGGAAGGGGGTTAGAGGGAGAGGATAAATTAGAAACTCTTATAATTGTCTGTAAGGAAGTCATTGCATACCTGTCAATCTAGCAAGGCAGTTTTGATTGAGTATTTGTATAAGACTGTACCAGGGAGGCACAGTGGGACATATAAAAAAATGTATAAAAGATATTTAAAAGGTCAGTTTTCAAAAAAAAAAAAAAAAGAAATCAACACTTTTGGGAGCTTAAAGTCTAATTCAAGAGTGGGAAACCTATGACCTTGAGCCTTATGTGGACCTTTAGGTCCTAAAATTTGGCCATTTGACTGAATCCAAATGAAAAAGTTTGGATTTGGTCAGAGGGCAACACTTGAGGACCTAGAGGGCCACATGTGGCCTCCAGGCTGCAGTTTCCCCACTCCAGGTCTAATTGGTAGAAGCTAGAGTAAAAGACCTATATAAATAAGGGTCACTCAAAACAGTAATTGCTCAAGTTTGAGAAATTTGAAAATGAGGAGACTTGATTAATTTCTTCTGTCCATTTCAATTATTTCACTTGGCAGAAAATGCCTCTACAAATGAGCAATCATATGTTAACCCTATTTCCACACTAGGGAGGGGGAAAGGAAGCCCATGAATAATACTTAAGTATTCAAATT
Source organism: Gymnobelideus leadbeateri (assembly GCA_011680675.1). Lineage (NCBI taxonomy): Eukaryota > Metazoa > Chordata > Mammalia > Diprotodontia > Petauridae > Gymnobelideus > Gymnobelideus leadbeateri. Next base: position 115,887 of record WOXC01008443.1, on the reverse strand, counting down.
TATTTTTATTAAATTTATTAAAGATTTTAAGAATATTTATTAAAGAATATCTTTTTTTTTAGTTACCTGGAGACAGAGTGGAGGAACTGTAGCCTTCCAGATCTGAATCCAGATTGGGGGTCATGTTGAATTGGTTTCCCAGATTATGGATTATGGTGGTGTCATTACCAATGATTTCTTCCTAGATCTCCTTTTTTTATATAGGAAAAGTTCCACACCTGACATGTGCTAGAGATGCTTTCTTCTTTTTTGGGAGGTTCAGATATGGTGACTGGTATAGCAAAGTGTCTTTGAGAGCAGTAATTAGTTGAGGGGGATGAAAGTAGGGGAGTGTTGTGTTCTTTGGGTCACCCAAAATTGGCCAACAAGAGGGATGTGGATGTTTTTATCTGTGATGCCAGGTGCTATGGGGTTATCTGGGCCCAAATGTACACTTTATATATGCAGTTATTATTAGGTAAAGAGGGAGTAGGCCTTCATAGCTGGTTTTGAAGGTAAAAACAAACAAAAAAAGGCAACAAACACTTAAGGCATACTTGCCAATTCTGTGATAAGTGCCAAGAGAATGACCCTGGGTTATTCTCTCAAATGAGAATCGGGGACCTAGTAACAGTAAGTACCCTATCACATCCAGGATGGCCTGCTAGCACAGGGTCTTTAATCTGCTTTTCTAAAGGAAGGACGGCTTTAAAGGGGTTAATGATCTTACTTTAACAAGACAGATAAATACAGATAAGTAGAAAGAAGTAGGTATCCAAGAAAGAATCCAACAGACAGGGCTCTGTCTGAATAAAGTAATACAACCACTGTAATGGAAATGCAGATTTAAAGATCTTCCCTGCCCCTAGGCCCTTTGATTGGCTTAAGAGACTTTGATTGGCTTTAAGAGACTCTGAAAACCTTCCTTGATTTGAAAATATGCTTTGCCTCCTAATAGGCTGAATGTGGTCACATGGAGCCTGTGGTGGGAGGCTTGGTTTTCAGGAATGACCACACCTTGATGCTGTGTGATTGGGCAGTGGATCAAAAGGGTGGTTACATTCTCTGAGCCCAGAGAAGGCTATATAAGCCCTGAGGAGAGGCTTTGCTTTGGGGCTCACTTTGAGAAGTGTTGTGTGATTTGACCAGATGAGACTCTGGGAAGCCGTTGTTGAGAGCCCCCCGGCTTTGAAAACCCAGATGTTGATGCTTCCTTCTCTGGTAACTGTGATTTGGTATTGATATAATGGTTGGACAGTTTGGAAGCCTGTCTGTTTGATCTGTAAGTTCTGTAACTCTGAAGTTCGGGGTGCTGACCTTTTTCCCCTGAACTAGGTAATGTATGTTTGTTTGATTAAAGTAAGCTTGTTAACCTATTTTGAGTTGCTTTCCTTTTGAAAAGCAGATCTAAGAACCTATATTGGCAGCTACCCTGGGGATATTGGGGTGCTTGCCGCTACAACCACCTACATATACCACCAGTATTTGAGTAGTTGGGAGTGGGGAAAGGCTTTTAACAACTACTCAGAGCCGCCTTGCGGGAATCAAAAGGTCCTTCTCATGAGGGAGCCCCCCAAAGCAAAATGCCAACCTCCCAGATTATATAACAAAGAATTGGCCTCTGATTGGCTCAAAGCCAGAAGGCATGGAAACCTACATGACTCAGCACAGCTGTGAATTATCAGGGTTCAAAGATGATTAATCCTTCTGATGTTTACAATTTAGCCTGGGAAACTGAACTCCAGAAAGAAAAACAACAAAAATCTCACCTTGCTTGTGCTTATAGAGCCTTATAGAGATGCTTGTGTTTTTTATCCTGGACTCTACATGTGAAATTCATACTCATATGTTATTAGGGGTTGGGATAACCTTCCTGTTCACCAAGATCCTAATTAGGGAGAAAGTACTTATTTATGCTTGATCATAGACCTCTGGCCCTTTGTTGAGATTTTTACTAGGGGAAGCTTAAGTATTTGAGTTTCCTAAAACCATCATGCTCAGATAAATTTCTTAGCCTCTAAACCGTTTTATTGAGTGTGATGATCACTGGGGAAGAGGAGGTGCCTACTTTCTTACTTTTGCTGATTTCTTAAACTTTCAGAGTGGCTCAAACCCTAAAATAAGTCATTTGAATGGCAGTTTTTATTGTCGAAAAGCTTATTTTTCAGGTATAAGAATAATCTAAATTTTTATCTTTTTTTCAGTATTTTCTGAGTTTCGATACTTAATTAGGCTCCTACTCAATATTGTAAAATTTGACTTGAGTATTGTGGGAAAGGAAAATAATATTGATTGTTCAATTTTTTGTCTTTATTTCAAACTAGGATTGGGACGAACATATGCTCTGGCTTTTGCAGAAAGAGGTGCATCAGTAGTTGGTAAGTTTATGCATTTTTTTTTTTTTTTGTAATTTTAGTAGCTTTTTTTACTTAACCACAAATTTTTTATCTTTATTAGTCACCTTATATTTTTGTAGATTACTGTATGTACTCTCATATTTTAACACTGATCGTTACTTCTGCCAGGATTGCATTTATTTCCTAATGCCAGAGTGCTCTTCATTTTAAGCAAACTAATTTCACAATATTTCTAACTACAGAATTGTTAAGCCGGGGCTTTAAGTGTTTAAGAGATTTAAGTGTTAAATAAAACTAATCAGTTTTATACAATACAAAACCTTGAACATAAGGCATTTGTAGTGTTTCTCTTTGGGTTTGAAAAAAGTTGGAATGTTGGTAGAGGAAAACTAAGGCAAATCAGGCAAGTGCTGCAGTATTCTGAAAGTGTAAAGGAATTCCTAGTATTCTAACACCATATAACCAGTACTATGAGTTTCTTTTCTTTTTCCTATTTCATTTTTTTCCCCTTTGGATCAGACCTATGCTTTTATTGATAAATGGCTGGTGAGGAATTTCCTCTACTAGCACCTTTTCTGTAGCTTATAATTTTTGAGAGGTTTTTTTTGGGGGGGGGTGAGGGCAAGTGGGGAGAATGGGATAGGGGTAGGAACTGAGAGGTTCAGTGACTGGCCTGGATTTAACTGTCAGTATGTATGTCAGAGGACTAAAATTACCCGGGTCTTGATTATTGCAGGGCCAACTCTGCTATGAACTTTCCACTAATAAGCTTTATTCATATTTTCTGGTTTTATATCAGTCATTTCTGAATGGATAGTACATCATAGTACATACAAGTTATCCCTTGTAATAAAGAAAAAATACACAAAACCAGACAGACACAATGTGTCTGATGCTCTTTATGGCATTTTATATGGCATTTTGGCATTTGGCATGGCAAAATATGGCCTTTTATACCTGTAGTTCTCTCCTTCTATATCAGATGAGGGCAGTGTACTTTATCCTGGATAAGAGTGTACTCTCCAGGATAAGGTTGGATATTACAGTCATTCAGAGTTCAGCTACCTTTTTGAGTTGTTTTAATTTGTATTATCGTAGTCATTATGTCTATTGTTTTCCTGATTCTTTTCTCTTTGCTCTACTAATTCATGCAGGTCTTTCTGTGTTTTTCAGAATCATTTCATGTGGCATGGTAATATTCCATTGCAGTCCTATAAAACAGTTTTTTTCAGCAATTCCTTGATTGATGGGCACCCACTTTGTTTTCTTTTTGGCTTCCACAAAAAGTGCATATGTAAATATCTTGTCCTTTTCTGTTTTCTCTTTGGGGCCTATGTCCCATAGCAGGATTACTGGGTGAAAGAACATGAATAGTTTAATTACTTTTCTTACATAATTCCAAGTTGTTTTCTACTTGAACAATTCACAGCTTTACCAGTAATGTATTACTGTACCTTTCTTACAGCCCACAGCCTCCTCACCATTGACTATTTCAGTTTTTTATTTAGGTTTACCACATTTCCTCATTCTTTTTTTTTTTCTTCTTTGCTTTTTGGAGGGCAATTGGGGTAAAGTAACTTGCCCAAGGTCACACAACTAGGTTTTTGTGTGTGTGTTGAGTGTCAGAGGCCGGATCCGAACTCAGGTCCTTCTGACTCCAGGGCCAGCGTTCTATTCACTGTGCCACCTAGCTGCCCCCTTCATTTGTTTTTTAATTCTCTTTATTGGTGATTTTTTTTTGTGGGACACATTTCCTATTTCCTATTCAAAGTCAATAGAAAATATATTTTACTTTGATACTTTTGAGAGTCTTCATTGGGAGTTGTCACTGACTTTTTAATGTTGAAAAGTATACAACATTGTTAATAAGCAGTTAGAATTTAGCTTTTTTCCCCCCCAGTATTTTCTGAATTTTAGTGCTTTAATTAGACACCTAATTATTACTAAACATGGCTTGAAAATAGCAGATGGAAAAATTTATTTTTTTCATAGACTCCAACTAATTTTTGCTTTTGCTCATTTCTCATCCATTTAAGGTGTAAATAACTCATTTGGGTATTATTTGGATGACTGTATTGCAAGGGGAGGGAAGTATTGGGCAGTGCAGGCAATGTCTACTTTGTTGAAGGAAGAGGACACAGTAGCCAAGACTTGACACTCCATAAGGACCATCATCTTGTGGTTGTGTTTATCTTGACACATCACCCCTCTACTTTTGTAACAGATTGTACTTTTCTTTTTTTTTAAATACAAAAGTTTTTTTTATTTAAACAAATGCTTTATTAACTTCTGTTTTACATCATTCATTTCCACCAGATTTTGAGTTACAATTTTTTCTCCCGTTTTTCCCCTACCCACCATCCCAGAATAGCAGTCCCATAAGATGTCGCTTCCTCCAATCTGCTTTCTCCCATATCTTCTCCCGTACCCCCATCGACTTTTCCATTAGAGCAAGGTAAATCTCTGTGCCCCAATGCCTGCACATCTTATCTCCCAATTACATGCAAAAGAGTATTGATAATAGTATTTATATATATTTGAAACATTTAATTTTAAGACCTCGAATTTCAGATCCATTCCCTTCCTCCCTTGCCACCCATTCCCTCTGGGAAGATAAGTAATTCAGTATGTGTTGTACATGTATTGCTATGCAAAATATTACCATAGTAGATATATTGTACAAGGCTGCTTATAATTCCCTCCCTCCCATCCCACCCCCCACCTGGTCCATTCCCTACTTGATCCTGTCCCTCTTCTATAGTGGGTACTTCCAACCTCCCCTCCCCGCAAGGATGCCCTCCCATCCATCATCCCTCCTCTCATCCCCCTTCCCCCTATTCTGCTGCAGGTTGAGATATCCCATTTAGTATGTATGTCATTCTCTCCCTGAACCAAATTCAATGAGAATGTGGTTTTGCCTTTTTTGCCTTCCTATTCTCCCCCTCCCTTGCAACCACTTCCCCTTCCTTCTTCTACATAAGATCGTTTACCCTACCCTGTCTCTCCCCATCTCCCCTTGCCACTTTCCTCTCTCACCTCATAATTTCATCCCTTGAGTATTCTCCCTTCCCAACAAATTCAATCTATGCCCTCTATCCATATATAACTGTAACCATATACACACACATTCACATATGTATTCATATGACCATATACCCTTCTTCCATTATTTTCATAGTGAGAAAGATATCATCAGTCACAGTTATTGCTTTTCCATATAGGAATGTAAATAGTTCAACTTTGATAAGTTCCTTTTGATTTCTTTTCCCTGATTTCCTTCTCAGGCATCTCTTCCTTCTTGTGTCTGGATGTCAAATTTTCTATTCAATTCTGGTTTTTTCCCTCAAGAATGCTTGAAAGTCCTCTATTCCACTGAATGACCATATTTTCCCCTGAGACAAAATACTCAGTTTTGCTGGGTAGGTGACCCTTGGGTTCATTCTCAGTTCTTTTGCCCTCTGGAATATCATATTCCATGCCCTTCTATCCCTCAATGTAGAAGCTGCCAGGTCCTGGGTTATTCTGATTGTGTTTCCACAATATTGAAATTGTTTCTTCCTGGCTGCTTGTAGTATTTTCTTCTTGATCTGGGGATTCTGGAACCTGGCTATAATATTTCTGGGAGTTTTATTTTTGGGATCTTTTTCAGGAGGTGATTGGTGGATTCTTTCAACCTCTATTTTGCCCTCTGGATCTAAAACATCAGGGCAGTTTTCCTTGAGAATTTCTTGAAGGGTGATTTCTAGGTTCTTTCTTTGATCATGGCTTTCAGGTGGTCCAATAATTTTTAAATTGTCTCTCCTGGATCTATTTTCCAGGTCAGTGGGTTTTCCCATGAGATATTTCACATTGCCTTCTAATCTTTCATTTGTTTGGATCTGCTTAACAGCATCTTGATTTCTCATAAAGTCATTAGCTTCCATTTGCTCCAGTCTAACTCTGAAGGAATGAATCTCCTCAGTGAACTTTTGAGATTCTTTCTCCATCTGGCAAATTTGACTTTTTAAGGCATTCTTCTCCTCATTGCCCTTTTGGGCCTCCTTTGCCATTTGAGTTAGTCTATTTTTTAAGGTGTTGTTTTCCTCAGTCAGACTGTTGACCCTCATTTCATACTTTTCCTGCATCCTTCTCATTTCTCTTCCCAGTTTTTCCTCCACTTCTCTTATTTGATTTTTAAAGTCCTTCTTAAGGTCCTCTATGGCCTGTAACCCACTCATATTTTCCTTTGGGGCTTTTGGAGGAGGATTTCTGGCCTCACAGTCCCCTTCCTGTTCTGTGCTTCGATCCTCTTTGCCCCCAAAATAGGAGTCTAAGGTTGCATTTTTCTGTTTATTTTGTTTCCTTTGCCTAGGCATGTTGCCACTTAATTGCTTGACTTTTGGGCTTGTTGCCACAGTAGGACTCTGCCACCAGACAGGAGAGCTTTCGTCCTGAACATTGGGGTCTTCACAGCTTTCTGGCAAGCTGGATACCCACCCCAGACCTCCCCCCCAGATCACAATCCAGATCCAGGGAGGTTAAAGCAAGAGTGATTAACCCCCAAGACTGATCGCTGGATCTCCCTACAGTTCACAGGCCAGGAGCTGGAGCTGCCACTGAAAACTACAAAATGGCGTGTCTCCATAGTGGCTTCTAGCCCCCAGGGGAGGAAGCCGACGCGTTCCCCAAATACTGGTCCCAAAGTCCATAGGGCACTAACGTCTCACTTTGTCCTAGGCATATCTGAGTTGATAATTCTGGAATTGCCACAGCTGCTGGTGTTTTGGGGTCCCTCCAGCTAGCTGCTGGCCTGGCCGCCCTGAGGCTAAAACTGCGGCTCACAGGGACCTGGGCTCGGCTCTCTGCGCCCTGTACACTGAGCTGCCAGCTCCCAGAGCACTGCGCTGGTCCTTCCTGCAGGGCTGTTGGGCTGTCCTCAGCAGGAGGTTAGCTTCTCTGTGCCGTTCTGTGGGTGCTGGGGCTCCAGAAGTTGTTCAGAGTCCCCTTTTACATAGTTTGGAGGTGATCTGGGGGGAGAGTGCCTTCGCTGTTTCTACTCCGCCATCTTGGCTCTGCCAAATACCAGATTGTACTTTTCTTAACGAAGGTAAAGAATTCTGGGGCTGTTCTGGCTTCATCATGATTCACTGTCATCTTCCTGTTTTGCTACTGTGTACTTTTCCTCCCCTCCACTTCTTTTTCTGGGCACAGTAATCATATCACTACCACCATTATTTCCCAAAAGAACATCTGAATCAGTTGCCCTGTCGTTCAGTTTCTTTCTCTATGTGCACTCTCTCCCTCCTCTATAGAATGTAAGATCCTTGAGGACAGAGGCTGTTTTCCATTTACATTTATATCCCTACCATTTAGCACAGTGCCTAACTTATAATAAACACTTAAGAAATGCTATTCATTCACTTGTTCCCACTCACTTGTTCATTCTGTGAATGATGCAGAGTTCCTGGAAGGCTGCAACTATTTTTTTCCTTCCTTTGTATCTCCAGTGCTTAGTATTGTGCTAGAACAGTCAGCTGCTTGTTTACTTAGAAACCTAGTCATTTCTTACCATGGGAGATTTTTGTCCCTTCTCTGTCATTTTTCTATCTTTTTTCCCTAACTAAATTGTAACCTCTTTTTATGCAGCATTACATCATGTTCCAGTTAACATTGTTAACTGAATCTGGGAAAATTCTATAGGTGAAACATTGTTGCAGCAGGTTAGTTAGTCCCATAAGAACAATGTTATAAATGGCAGATCCATTCTAGGACTGCCAAAATTTGATCTATGAAAACTTAAAACTGGTCTTCAGAGGCCTGAGGCAGTGTCACATTTATAAGGGTACTTTGATAATGTGAAAAATCTGTGATCTCACTCTTGTGGGCATTCCTGCCAGTATTACAGATTGCCTTTTTATCCCTGGCGGTTCTTCATATCTTTCCATAATTCCTTTCCAAAAAATCTATGTAATGGGCTAGAGGTCTTTCTCAGAGGCTTTTGACATTTTTTGGACAGCAGTGAAATACTTGGATTGTTTATCTTTTACGTTTGCTATATGACTCATCCAGTCATAATTAATATGCTGTAGTCTAGTTACAGGCATCAAATGTCTTTATGTAACCCTTTGGGTAATTTACAGCTTAGATTCTCTTAACACTGTGATATCCCATGGTATTGCAACGATGTAGCCTTACCAGGAGAATGTGAACATGTAAAAATTTCACTGGATCAGTGTACTTTTTGTAATATTGTAACACATCTACTTTTCTATGCTCTTGCCATTCTTATTTGTGTCTCTCTTAAATCATCCCTAAGTGTCTTCCCAGTGGGTTGAAAGCTCTCCTTTAGGCCTATAAACTTTACATTGACACCAATGCAGCATGCTTCTCTCATTCTTTACTTTTGATTCACCTCCTTTTCTGAGCATATATTTCCTGGATACCTTTATGCTGCTTCTGGATGTGAAGTCATCATTATTAATATGCAGCAGGCTATTTGCAACCTTATCTCTCCATTGCTCTTTAGGTGTCCTCCAGTTTAATTTATTCATTCAAAGTGTCTGTTCAAAAGTGTATCATATTGGGGTGGCTAGGTGGCACAGTGAGTAAACTCGAGCATTGGTCCTGGAGTCGGGATGACCCAGGCCTCAGTATTTAGCACCCACACATAAATAACTAGCCATGTAACATTGAACAAGTTACTTAACCCCAATTGCTTTAAAAAAAAAAAAGTGAGGGTGGCTAGGTGGCTCAGTGAATAGAGCGCCGGCCCTGGAATCAGAAGGACCTGACACTTAATCCACACAAACAAAAACCTAGCCGTGTAACCTTGGGCAAGTTACTTAACCCCAATTGCCCTAAAGGGGCGGCTAGGTGGCGCAGTGAGTAAGAGCGCGGGCCTCGGAGTTTGGATGACCCGAGATCAGATCCGGCCTCAGAAAATGAGCACCCACGCATAAATAATGACTAGCCGTGTAACCTTGAGCAAGTTACTTAACCCCAATTGCTTTAAAAAAAAAAAAGTGTATCATATTAAAGCTGAAAAAGTCCTTGCCCTCAAAGAGTTTATATTGCACAGATTTTTTTGGCAATAGTAGTATTGCACGATTCACAGCCAAACTGCATCACTGGAAAAACAAAGAGATTTAAAGAGATGGATTTCAGAGAGTGAGTTGGCACCTTCTCAAAAGAAATCCAGCCCACTGTCTTTCTACTTCTAAGTTCCAGCCACTTTATTAGCAGTCTGTCTGTTATCATTGTTCAAGTCCAGTTCAACAGGTTAGCCTTTAAATTAACATTATGGTTTGTAGAATTGTAGGACTTTTGTAGGATTGTAAAGCTGAACTCTTTTGAGTGTCTGCTTTGAGATACTCATGAAAAGTGTGCTTGCTCTAGAAAGAACGATACTTGGTTTTTTTGTTTGTTTGTTTTTTTTAAAGCAATTGGGGTTAAGTAACTTGCTCAAGGTTACACGGCTAGTCATTATTTCTGCGTGGGTGCTCATTTTCTGAGGCCGTGGGTGCTCATTTTCTGAGGCCGGATCTGATCTCGGGTCATCCCAACTCCGAGGCCGGTGCTCTTACTCACTGGGCCACCTAGCCGCCCCTTTAGGGCAAGTGGGGTTAAGTAACTTGCCCAAGGTTACACGGCTAGGTTTTTGTTTGTGTGGATTAAGTGTCGGAGGCCGGCTCCGAACTCAGGTCCTTCTGACTCCAGGGCCGGCGCTCTATTCACTGCGCCACCTAGCCGCCCCTAAGAACAATACTTGTTGAAGCCAGGAAAGCTCTTATTTTATTTTATGTTCCTTGGGAATGGGTAACTCACTGAAGGAACACACTTGCTAAGGCTAATACAAGGCTATTTATTTCCTGTTCCCGATTCAAATTTCCCGCCTTGGTCCCCATTGTCTAGATACTTCCTAAACTGCCTGTTTCAAATTTTCTTCTTTGATGTGTTCCCCTTCCCTTGTCATGCATTTAAATTAGCTTCACTACTCTTGGGGTGTGTTGGTTAATATCAAACACAGCTCATGCTTACAAAATTCTGACTTTTACTTGATCAAAAGCCTAGTTCTGCTAGGTCACAACTCTGATTAGAACCAGTCACCTCTGACTTACATCCTGTTATCACTCCTGTTATCATAATGGATCTGGTCAGCAGGGCAGTGTGTGGTTTTGGGATATTCTTCAAGTCTCAAGGGCCCTGACTTCATTGTGGACAGGCCTTTTATGCTTCTAGGTGAGCTAGAAACTTGAATCATTATGACCTGAGGCCACCAGGAGGCTGCTTGGTTACTCCTAGCTGACCTGAACCCCTTGGACCAAAGAAGTCTTAGGGAAAGAATTCTTAACTTTTATGAAAAGGGCTTGCCTAATCTATAGAGGGTTGGGGAAGACCCTAGACTGTTGCAGAATGTACTTATTTACACAAAATTAGTTACCATGACACGAATAAATCTTACATATACCATCTTTACTTAGCAATAAGGCAAAAGTAAGAATATTCACAGGCATAGAAAAAAGCAAAAATAATTAACATCATAGTTACTCAACAAAAGACAGAAGTAGGAATAACTAGCATTTATATAGTACTTAAAGGTTTTCAAAGGACGTTATGTGTGTTCTCTTAATTAAAACATCACAGTTCACCTGTGAACTGGGGTCACATTTCCCCACCATTCCACACAGTGTCTCTGGGAGAGACTGAGCACATCCTTATAGAAGCCTTTCTAGGAGGTACACTGTGCACCTGTGATGACTCACAGCTGTGGACTGCAGACCTTGAAGTCCTCAGTCCCCTTAGGAATAATCTGAATGACCAAAAGCTGCTTTTATACTAGATGCTCTCTTTCAGGTTCAGACAACTGTGTTTCTGGGCAAAGCTACCCCTCTTTTGCTCTTGAGTCAATGAAGTGATGGCAAGTTTTGGGTGCTTTTTCCTTCCCAGTCGTCTTCATCTGGGGTCTGAGAAAAAAAGTGTAAGACAATTTCAATGACATGTAGTTTCCTTAATCTGGGAAGCTGACAGTCTTATCTGGTCAGCAAATTGTAGGGTATCCTATTTTGTACAGTCTACTCCAAGACTTCTCTCATAGCAAAGTACAACTCCCAGCAAAACAGATTCAAAGCCTGTCTTTGCCCCTTTGTTCCTCCTTTTCAAAGCAGAGCTGTTCTCTAATTGATGGATGGTGCTTTTTTTCCTTGTTCTTTTCTACAACAAAATATTTTGCTATGAATATTTTGAGATGCATGAGACCTTCCTGATCTTGACCTTCTTGGGTTATGCAGGGGTATGCTCATAAGTTTGTATCTAGATCCTGGGGGAAAAATGTATGCCAAATATACTTTTAAGTTTAATCTACATTATTAACATTTTCTCCAATCACTTTCTTGACAATCAACAAAACAATAAATTAAACTCTTATTTGTAGCATTTGGATTTCCAAGATATAAATGTTTGCACTGAAAATTTAACAATTAGAATTAGTGAGCTGGAACAAGCCAGATCCAGCACACCACAGAATGTCTATGGTGGTATCTTTGAGTCAAAGGACATGAACAGTGGAATCACTTTTCTGGTTGTAATTTTAGATTGGAGCAATTTGCAACTCTACCAAGAGGGTGTTAGTGTGTCAGTGTTTCTGTAGCCCTTCCAACATTGACTGTTTCTCATGTGGTTTGGGTGCTGGGAACCCCATAATGCAAGGGGTACAGGGCGTGGTTCTGCCTCAAGAGAATGTGATCACTCAAGCCTTCTTTCAGTCTGAATAGTGAGGTTTTATTGTAATACCAGTCAGGCGATTGAGATTCCTAATGAATCTGCCCAATTTAATGGGGGTAAGATTGGTACTTTTATAGGGAAAAAGATTGTAAGAAAATCTGGATGGAATCAAAGAGTGGCAAGTAGCCTGGAGTGGGCCAGGTGCAGACCATGAAAGGAGTTAAGTGGCTGGAGAGCCACTGTGAAAGGGCAGTTAAAAGGATTATTTAGTATCTAAGTAGGCCAGATGCCTCAGGAGAAATTCCAGGGACTAGGAAAGTTCAGGGCAAAGACATGATGTTTTCTTTTTAGGGGGTTCAGATACCAAAGACATGGTCTTTTACTTTTGGGGGTGCAAGTCCTGTAATTTCCATCTTTTATCACCTCTGCAAACTTTGAAACCTCAGAAACATTTGACTTGCTTCCCTCTCCCCTCCAAGTTCACTGTAATAATTTTGAACAATGCTGGCCTACTTGCACTTCCTCAGATAAGCTTCATTCCCAATTCCTGTACTTAGGCTCTATCTGTACAGGCTGTCTCCTCACCTAGAATGCTCTGTCTTAACCTTTCCTAGTTCCACTGGCCTTCTAATTGCCTTTCCTCTCCTTTGAATATCTGTGTGTACCTAGTATGTTATCTCCCCATTAGAATGTTAGTTTCTTGAGGTCAGACACAAGCCTTTACAGGTCTTTCCTTGTGTCTCCAGCTCTTCGCTTAAGGCCTAGCACATAGTAAGTGCTTAATTGATGCTTGCTTACTGACTGATTTTGAGTACAGACAGTTGTAACTTTATGTAAATGTACCATTCCATAGACACCTACCTAAAGCTATTTTTACTTAATGGGAATTTTCCCCTACCCACCCACTTCACTTAGCCTATATAACAAAGGCATAAACAAAATAACAGCCTTCATGCAAGTCATAAAATATTCTAAAATTCAGACATATTAAATACTGTACCATGATAATGAGCAGAATTATGAAATAAAAGGTAAAGTTAATTAAACAGTATGCATAGAGTCGGAGTCAGCATAGATGTGCTGTATGTGGCCCCTTTCCCACCCACTGCACCCAGGCTTTATCACTGGTGGTTGGCTGTACACCTTTTTTTTCAAACGAAGCTATCAAGTGACATATGGACTGTGGCCCTTTTTTTTCCTCTGCTACATCCGATAATAGCAAGCCAATGTTATCCTCAACCAGTCTTTGAAAGTTTACAAATATTGAAGTATCTGGATCCAATTTTTCCAGTATTAAAAAACCAATATGCTCAAATGATGAAATGTGTCTGCCAACTGTTACATTGTGAACCCTTTCTGGTTCAACCTAGTTCTGCTGCCCCTTCCCCCTCCCCCCTCAGTATAGAGGCAGGGTAGCTAGTCCGTTCCCCTTTATTGATATTTGGATGGTAATGAATAAGGTACCGAATTTCTAGGTGAGTGAATTCCTTACTCTTGAATCTTTGGCTCCTTCTTCTTTCCTGTTCCCATCACATTTTTGGGGGGAGGGGCTTGGGCAGTCCCATTTTTTTTTTTTTTTTGTCAGAAATAGCTGTTTGGTATTGGTGACTGGCTGGCTGGCTATAAGAAGTTAAATTTACTTATTGTCTGTGTTACAGCAACTCGACAGTACCCCAGCTTGCTCAGAGTTAATGGGGTGAAAGAGAAAAGCACAATAGCTGCAGAGGTGCCTTTGAAGCTCTTAATTGCCTTCTTGACGCCCTCCTGATCCTTCTTTTTGGGGAGGTCATGTTGGGGTCTGGGCCAGGCAGCATTTTAAAGTCCAAGGAGGGCCATCATGAGGGCCAGCAACTTTTATTTCCCAAGTATGGGGCATCTTACATCGAAGAAGCCACCCACAAGGGAATTCAGTGTTGACTAGGGGGGATGTCTCCATTATAACAGTTAAGTTGTATTTTAATTTCACGAGATCCAGCCTCAGGATTTCCTGGATGTCAGCTGGCCTAAAAGCCAATTGTGGGACACCTCTTCATAACCTCACGTTAGAGAGGCAGCTGCAGCAGACAGTGAACATAATGGGCATTCTTGGGCATGAAGCAGCTTCAGAGTTTCCTTATTGACCTCAAATCCCATCCTTATCACTTCTTTTGATATAGGTTGAGTAAAGTTCAGGATTCCCAGGTGTAACACAAGGGGAAGCTCAGAAAAAGTTTGAAATATTTGGTTATTCTATATTTGTTATTTCTATTATTCTGTTAGCCATATTAGGGATGAATAATTCTTCTGAGAGCTAACCATAATTTCTTATCTCAACCCTGAAATAAATATTTTCAACATGACAATGCAAGGGGACACCTGAGACCTTTGAAAAGCAAGGGATGTGCACAACCTTCGGGTGATAAAACAAGGGAGTAAAAAGCAGGAGCTGCCTTCCTCCCACAATTCTCCATTTTGGCTATTTTTGTCATGCAGAACTCCTTCTTGCCTTCCCTTCCCTGTGCCCGCTGGTGATTATATCCATCCCATTATACTAGATTCCTCTCATCGTCTGTTCCTTAACTTCTGCTGTTTCAGCAGAATACTCCCCCCTCCCCCTTCTCTGCACACCCACATCCTGATCTTTTTATATTTTGGATTTCTCCTTCCTCTGTGATAGCTTTCTTCCTATTTCCTTCTCATATTCCTTTTCTGATTCCCTTTGTACTTATAGATACCATATAATTAGCACTTAATATTTCCTGTCATTAAGTAATGTTGTATCATGGGTAGCAAACCAGCTCTGGGTTCGGAAGGAATTCAAGTTCCACCTGTGTGTCCATGGTCCAGACCATAAATTACTGATGTTGCCATTCTGCATTGGTGAAGGGAGATTCACAGTGAGAGATGAAACATTGATGAAATCACAGGTCTGGACCACTAGAAAAGAAAAAAAATAATTCTTTAAATGTGCTATATAATTTCATACTATATATTCTTACTGGGACTGCTCTATAGGAAACAAATGAGGCAATTATTTAACAACGTGTACGTGTGTGTGTGTGTGTGTGTGTGTGTGTGTGTGTCTGGATAGAGTGCATATATTTGGCTTTTTGCATCTGATAGTACTGAAAATGAAATAGGTATCCAGTAAGTGCTTGATGATTATCAAGTATAAATTTTGCAACTTTTACAAAACCATAGAATGTTTTAGAGTTGGCAGAGGGGCCATAAAAGGCATCTATGTCTTCTCTCCCATCTTTACCGAGGAGGAAACTAAGTGCCAGGAAAGTGAAATAGGACCTTCCCAAGACATCATAAGTGGCAGAATTAGTGGAAAGACCATTAGCAAATCACTTAACCTCTCCAAATCTCAATTTCCTCATATGTAAAATGACAGAGTAAAATACTTAACCTTACTCAGGTTGGTTGAGAGAAAAGTGCTTTGTAAACATTAAAGTACAGTACACATCAGCTAATAATAACGGAGCAAGAGAATGTGGTGTGGTAGAAAGCGAACTGGAATTTGAGACAGATGACCTGAGTTTCAAATCCCCACTCTGTTACTAACTCTGTGACTGTAGCCAAGTCTTACTTTGTTTGGGCCTCAATTCCCTTAAATTTGAAATGAAAGGGTTGGATTAGATGATTTCTTAAGATTTTTCCTAGTTCTAAAGCCTGTGAAATTTTCAAAATCAGCAGAAACAAGATGGAAGATCCACACACACACACACACACACACACACACGCACGACACACACACACACACACACACACACACACACACACACACACACACACACACATACACCTTCCTCTTTTCTTCAGTTACAAAATCTTTGTGGAGAATCTTTTCAAGAAAAAATGAAGGACTATACACTTAACTTTAAAAAAGACAGACAAGCACATATACAACTTGAAAATTCATTTGTGTTCAGTAAGTTTGTAGCAGCTGATTCCTTTCTGTTCTCTTTCTTCTCTGTTCAGTCATTACTATTTCTCTTCATATTCCCACAGTGTATTTGTTTGTATTGTTTGTTAGTTTCATAGGATCATAGATGGATCCATAGATGGAGAACTGGAAGGGACCTCAGAGGCCATCTAGTCCAACCTACTCATTTTATGGGGCAGCTGGTGATGCAGGGCATAGAGTGCTAGACTTGGAGTCAGGAAGACCCGCTTTTGTGAGTTCCAGTCTGGCCTTAGACACTTAGTAGTTGTGTGACCCTGGGCAAGTCACTTAAGCCTGTTTACTTCAGTTTCCTCATCTGTAAAATGAGCTAGAGAAGGAAATAGCAAACCACTCCAGTATCTTTGCTCAGAAAACCCCAAGTGGGGTCACAAAAAGTTGTACATGACTGAAACAACAACTCATTTTACAGATGGCTAATCCACCCAAAGTCACACAAGCAGCAAGCATCTGAGATAGATTTGCATGCAGGTCCTTTCTTGGGAGTGCCAGTGCTTGTTCTGCTGTGCTGTGTTGTTTGCTTTACTTTGAATTACTTTATGTAGCCTTCCTGATTCCCTGTATGTTTCTCATTTTTATCATTTTTGATGGTATTTTAGGCATACTAGAGTTTTAAAAATGTGCTATAGTTTGTAGATGTGCTATAGTTTAGTCATTCAACAAATGCTGGATCTTTAGGTTGTTTTCACTTCTTTGTTATTATAAATAATAGCCAGTTTTATGTATGTATGTTTGTATATATGTTTATATATGTGTGTGTGTATATATATACACATATATATTTCTTTTTTATGATGACCCTTAAGATATATTGTTTACTCAAAAAGTGATTATTGGGTCAAAGGGTATGATTATTTTTGTGCTGACAGATTTCCCTTGTGTGGAAAATATTAAACATTATGATTTTGATTGCTGTTTTCACAGTTTCAACTTGAAAATAACTCATTCTTTACAGGTTCTTAAGTTGTTTGTTTTTTGTTTTTTTGTTTTTGCTTTTTGGAGGGCAATTGGGGTTAACTGACTTGCCCAAGGTCACACGACTAGTTTTTGTGTCTGAGGTCACATTTGAACTCAGGTCATCCTGACTCCAGGGCCAGTGCTCTATTCACTGCTCCACCTAGCTGCCTCAAGTTTTTTTTTTTTAATTAAACAAATGCTTTATTAACTTCTGGTTTACATCATTCATTTCCACCAGATTATGAGTTACATTTTCCCCCATTTTTTCCCTACCCACCACCCCAGAATAGCAGTCCCACTAGATATTCCCTCATCCAATCTGCTCTCTCCCATATCTTCTCCCATACAACCTTCGATTTTGCCATTAGGGCAAGGTGAATTTCTGAGCCTCAATGCCTGGACATCTTATGAAACATTTAATTTTAAAACTTCGATTTTCAGATCCATTCCCTTCCTCCCTTGACACCCACTCCCTCTGAGAAGATAAGTGATTCAGTATGTGTTGTACATATATAGCTATGCAAAACATTACCATAGTAGATATATTGTAAAAGACTGCTTATATTTCCCTCCCACCTGTCTCACCTCCCACCTGGTCCATTCCTTACTTTGATCCTGTCCCTCTTTGATAGTGTGTACTTCCAATCTCCCCTCCCCCCAGAATGCCCTCCCCTCCATCATCCCCCCTCTCATCCTCCTTTCCCCTACTCAGGAGAGTGAGTGAGGGTAAGATATTCCATTTAGTATGTATGTGATTCTCTCCTTGAGCCAACTTCAATGAGAATATGCTTTTGCCTTTTTGCCTTCCTGTTCTTCCCCTCCCTGCAACTACTTCCCCTTGCCTCTTCTACATGAGATAGTTTACCCTACCCTGTCTCTCTCCATCTCCTCTTGCCACTTTCCTCTCTCACCTCTTGACTTCACCCCTTAAGAATCATCCCTTCCTTGGGGCGGCTAAGTGGCGCAGCAAGCAGAGAGCCGGCCCCCGGAGCCAGAAGGACCCGAGCTTGGATCCAGCCCCAGACACCCAACACACAAACAAAAACAAAAACCCAGCCGCCTGACCCTGGGCAAGTCACCCAACCCCAATTGCCCTCCAAAAAAAAAAAAATAATCATCCCTTCCCATCAAATTCAACCTGTGCCCTCTATCCATGTATACCTGTGAACATATGCCATGTACCCTTCTTCAATTATTTTCATAATGAGAGAGGTTTCATCAAACACAGTTATTGTTTTTCCATGTAGGAATGTAAATAGTCCAACTTTGATAAGTTCCTTTTGATTTCTTTTCCTTGACTACCTTCTCAAGCATCTCTTGCTTCTTGTGTCTGAATGTCAGATTTTCTATTCAACTCTGGTTTTTTCCTCAAGAATGCTTGAAAGTCTTCTATTCCACTGAATGACCATATTTTCCCCGAAACAAGATACTCACTTTTGCCTGGGTAGGTGACCCTTGGCTTCAATCCCAGCTCTTTTGCCCTCTGGAATATCATATTCCATGCTCTTTGATCCCTCAGTGTAGAAGCTGCCAGGTCCTGGGCTATTCTGATTGTGTTTCCACAATATTGAAATTGTTTCTTCCTGGCTGCTTGTAGTATTTTCTCCTTGATCTGGGGGTTCTGGAGCCTGGCTATAATATTCCTGGGAGTTTTCTTTTTGGGATCTTTTTCAGGAGGTGATCTGTGGATTCTTTCAACCTCTATTTTGCCCTCTGGGTCTAAAACATCAGGGCGGTTTTCCTTGAGAATTTCTTGAAGGGTGATTTCTAGGTTCTTTCTTTGATCATGGCTTTCAGGTAGTCCAATAATTTTTAAATTGTCTCTCCTGGATCTATTTTCCAGGTCAGTGGTTTTTCCCATGAGATATTTCACATTGCCTTCTATTCTTTCATTTATTTGGATCTGTTTAATAGTATCTTGATTTCTCATAAAGTCACTAGCTTCCATTTGCTCCAGTCTAACTCTGAAGGAATGAATCTCCTCAGTGAGCTTTTGAGATTCTTTTTCCATCTGGCAAATTTGACTTTTTAAGGCATTCTTCTCCTTATTGCTTTTCTGAGCCTCTTTTGCCATTTGAGTTAGTCTATTTTTTAAGGTGTTATTTTCCTCAGTCAGGCTTTTGACTGTCATTTCATACTTTTCTTGCATCTTTTTCATTTCTCTTCCCAAATTTTCCCCCACTTCTCTTATCTACTTCTTAAGGTCCTCTATGGCCTGTAGCCAGCTTGTATTTTCATTTGGGGCTTTTGGTGCAGGAGTTCTGACCTCACAGTCCTCCTCCATGCTTTGAGCCTCTTTGCCCCTAAAATAGGAGTCCAATGTTGAACTTTTCTGTTTATTTTGTTTTGTTTGCTCAGGCATATTGCCACTTAATTACTTGATTTTTGGGCTTGTTGCCACAGTAGGACTCTGCCGCCAGACAGGGGAGCTTCCGCCCAAACGTGGGGTCTTCACAACTTCCACCAGTTGGGTGGCCTCTGTAAAGCCTCCATCCACTCTGGCAAGTTGGATACCCACCCCAAACGTCCCCCCCAGACCACAGTCCAGATCCAGGCAGTTTAAAGCAAAAACGATTGACCCCCAGACTGATTGCTGGATCTTCCTACAGTTCGCAGACCAGGAACTAGAGCCACTACTGACGCTGCAAAATGGCTTCTGTGCAGCTGTTTCTTCAGCAGCTTTTCGCCCCCAGGGGAGGCAGCCAGCGTTCCCCAAATACTGGTCCCAAAGTCCATAGGGCACTAACCTCTCACTTTGTGCTAGGCATATCTTTGCTGATAATTCTGGAATCGCCACAGCTGCTGGTGTTCTGGGGTCCCTCCAGCCGGCTGAATGCCCGACCACCCTGGGGCTAAAACCGTGGACCTGGGCTCGGCTCTGTGCGAGCGCTGTGCTGCCTGCTCTCAGAGTGCTGCACTGGCTGCTCCCTGCAGGGCTTCTGGGCCATCCTCAGCAGGAGGTTAGCTTCTCTGTGCCGCTCTGTGGGTGCTGTGGCTCCAGAAGTTGTTTGGAGCCCCCTTTCACATTATTTGAAATTTGTGTGGGGCAGAGCACATTGGAAATGCTGTTTCTACTCTGCCATCTTCAAGTTGTTTTTTTTTAAGTCTATGTGTTTAACAGTGCCTATGTGCACGACTGTTTACTTTCCCTCTCCCCCAGTGTTTAAATTTACTGCCACATGTGAATGTATTTTCCTTAGGGCACAAAGACAAGAATGCAGAGTTTGGAAGAAAAGATTCCCAAACAGCAGATTTACATTATTTCTTTATGATTTTTCAGTCATTCCTAACTGTAACACAATAACATGGACATAGCTGGTAAGTTGCCTTTTACTAGGCTTATTATCATGCAAATAGGCAGTTTCTTCTAGGAGTGTGGTGAAGGGAAGCTGGAGCTACAAGAAACCTGTTCATATTCAAAATAATGTGATTATACTACCCAAGTGTTTAGTAACAGATGTTTCTGTAACTAAATTTCTAGGCAGCATGACTTCATTGTATTAATAATGGAATGACTGAGTAGTACTGTTAATTATGTGCCATGTAATGTTGGAATGCTATGGTCTGTTCTCTTGGGATATCTTTTTAATACATGCTATCAATCCCAATAAATTACTTAACTAGACATCAAAGCTTAATATCCAAGTCAGGTTGCACTTCATGCTATTGCCACGTGGGGGTAGTCTTACATCATGCAAAAATTGAGTCTCACTCTAAGTAACTATAGTGTTGGCTCTCAGCCGTTTGAATTTTTTCCATTCCACTTAAAAAGATCATTAAAAGAAAACTGGACCATTGTATATGTTTGAGTTTGAGATTTTCTTTTAGTTCTTTCCTGTTATTTGAGTATTTTTATAAAAATGAACACAATACAGTAAATGCAAATTTAATTTTTTTGATAGTCTTATATATTGCATAAGGAGCCTTCTGACTTTTAAGGGTATCTTTGAAGAATTTCTTCCAATGGCATTAAAAATAGGAATACATTGTTAAGGAGAAAAAATTCCAGTCTGTGTTTTAGAGCTCATTTCTTTCAAGAAAAAAAAAGTAGTTGGATTGATTATGCTGATTTGAAATGCCAATAGAAAACAGTTCTGCCATCCTTGTATGTATGTACATTAGGACAGCTAACCCTTTCGTCAGAAACTGTTAATATGGAACATCCTAGGTACATTTTGTGGGGTTTTTCATACTTGTATTGACCATAGCTCCCACCCAGGAAATAACAGTCAGAGTACAGCTAGTATACAAAGGCTGATTTTGCAAGTGCACAATTTATAGTATTACAGAAGAATTTATTTAAGAAAAAGGAAACTCTTGAATAAAGCAACCATTAATTCCAAAGATGTATATAAATTCTTAAATATTAGGACATCTTTGGTGGAGGCCTACCCTACAAGAGTCCATCTTCATTTTTTTTTTTTTGCTTTTTGGAGGGTAATTGGGATTAAGTGACTTGCCCAAGGTCACAGGGCTAGGATGTGTGTACGCGCATGCGTGTGTGTGTGTATGTATACCTGACATTCTGTAACTCACAAAACACTACTAAGTTTTAATTTTAAAGATACTTGGCATTGACCTAATTGTTTAGTCACACTTGTGAAATTTATTTCAGAAATTACTAGAGCAAAATTATAATTCAAATGTAATCTTGACCTCTTCTTACCATTCAGTCATGTTGACCTGTTGTACTTCATACTTTTTATATCAATTCAGTTTTGTTCATTTAAGGAGAGACACTTGTATACTTAGCACACTGTAAGCCTCTTCAGGGCAGAAACTTTTGCATACATCCTCGTGTTCCTTAAAGTGGCTGCCATAGTGCTTTGCACACAGTAGGTGTTTAGACATTTAATAATTACTGATAAAAAAAAATGAAACTTTTTTTCATCTGAGAATTTCCATAATGACAGAAGACTATTTGTAAATCTAAAATCAAGTGTAGGGATAGTCTGAGAGATGAGGTAGTTGATAATTAAGCATAAAATTGAGTTGTAAAAAAAGGGACAAGAGAGCACATGTTAGGATGACGTGTAATAGTTTAATAATTTAATAGTTTAATAATTTAATAGTTTAATAATAATTTATTTTTATTCTACTCTGGTTCCCAACATAATATATAAAAATTAAAAGTATGTCTTTTTTTTCTAACTATTTAAGGTCAGGCAAGCTCAATGTAACATTTCAGTAGCCTGATTCCTTGCTTGGAAAAGAGAATCTATGTGCTGTTGAATTTTGAAGTGGTTTTCTTTTAAAAACATTTTTTTCTTAATGAACAGAAATTCAGTTCAGTTGAACACATTTCATTCAGTCAACATATAACAAGCTCTGATAATGTGCAGTTGTGCCCAGTTCCACCTGTGTGATCTTGAGTACTGGGAATGCAAAGATAAAAAAATGATTCTCCCTGTCCTTAAACTAAGAGCTAATATTTATATGGCACTTACTGTGTGTTAGACATTGTGCTAAGCACTTTACAGTTATTTTATTTGATCTTCACAACTACCCTGGGAGGTAGATGCTATTATTATACTCATTTTACAGATGAGGAAATGATGCAGAGAGGTTAACTGACTTGACCAGGGTCAAGCTAGTAGCTGTTTGAGGCTGGATTTGAACTTAGGTCTTACTGACTACAGGTGTGGAACTCTATCCATTGTGCCACTCAACTGCCTAAAGCTTCTTGAGGAGTCTTCATTCTACTAATAAATAGATAGATTTCAAATATTGTTTTCATGAGACATGATTGAACAAATGTTTCTTTTTACCTTGCAGTAAATGATTTAGGAGGGGACTTCCGGGGGATGGGGAAAAGCTCCTCAGCTGCTGATAATGTTGTTGAAGAAATAAGGAAGAAAGGGGGAAAAGCCGTGGCCAACTATGGTATGTTATTTGAAAATAATTTTTTTTGTTTACTTTATCTGAACTAATGGAGATACTTAAATTTAAAAGTAACTTATATTTGGCAAAACTCAAAGCATCCCTTTACAGAAGAGAAATACTCTGAGTAAATACTTTCTAAATGGGTCCATCTAATTTGACTGTCTATCTGACAGGTGGGGAAGAATTTCTTAATTACTGAAGCCTACAGTTTTTCCAGATTACAATGTATGGCTCTCTCAGATTTGGTACTCAAACTTTGAGCTTATATGAGGGAATAGAATAACTTCTGCCTTTGCCTCCAAATAATCTATTTCATTTGTATTAAGAAAGTTTGTGTATATATTATACAAGAAGTGAGTACTGGGAAAAATACTTCACTACTGGCATGATGATTATTGATATGTTTCTTTCATTTTTGACAGAAAATTAAATTATGAGCCAAATAAAGTAGAAACTTTATTTTTTATTTTTGAATATCATAGCAATGACCTGTAAGAGACGCTTAAGGATCAAATTTATTTCCTAAAAGCAGTTGTGACTCTCTCTTTTAAAAACCAATGCTATTTACATTGACTGAATATAAAAATCGAATTGCCTTTAAAGTTTTAGAGGACAGGAAAGGGTTCTAGAAAACATTTTTTGCACTGCTTCTTGGTTAACTATAATTGGTGTTATAGTTAATAAGTATATTTTCAAACATACTAAGTAGAAATTGTTCTGTACTGGGAATATGGAGCAATATTTTTCAAATCATTTCTTTTTCTTAAACTTTTTTTCTTTTAGAGCTAGCTCATTTGTATTCCCATTTAGTATTTGCCATTATAAAAACGTACTTTCCTTAGGCATGATTTGGATTTCTATGTCAGTCATGTAATTTGCTACACTTACATTGGAAAATATTTGTGAAGTATGCTGAAATTTGTACCTATTTTCCTTCAGATTCTGTGGAAGCTGGAGAGAAGGTTGTGAAGACAGCACTTGATGCTTTTGGAAAAATAGGTGATGTTTCTTTTAGTTTATAATTAAAACAGTGCCTGCCATCTTTTTGATAAATTACTCTGTTTTTCCTCTTATTTTGCACTTTGAAATTCATCAGACCTTTTAGATATATGAAATTATATAAAATGTTCAGTTTCTGCAGATACTTGTTAGTCTAAAAATGTTATCAACTTCACATTCTTTCATTATCCTATTAATATTAATAAGGGCAGCCTGAACTTGTTTTTGCAACATAGTGGCAGTTTATTTGTACCTAAAATGAGCACATAAAATATTGAAAAAGATAATAGTTTGAAAGCAAATGTAGCAATAACAAAAAGCTTTCTTTTAGATCAATGAATGTAATGACAGATTCAAATTAAACAAAATCTTTTCAGTAGGAGATATTGAACTGTGTGTATTGAGTTTAGCTTAACCATATCTATTATAGTGTTATTCATAATAAATGCTTAATAAAAATTGTTGAATTGAATCAGTGAAAGGATTGTTGCTGAAAATTCCAAATAGCAAATACAGTCTGAAAGCTATTTGAATTTTAAAAGCTTTTAAAAAATTTTTGGAAGCATATGTTTTAAACAAAATTCCAATTGATTAATATTTTTGCCTGAAATTCCTGTTTATAATATTACTTGACAGTAGAGAAGAGATGGGTCAGAAATTTTCTAGGTCGAAATACAGAATCAACTTGAGATAAAAATTTTATCATGATGGCAAATTTTACCATCCTTTTCTTGCAATATCAAGATTTGGTTATGTGCCTAGGACCATAGTTATGGTATAGTCTGTTTATAATTTTAATATATTTAGAAAATTGTCAGGCTACTAATTTGGGGGCATAACATTGTTTTCTTTGGTTTAGTGTTCTAGGTGGACAAATTGAATGAAAGGCTGACAATTGTTACTCAAATGTAAAATGACAAAGATGAGTATTTAGAGTGCTGATTCAGTGGCAGTTGGTAAGAGGAAACCAATGGAATTGTAATAGGAGGTAGGGAAAAGATAGAGTCAGTAGTCATGAGAATTTAGAATTAAGGATGAAATAACTGGCTGATAGATTGAGATATTATTTCAGGCACAGAAATCTCATTTCATTGGTCTTTTTGCCTTTTAACTTTGCTAAAAATGTTTTGAAAGTAATGTGAGTTTTAAAGTTGTAAACAGATACAAATTAGTATGCTTACATCTAATGTTTATGACTTTTTTTTTGACAGATATTGTTATAAACAATGCTGGGTGAGTAATGTCTTTTTTTTCTTCACTAAGGTATAGCATAGGTTAAAAGTTATTTTTCAGTTGTATGATAACATTTCCCTTCTTCCTTTCTTGTTTCCTCAGGATCCTTCGCGATCGTTCTTTTGTTAGGACAAGTGATGAAGACTGGGGTAAGTTATTTTTATAGATTCCTTTGGGATATTCTTATTCACTTTACCCTTTCAAAATTATGAAACTGGATTTTAAAAAGCCAAAAACATTCTTACTTTTCCATATTCCTATCATAAATGATCAATCAACAAATATTTATTAGGTATTTACCATGTGCCAGGTTCTGTGCTAGAAACTATGTGCTAGAAATACAAAGAAAAAAATGAAACAATCCAATGATGAACATTTTCTATAAGTAAAAGTGATAAAAAGGGTGAGATTTATTTATTTATTTATTTATTTTTATTTTTTTAAGCAATTGGGGTTAAGTAACTTGCTCAAGGTTATAAGGCTAGTCATTATTTATATGTGGGTGCTCATTCTGAGGCTGGATTCGATCTCGGGTCATCCCAACTCTGAGGCCAGCGCTCTTACTCACTGCGCCACCTAGCCACCCCGAGATTTATTTTTTAATCAGGAAAAGTTAAAGCTGTTAAATCTCCTGCCAGAAGTTACTAAATGGGGTTACACCTTTCAATTTGTTTTCTCATCCATTTTCTTAATAGCAGCATTTTTTAGGTGTATTTGTACTATTCCTTTAGCACACTTAATATGGGTTATTTTTTGTTTAGACTTGGCAGGTTTCTAAAGCAGTAAGGTTTTCAAAAATAAAAGAAATGGGGGAAAGAATATGATTCTAAAGCTTAGTAAGACTATTTGGAAAGCTTCCCTTAGTGATGTGACTTAATAAAGTTGAAATTGAGATATAATGATAGTTATGCTGATAGCCACCACCCTAGTTCAGGCCTTCATCACGTCTTCCTTGGAATGCTATAATAGCCTCTTGTTTCACATATTTCCGTACTCTTGCAAGTCCTTCACATGGCTGCCAAATACAGCTACTAAAATGATTTTCATAATGCACAACTTACTCACCCTCTTGAATAAATTCTGTTGGTTCCTTATCACCTTTAAGATCAAATAGTAATTCCTGTGTTGAGCATTTAAAGCTCCTCACAAACTGGTTCCAACCTTCTTTACATCATTATTTTACACATCATTCCACTTCCCACACTGTATAGGTCAGTCAGTTTGAACTTCTTGTTATTCTTCATACATCATACTCTTAACACCAATCTCTAAACCTTTGTTCTGGCTGACCCTAATGCTCTAATTCCTTAATACCTGTAAATCACTTCTTACTTGCCTTCACATTTTATAATCTCTACTTTCTCTCAAGACTTAGGTAGACTTCAAGGTCTTTGCATAATTTTAAATATTAAATATTACTGTGGAAGAGTTACCATTTTTATACTTTCACTACCTATATGACAAGTATTTTGTGAGCTCCTTGAAGGTCAGAAACTAATTTTCTTTTTTTTTTTTTATATTCTCAATACTTAGCACAGTGCTTTGGCATGTGGTAAGCACTTTTAAAATACTTTTTGATTGACTTACCTACACAAGTCCTTTCCTGAGTCTTCCAGATGCTGGCATCTCCCTAAATTATCTTATTTTTAATTTAATTTAATTTAATTTAATTTTTTTTAAAGCAATTGGGGTTAAGCAACTTGCTCAAGGTTACACAGCCAGTCATTATTTATGTGTGGGTGCTCATTTTCTGAGGCTGGAACTGATCCTGGGTCCTTCTGACTCCGGGGCCAGCACTCTTACTCACTGCAACACCTAGCTGCCCCAACAGAATAGTCTTGTGCTTTTTTTTTTTGCTTTTTGGAGGGGAGAGGAGAGGGCAATTGAGGTTGATTTGCCCAAGGTCACATAGCTAGTTTTGTGTTAAGTGTCTGAGGCCAGATTTGAACTCAGGTTCTCCTGACTCCAGGGCCAGTGCTCTATTCACTGCACCACCTAGCTGCCCCATAGCACCAACACAGCACCACCCTAGCTGTCTCCCTAAATTACCTTATTTTTTTTAATACTTCTGTAATATCTGTTTTGAATGTCTCACAGAGACTACAGTTACTGTTATTGTACTTAGATCCAGATAAGAGTTCAGATGGCATGTTGAGAAAAAGCAGTTTTTGTTGACCATTAAAAAAGGTGGGAAATGTCTTACCAAAGAGTCATTTGTGAAAATGGCTTAATATGAAGTATTTCTTCTAATGGAGTTAGGGCATACATATAAACTTCATCTGTGATCTGTGAAAATATCAAGTAGAAGGAGCTAAGGAGAAACTTCTTCCTTTTGGAGCTATTTTAACTGTGGTGCTATAAAGAAACTTTGTAAAGAGAATTTTATGATGAGTGTGTGAGGAAGAAGAAATACAGTATAATTTAGAAAAACTTTTCCTGAGGAGAAGACAAAGGGAAAAAAGGACTAATCTTGAGAAGAATTATTAAGATTAGTAAGAAACTTTAATTAGTGTCTGGAATGAATTGAATGCAGCAAAACTATTTCCAAACAAGAGAAGAGGACTCAGCTACTGTGATATTGAGATTTTGAGGGGAATCAGTCGGTGACTTTGTTATTAACTAACATTCTAATAGTTACAAATGTCTTTATGTTTATTATCATCTTCATTTGTTAATAAATTACATATATTTGGCAATTTAAATATTTAATTATTGAGAAATAAGAGTAATTACTAAAGGGAAAGAAGACTTCTTCATTTCATTAAATATAAAATATTTAGTAAATTGGGGTGAGAGCTTGAGCAAATCAATGAAAAATGTGACAAACTTATTCATGAGAAGTTACAATAACACTTCTATGTTGCTTTGGCACTCAGGAGGATAAAATTAAATATATAGTGATGAATCAAATGGCTGGTTGAGATTGGGTGACCTCCAAGAGGGTGTGGTCAAACCACAGATCCCATTTAATCTCACTGCATAAAGAGTTTCATACATCCCTGCTATGTTACCAGCCTGCTACACAAATATGTGTACATGTTGTCTCACCTCATTAAAAGCTCTGCAAAGGCAAGGACTGCTTTGTTTTTGTTTTTTTATCTCCCAATTCCTAACAGTGCCTAACACATAATAGGCACTTAATAAATGCTTGTTTCTTATGGATTATTTGATATCTTTAGCAAAACCTTCAACTTGGCACCTTAAGTTTTCTCTTAAGTATGAGGAAGGCCATGCTAAGCTGTAGCTACAGCTGGGATAAAATGCACCATGGTATTCCACATAATTTTTGCTTCAAGAGGTTCTGCAGGGGCAGAGGGAAAGGCGCATATCCATTGTGCCAGTAATTGGGCATGACAGTGCTTTAACTTTCTTTCTTTATCTATCTGAAATACCATGTAGGACAAGGAAAAAAACTGAGTACTTCCTTAGGTCTTAGTATAAGGGATATTTTCCTCTCTCTGGCTTCTCGCATTCTTGTCCACTGTTTCCTGCTTTTTCTTCTTTTCCCTGTTCCACATCTTCCCTCTTGTTTTCTCTTAACTGTTTTTCCTTATACTTCCTCTTTCCCCCAATATGATAATAAAAATGTATACTGTAGACTGAAAACAAAAAATTGGATGAAATGACAGAAGACAAATCCTATCACAGAGTTGTCTGTCTTTTTTTTTTTTTTAAAGCAATTGGGGTTAAGCAACTTGCTCAAGGTTACACAGCCAGTCATTATTTATGTGTGGGTGCTCATTTTCTGAGGCTGGAACCAATCCTGGGTCATCCCAACTCCGAGGCCGGCACTCTTACAAGTTGTCTGTCTTCTATAGTATATCTAGGTTTTTATTTAATTAAATTGGACAGCAGAGGTACCATCTGCTTTACAGTTTTATTGCTCTACAGTACTATGGATATTCAGTAATTATTTGTTGCTGATGAACTTTATGGATTGATGCTATTTGTTTTCTAAATGGAATTATTAGACATATAGAAATATTAATGTTTTATCTTAGTAAAAATTTGTATACAGAGTAGTTAAAGGCAATGCTTTATTTAGGATGAATATGTGGAAAGCCAAGCACGAGCAGCTTTCCAGAGGACTGCTGCTGTGAATAGCTTTAAGGTTCTGATTATTGCAGTTTAAACCCAGGGATGCCAAAAACTGTTGAGGTGGGGGCTTTGCCCATTCAAAAACTGTTGCGATTTCATGATGTGTTGTGGTGGAACCATCTCAAAGAATTCAGAGTCAGACCATCTCTAATCCAAGTATAGGCATTTATTGAGATTGACGCCTCTCATGAAGCGGGCTGAATTCCAAGAGGAACCAGCAACTTTAGAGAAGGCAAGATGGATTTTTATAGGGTAAAGATGCAATTACACAACAGAAATTTACATAGAAGAGGAATATAAAAAGGCAGGAGGAGTTTGTTAAGGGATTAGGTAATGGAGGACGGGTCCCATCTATGGTTCAGTGGTTAAACATTCTGGTCATTCTGCCCTCCAACTGGCTAGCTATTGTGGTCCTGTCTTGGGCTAGATGGATGATATGATTGTGATTGAATACAATAACACACCTGTTTCTGTGGGAATGGGTCTGGGGGCAGTGACCAGGTAGAGGCAGTAGCTAGGTTCCCATCATATAGACACACCTGCTGTTTCTGTGGGAACTAAGAGTTCAGGGACACACCTGTTGTTTCAGTGAACAGTGAGGCATATAGGACATGGAGGGGGAGCGGAGAAGCTAGGTAGGTACAGTGGGGCCTGCTTTTCAGTAGGGTCAGGCCTATAATGAAGTTAGAATATTGGGGCTGGGGGCAGTTTTATTAGGATCCCATCATGATTACATGGTATAGTGAACTCTCTATTCAGCAAGACATTCATAGACACCAAAGTACAGAAGCTTGGGCTTCTCCTTATATATGGTTATTAGCTCCTCCCTTTTCTGCCCCTTCCTGTTCCATTAGCTAGTTCCTCCCACTGTGAGGTTCACAATTTCTGTTTCTTAACAAAGACTTGATATAATCATAGGCAAGGCTCAAAAGAAATTTGGACTGAAACAAGGTATTAAATAATTAAATAGCTGAAGCAAGGTACTAAGTACATCTTTGCTTAGCATTACAATATGACAGTGTATATACCTTTTAGATGAATCATCCAGAAAAGTGATTAACTAAACTTTTATGGTATTGCATGTAGTTTCTTGGTAGGTGATAAGTGGAGTATACAAAGCAATTTTGGTTTTTAGGTGAAGTGAATATTCCTACAAATAACCATTGCTTGAGTCTTACTTATCAAATGCCTGTCAGATTTTGACAGTTAAATACTTAATAACAATAATTACTTATTCCTGTAGATATAGTCCATAAAGTTCATTTGCGGGGATCATTCCAAGTGACCCGGGCAGCATGGGATCACATGAAGAAACAAAAGTTTGGAAGGTATGGCTTTATTTGGTCTTCCTGCAAGCTTAATATCTTTGTGTTTGTATGCCTTCTGCTTGCTAAGTCTCATTAGAGAATTTATTGTGCTCAGGGAGTCATCTCTCAGTATATATGTATATATATGCTTTGATGTATAGGGTTTAGCACACATCCTGTCCTCTGAGTAAAATTGGTGTCATTGATTCATATTATAGCTAGAAAGCTTTA
Organism: Gymnobelideus leadbeateri; assembly: GCA_011680675.1. Lineage (NCBI taxonomy): Eukaryota > Metazoa > Chordata > Mammalia > Diprotodontia > Petauridae > Gymnobelideus > Gymnobelideus leadbeateri. Next base: position 85,198 of record WOXC01008443.1, on the reverse strand, counting down.
TATTTAGTTTCATCCTTTTTCATTTTTAATTATTTCCCCAGTGTTTTCTGATATTTCCCTTAACTCTCTTACACTTAAAAATAATACAAAAGCATAGAATTAGAGTTTCCTATATGGTACTTTATTCCATGACCAAAATGTTATCTTGTGCCCTTAATGACCAGCTGGGAAGCAGAGGAGTAGCAGTCTTTTTGCAGATCCTAGTGGTAGTTTATCATTTGCTCTCTGTAAAATGCTTGAGAAGAATATTAATTGTCCTGATTGCATATATATATGTGATTCTGGCTGCTATTGGTGCTAGTAAATCATGTACTCTCTGCAAGTCATTCACATGAACTTAAAGTTATCCACTGATACTGCAGAAAATTAACTCATTCAAAGCACTTTATTGGGAGCACTTTGACTCTCAGTTTCAAAGAGTTTAAAAGGTGATTTGTTTTACTTACTTTGAGTGGAATCTATATGAAGTGGAACAGGTATGAATATAGCATTGTTTTGATATCAGACATTCTAGTTGAAAAGCAGGAGGCTAAATTGACTTTGATCAAGAGTGAACCTGATTAATTGAATCTTCTCAAACTAAAGCTTTAGCCACATGTTGCAAATATATATGTGACATTAGCTTCAACAACCTCTTCCACAGACTTTAGATGGAATTTTTGTGTTACAACTACTTGAAAAAATTGAGGTTGATATACGTTATTAGGGTATTGTACCATGTGTTATAAAGATAGTAGTAGATTTTCAGTGTAAGGATAGGTATATTATAAGATTGTTAAAAAATAATTGAAGAAATGTAAAGTGAAAATGAGGAGAATAAAATCAGGAGAAACTACTCAGTATTTTGTGAATTATTAGACTTGGTTGATCACTAAAAATTCTTTTTTTTTTTTTTAAAGCAATTGGGGTTAAGTAACTTGCTCAAGGTTACACGGCTAGTCATTATTTATGCGTGGGTGCTCATTTTCTGAGGCCAGATCTGATCTCGGGTCATCCAAACTCCGAGGCCGGCGCTCTTACTCACTGCGCCACCTAGCCGCCCCTTTAGGGCAATTGGGGTTAAGTAACTTGCCCAAGGTTACACGGCTAGGTTTTTGTTTGTGCGGATTAAGTGTCTGAGGCCGGCTCCGAACTCAGGTCCTTCTGATTCCAGGGCCGGCGCTCTATTCACTGCGCCACCTAGCCGCCCCTCACTAAAAATTCTTAATACAATGAGAGTAGGAAATAGTATCTAAGTGATTTCTAATTGGTTTCCAACCCTCTGAGAAGGAGGATTTAGCTAAAAAATTGTAAGATTTCATGCAAGAGAAGATTTGATAGTAGAAAAACTGATAGGACTGGTTAATTCAGAAATGATGCTTCAAATGTAGGTAATATGTAAATTTCCCACAACACAAAAATATTATTGGCCCACATTAGATCCACTGTAGGTCTTTTTGTAGGATAGGTTCCCTTGGGGTGGTATGATCTATTGAGGAAGAATCTGTACAGGTGTAATGTTTTTTTTTTTTCCAAAATGCTTTATTAACTTCTGGTTTACATCATTCATTTCTACCAGATTTTGAGTTACAATTTTTTTCCCCATTTTTCTCCTACCCACCACCCCAGAATAGCAGTCCCACAGGATATCCCCTCATCCAATCTGCTCTCTCCCATATCTTATTGTAAAAGACTGGCTATATTTCCCTCCCACCCATCCCACCCCCCTCCTGGTCTGTTCCCTACTTTGATCCTGTCCCTCTTCAAAAGTGGGTGCCTCCAACCTCCCCTCCCCCCAGCATGCCCTCCCCTCCATCATCCCCCCCTCCCCCCTACTCTCCTGCAGGGTGAGATATCCCATTTAGTATGTATGTGATTCTCTCCCTGAGCCAAATTCAGTGAGAATATGGTTTTGCCTTTTTGCTTTCCTTTTCTTCGCGTTCCTGTTCTTCTCCTCCCCTGCAACTACTTCACTTTGCTTCTTCTACATGAGATAGTTTACCCCACCCTGTACAGGTGTAATGTTAATGGGAGTTGATGATCTTCCTCACCCATTAATAGGCCTCATGTGTAGCCCAACAAGAGAAGCTTGATTAGGGGAGGCTTGTTTTTTCAGGAAGGCCTACACGTTTTGTTACTTTGTAGTTAGGCAGTGGGTCATGAGGATTGTGATGCCCTCTGACCCAAGGGTGGGGGGGGAGAGGGAGAGGGAGGGGCAGAGGGAGAGGGAGAGGGAGGGGGAGGGGGAGGGGAAGGGGGAGAGGGAGGGGGAGAGGGAGAGGGAGAGAGATGGATGAGCGTTATCATGGACAATGAAAACAATAAGTATGACCTCATCAGTCAGATCATAGCAATTTGATATATCAATGTAAAATCAGAGTCATTTTCTGTTACAAATGTGAACTATATGGCTATAAATATGTCAGATAAAATTCAGAAGGGAATTATCACTTGATTCAGAGGAAACTGATAGCTAAAGAACCAGTATGGAGAAACAAATGGTTTAAGACTAAGTTTGTTATCAAGATTTGAAACAAAAATACAGTTTTGCTGAAAAACTTTAATATTCAAAGAGTATTGGAGAAATTGGAATACTAGAAATCTTGGTAACCAGAGATGAAAACTTCAAAGTGGGATCACATATGAAGAAAAAATTGCAGAGTAAGATGAAACAAAGGTATGCTTTTACATAAAGATAATCTTATTATACATAAAGGGATTTCTAGAGACTGAAACAAACTTAATTTTGATTTCTAAAAGGAACTGTTAAGAACCTCAAAAGGAAACTGGTGCATTGAAATAATGATTTAAGAATGTTAACACCCAGCTTGTTTCACACTCATCCCTGAGAGCTCCTGAAAAAGGTTTTATTTTGGGTAACGTAGATGCTGTACATAGGAACATGATCATTTTGCCCAGTATGAGGACCGCCTTTTGAACAACAGGTAGAGCTAAAGCTAGAAGCCTTTCTGTGTAAAACTGGTCTTTTGTAGGGCTCCCTACGGTAACGAGGCAAGCCATGGAACTTAGAAATATTGATAGCGGGGCAGGTAGGAGGCGCAGTGAGTAGAGCATCGCCCCTGGAGTCAGAAGGACCTGAGTTCGGATCCGGCCTCAGACACTTAACGCGCATACAAATAAAAAAATCTAGCCGTGTGACCTTGGGCAAGTTACTTAACCCCAATTGTCCTCCAGAAAGGAGAAAAAAAAAGGAAAAGGATAAAAAAGAAATATTGATAGCCTGAACTGTCAACAAGTTCAGAGGCATAGGCAGAAAGTTTTCTATGTTACAGAACTAGAATAATTTAACCTTTGACTAAACTAACTTAATCAGGTTGCTTTATAAACAAGAGAAGTAGTTACCCTTACAGTCAGATGTGATTCATTCTTTTGTTGTATTTTGTATTGGAGACTAGGAGCTTTGACCTGTTTTATTTCTGACCTATGCTGATTTGCCTTTCCTTAGGTAACCTAATGCCATTATCCTCTCTCCCTCTTCCCTAACCCTAGGCTTACTGTGTTGATGCTAGAATCAGTGGGGCTGCTTGATCAGCTTAACTCTACTCCACCTCAGAGTTTCTGAGATCAAAAGATTCTCCAGCCTCAGCCTCCCCTAGAAGCAGGGTTGTTGTGTTGTTGTGGTTATGTATGTATGTGTGGTTTGGCCTTTCTTCTTGAAGAAGACCATGACATCAGGAAGATACTGTCATGACTTCCAAGTGAATTGGATTTGAGTGAGAGAGGGTTGAAAAGCAGGGATTACAGATGTGTCAGTATGCCCAGATCATTGTTAATTTATATATAATGTTGCTGTTTACATGTGAAGCAGTTATTTCTGAACAGTTATTTCTGTAACAAATGTGTATATGTTTCTACATTTATATGGGTATATTTTATTTTGCAGTAGATAGTAAATAGCTATACACATACCTACTTCCACTTTATTAATTTGTAGTGTTAAATGAGATCATATATGTGAAGTACTTTGCAAATCCTTTTAAAAATATTAAAAACTTTTAATATTTATTTTCCCCCAATTACATGTAGAAACAATTTTTAACATTCTATTTTGAAAAATTGTTGAATTCTGAATTCTATCTTTTTCCCCTTCTTCTCCCCCTTCCTTGAGTTGGAAAGTAATCTGATACAGGTTATACATGTGCAATCATGTAAAACATTTCCATATTAGTCATTTTGTGGAAGAAAACTCAAAACAAAACAAAGAGAAAGTAAGTGAAAAATTGTATGCTTCAGTCTGTGTTCAGAGGCCATCAGTTCTTTCTCTGGAGACAGATAGTATTTTTCATCATGAGTCCTTTGGGACTGTCTTGAATCATTGCATTCCTGAAAATAGCCAAGTCATTTACAATTGTTTATTGTACAGTATTGCTGTTACTGTGTACAGTGTTCTCCTAGTTCTGCTCACTTCACTCTATCAGTTCATATAAGTCCAGGTTTTTCTGAAATAATCCTGCTCATTCTTTGTAAATCTTAAAGTGTTACATAAATACTAGCTGTTATGATCATTGTTGTTAGCATTATTTCAGAATTCTCAAAAAACTTATTACTGCTATTTTAGATCTAAATTATTTTAGATGTCATGATTGAAAAAGCTGATGGCAGCATTTAAATCAGATTTGACAGTTGAAAGAGAATAGACGTAAAGATTTGTGATTCTAATTTTTAGAAAGACAAAATGCCATGCTGAGTGACTTTTTTCTTTTAAGGATCATTATGACTTCATCAGCTTCTGGAATTTATGGCAATTTTGGTCAAGCAAATTATGGTGCAGCTAAACTTGGTCTTTTGGGTCTTTCAAAAACTCTTGCAATTGAAGGTCGGAAATTCAACATCCATTGTAATACTATTGCACCTACTGCTGGATCCCGGCTGACTCAAAGTGTTATGCCACTAGGTAAGTAATTTTTAACTGCAAAGTTTTCTAAAGTTGTGCTTTGCCTCAGGGTTTTATTTCTGAACACTTTTCTTTTCACCACAAGCCAAGTGACATCTAATATTTTATGTTACCCTTTGTCACCCAGACACTGGTTAAATAATTATATTCCTTGTTTTAAACTTTTTGTAATAAAACCTCTGGAATCATGGAAATTCTGACCAGAATACTTGGATATTCCAGAAAAAAGTAATTTCATAATATAAAGTCTTTACAACATATTGAAATAAAAGAAACACCTAATCAGACCAACAAAGAAGAAGAAAAAATATTTAGGTTTTTTTTTTTTTTTTTAAAGCAATTGGGGTTAAGTAACTTGCTCAAGGTTACACGGCTAGTCATTATTTATGCATGCGTGGGTGCTCATTTTCTGAGGCCGGATCTGATCTCGGGTCATCCAAACTCCGAGGCCGACACTCTTACTCACTGCGCCACCTAGCCGCCCCTTTAGGGCAATTGGGGTTAAGTAACTTGCCCAAGGTTACACGGCTAGGTTTTTGTTTGTGCGGATTAGGTGTCGGAGGCCGGCTCTGAACTCAGGTCCTTCTGATTCCAGGGCCGGCGCTCTATTCACTGCGCCACCTAGCCGCCCCAATTTTTAGGTTTTGAATGTGTTTTTATTTTCAAATTTCTAAAGAATTATATGACATAATCACTCATAACACATTTCAGAAATTGATCTTTTAGTTCACATTTGCATGTAACTTTTTAGAAATATTAAAATCTAAAATTCTTCATTGCCTACACACATATTTACTGCCTTCCTTTCTCCACCTTGAGCCTTGAACCATTCTCTGTGTCAGCAGCCAAGAGAACACAACCTACACAACACTCAAGTCTGCCTTCATTTTTCCAAGAAATCCTTAATAGAATAATAGAAATGTAAGTCTTGTTACATAATTTGCTATAGACTTGACATTTTGTTTATCAGTTTGTGGATTATTAGGGACATGATTATTTACCACGCCATTTTGCTTTTTTTTAACGGTTTATCCCTTCAACGAACAAATTGCTTTAGTGAAGTAAATTTGTTATTTCTATCCAATGGAGGAATTCTTATCTTTTAACATAGAAGGTAAAAAAATGACTCAATTATGTTTATTGTTGTATCAAGATCATTAATATTAATTTGTCTCTAAAGAACTCAAAGGTTTTAGTAAACTTGACCTTATAAATCTTTTAAACCAGGAACTGTTAACTGGTTTTGAGTCATGGAAATTTTTGAAAGCCTAGTGATACCTACAAATCCCTTCTCAGAATAATGTTTTTATATTCATAACATAAAACACCACACAGGATTATAAAGAAAGTCAATTATATTGAAATATAGTCATCTGTCTGTCTATTTATCTAGCCAAATTCACAGGCCCTAGGTTCAGAACTCTAATAGATATACCTCTGAGGTAGATGATATTCCATTTTTTTGGATTGGGAAATGAGATTGTGGTTTGCCAGGTAATATGCAGTGACCAAGCTGAAGACCCAGTTCTATAGGGAGATATGTCACCATTCCTAACTTTAAGTACAGAGCTTCTCAATACTAATATTTTATTGATATTGTTACATGTTAGTGAGATTTGAAATAATACTGCTTGTGGAGAACACTAGTATTACACAAGGGGCAGTGGAAAGGCACTTCATGTTTGTGAACAGGATATAATGTATTACTAACTAGGAAGAAGAATAGATATAAAGGACATCATCAAGGAATTGTATGATAGGAAAAGAAGATAGTTTGATTACATTGTAAGAGTGAGGAATGACAAGTTAATAGCCATAGTGCTCCATTGCCACTCTCCCAATATTTGAAGAAAACACAGAAGGTTTACCATATTTTGGGTGAACCTCCTTTGATGGTCTTTTGGGAGAAAATGGACTAGAGTTGCACAGGATGGGCAGATGTGGATGGGTTAAAATCTGTATCACCAACTCAGTGAGATCACAGATCTGTTTGAGTATAGGAATTTTGATAATAAAATTATTTTCTGTCAAACAATTTTTCTGTTTGTCCATAAAGTATACACATTAACTTAATTTCTCCCTCTCTCCCTCTCTCCCTCTCTCCCTCTCTCTCTCTCCTCTCTCTCTCTCTCTCTCTCTCTCTCTCTCTCTCTCTCTCTCTCTCTCTCCCCCTCTCTCTCTACCCATCTGTCTCTCTTTCTCTCTGTCTCTCTCTTTTTGTCTGTCTGTCTCTCCCTCCCACCATCCCTCTTTCTCTTTCATTGTTTTGGACAATAGCTAGTTTCTAGCTTTTAACTACAACAAATATATAAACCTCCAAGATCCACATTTGCTTGTACCAATAAAATGCTAAACTGGAAATTATTTTCTCCATATTTTATTCAATTCAATTAACCAAGCATTTATTAAATGCCTGTGTGTGTGAGGCTTTATGTCGATAACTGAGTATGAACTGTATAAAGCACATCATCATCATAGTAATAAAGCCCCTGCTCTCAAGAACATTACATTTTATTGGGAGGATACAACATGTATAGAAATATATAAGTACAAAACATATACAGAGTAAATATAAAGTATTTGGGGGCAATTCTAGCAGCCGTAGGGAACAGGATAGACCTTGTGTAGATCCAGATGAGGAGAGAAAGCAATGAGTGATGAAGATGGACCTCTGCAAAGGCATGGAGGTGGGAGATGGAATGTTATGTATGGGAATAGTAAGGAGGCTGGTGTGACTGGGAAATAATAGACTTTGAACAAGTGTGATGTGAGCTAAATCTATAAAGACTGATTACAGCCAGAATTCTGAAGGACTTCAGATGCCAAATTGTGGAACTTGTTTTGTAGAAAGCCACTGAGGCTTCCTGAACAGGAAAGTAATGTAGGCAGACCTGTGCTTTCTTAATATCTTTTTGGTAGTTATGTGGAAGAGAGATTTAATAGGAGAAAGAGTGGAAGCAGAAAGACCTAATAGGTTACTGGACTACTGCAAGTATTCCAGGTGATAAGTAAGGGTCTGTGAGTGGATAAGGGGGGCAAGGAGGGGTGAGGAGAGAGAGAGAAAATCATTAGAAAGATCTGGCAACTGATTGGATTATGGAGATGAGTGGGAGTGTGCTGAGCTCTTTTGGAGTACTGAAATAATGAGGCAGATCAGAGATTTTGCTTTATAATGCTAAGATTTCTTTAAGCTAGGATATATAAAGAAATTACATTCAAATTAGGACCAAGTTCTCACTTATATGCATCTTTGCAGGTCTCTGTCCTGTAGAAATGCATGCATCCATGGCAAAGTGGTTTGGAGTAGTCTGGGAAACTGCTGGGGACTTCTCATAAGTTTACATTAATTGTCCCAAGTCAAGCCTGACTAGAATTATAGTCTTGTTAGGGCAAGTTGCATAGTTTCATAGTGTGGGTCGTTCTAGTGAGCTTCCTGGAGCTCTTAATTAGCCCTAGCACATGCTTATTAAAGTAACTGTACCTGCTTTTTCTACAGAAAGGAAAGAGTTGAGGCTAACTTTAGTATTGTGAACCTGGGTGATTAGAGGAACAGTGATACCCTTGACAGAAATGAGTAAGTTTGGAAGTAGAGAGATGTTAGGCAGGAAGATCATGAATTTTGTTTTGGATATGTTGAGTTTGAGTTTCCTATGGGATATCCCACTATAGATGCCCAGTTGGTAGTTAACTGTGGAATTGGAGCTCAGAGGGGGGAGAGAGAGAGAGACAGAGAGACTGGCTATTTAAATGTAGGAGTCATTTTGTGAAATATTCTATAAATTAAATATAGAAATGAATTTTTAGGTATACTATATGCCTTAGAGTAATTCAATAAACTCTTGGTCCATTTTTGAATTGAAAAAATGGAGAATAAAATTATCACGAGCATTTCATAAGAATTATATATTATAAGAATTCAACTAATTCTTTAGGACAGATATTCCTATTTTGAATTAATGATGACTGAAAGAAAATGTGGTTTATTTAGTTTATGTACTTAGCAAGATGCCTGAGGAGTACAACTGTGAATTACTTTTGGTAATTTATAACACGTTAAAAGCAGCCCCTTCTAACAAGACATAGCGTTTAATGAGTTTAGAAAGCTATTTTGGTACTTCGGAGCTGGGGGTACTCCCTCAATGGAAAACTGCCCTCTTTCCATACTTTTAAATTCTTGTACTTTAAGCAGAAGAGGTGCTGTCCAGTGCAGTGAAGACTTCTCTTAATCTAGTATATTGGGATACAAATCTACCACTTGGACCAAAGGACACAAAATTTAGAGCTAGAAGGTACCTTAAAGGTGTGGCAGATGACAGATGAAATGACTGAGGAAACAAAGGTTTGAGCTTCCAGGCATATGAATTTATTAAGCAAAACATGCCAATTACCCAGGAAATTTAGTACTAGATCTCCTCAGCTTTTGCATTGGACCCCGAATAGAGGAGGAGACAGACAGTCTTTTGTACATTAAAAGCAATTAAGAACAATTAATTAAAAGAAAAAAAATAATCAGGATAGAAAATTAGACAGTCTGATTTCGAATTAGAGGAAAGATTAGGAACTTTCCAAGTTGGGAGGGGGAGAGTGAACAGGTGCAATTCCCTGAAATTAGAAAAAGAGGTTCCCTACTCCCACCAAAAGACTGTATTCAGTCAAAGGGAAATGGAAACAATAATGGATTGCCCAGTATGGGGCCAGTTTTCAAATAAGTCATATGGGTTGTTTGAGATATATAATTGTAGGAAAACTTCTTGCATCGATCTTCAGATTTGACTGGGTTTTGGGTCAATATAACCTAGGTCGGTTCTTGAGGGTCTCTAAGCAATAGGTATAGGGGGTCTAGTTTTCCAGCCACTCTCAGCAAGGTCCAAACAGTGCAATAAAGTTTTCTCACAAGACAGAAATTGGACTAAACCCATAATTCAATAGGAAGGTAATTGAGCTACTTCCATAATTTACTCACAAGACATAGTATGGTTCCCTCAGTTCTCACCACCACTTTCTGTTCTAAGCCTCTCCATTCCCTCAAAAGCTGTCAAGTCTCAAGACTGAGAGAGGCTATATGAATTCATTTTGAGTCCTAAATACCTGAATTAAAAAGGAACTTTTGGAACACAGGCTGTTGTTAAGTTAAGGACTAAGCCTTATTTTAGGGAGAATTTTACTTTGAAAATTAATGCTTGATCATTTGATTAATGCTGTGCTAACTAGGTCACAAAATTTCACTCAATCTATTAAAATGATGTGGAAGTGGATCTTATCTCCCTACATAGTTAAGAATTGAGTACATCTTGTAGTTACAGTAGCGTGCTAACACCTCAGAATGTATAAGCTTCTATTCCCAGTCAATTTTACTCTTATTTCTAAAATATGGGGTTGTGGCTGTTGGAGGTGTTTTGACAGAGATGAAAGTGCGCTGTAGTTTGAATCAGTCAACCTGAGTTCAAGTTTCTGCTTTGCTACTTGCTTGAGTGTGACCTTGGCAAAGACACTTAACTTCTTTCGTCTGTAGTTTCCTCTCTTGAAAAATGGGGTTAATATTTTCCCTGATTCCTTCTGCAGAGCAGTTATGACAAAATAAGATAATACATGTAAAAATCACTTTATAAACTGTAGGATACTATACAAATATATGGTGTTAGTATTGGGAAAACAAAATACTATGCATGTCTTTTTTTTTTTAAATAAATTTTGTATTTTACTTTTCCATATTCAGAGCTGGTGGATGCTTTGAAGCCTGATTATGTGGCTCCCCTTGTCCTATGGCTATGCCATGAGAGCTGTGAAGAGAATGGAGGCTTATTTGAGGTACTATGCTTCCCTTTTTGTTCTTTTCTCCCTCTGCCATTCAAGGGCAATAGATAATGTGCAGTTCATTCATTTAAAAACAATTTATTAAGCATAGATAACAGATACTTTACTAGGTCCTAGGGATATAAAGACAGAATACAAAAACAGTCTCTTCCCATGAAGACTTTACATTCTTATGTTGTTTTGATTCTTACATATAAAATTTTCACTAGTTATTTTTTACTTAGTTACTGATTATTTTACCTGACAAGGGCAAGGGCCAGAGCTGGCAGAAAATAAAAGCAGAAGTAATCTTTAAGCATTTGCTTCTTCTGTCTTATTTTTTTCCTCCCCTGTAAAAATATACTATAAGGAACAGGAGGCAGGAAGATACAAGAACTAAAATTCTTAGCATCATAGATAGTAAGGGGCTGTTCTTAATTTAAAATTGAAAACCTCCCATTTGGGCAAGGGGAGAATATGCTTCTGTCATAATTTTAAAATATAGGAGTGAGGGTAAGGTTTTCTTAAACTCTCAGCCAGCCACTTCCATCATCAACCTCAGTGAAAACTTGTATCTGTTAAGCTTTTGTGTTGTTTAACCCTTTGTGAAAAAAATAATCATTTTTGCTGATGACTTTATTGTTAAGGAAAAGATTTTCTTGTTTCATGGCTAATGCTTGCAGCATTGTCTATTACTACTGTAATATCTGCAAAAAAAAATTTTGAATATTGTGTGGTCATATGGAATGTGGATTTTTGATACTTAATACATTTTATGAGCCAAAGAACAACTACTGGCTAATATCCTACTTAACAGCCCTTGCTAAGCAAAGAAGTATGTTTGAATTTTCAAAATATTTCATATTAAAGAGATTGGACTATTTATATTAGGCACAAAGTAGATTGTGCCCCTAAAAAGAGAGTTCTTTGAAAGGGAAAACAAACAAACCACTTTTGCAATGAAAAATTATTACACAAAATTAGCATATAAAGTCAACAAATTAATTTGTATGGAATTAATTTTTTCCCCTTTTCCTAAAAATTAAATGGTAAAATACTGCTATTCACAAATGTAGAGGATAATAAATTGAAAAAAATTGATACCTCTTAAATTTTTTTTGCATTACCAAAATTTCTCCCAGTTTCTGTCCCTTTCCCCTTCCCAGAGAGCCATCTCATACAACAAATAATATTTTTTTAAGGAAAAAGAAGAGAAAGAAATGAGTAAAATTGGTCAACACATTGAAAAAGTCTGAAAATTTTACCATATCTGTGGACTTCTCATTTCTGCAGAGGAGTGGGTGGCAGTGTCTTCTCATATCTCTTTTTTAGGGGCTATACTCTTTCTTTATAATTTTGCAAATATTTGCTTTTAATTATTTTGTAGCAGTTGTTTCCATTCCCATTGTAGTCATGGTGTATGTATACTGTTTTCTTAGATCTCCATCAGTTCATGGATTTTTTGCTTCTCTTTATTTGTTATTTATTATATTTGTCATTTCTTATAGCACAGTGATGTGCTGTTACATTCATTATAATTTATTTAGTCATTCACGAAGGAAATAGCAAATAGAAAGGAGCCTAAGAAATTGGAAAATTTGCGATGGAAGGAAATTGTACTTCTGTGGCTTGAGAAGAGAACATAGATAGGGTTCCTTTTACGTGTTTTCTTTTTCTTACTATATCCCTAAAGTAGCCTTTTTCTCACTTGCAAAGCTTAGAAGCTTTACTTCCTGAGAACCTCTTTCCTTGGCCTTTTTTTTTTTTTTTTTGACACTAAGGTCTATAAAAGTGCCTCTAGCAGAGAGTTCTAATGCCAGAATCATCTCTTTATATGTAAGAAGTAGAGACTTAAGATATGGGACTAAGTCTTTTTCTTTGGGAGAGATTCTTGGGAATTTCCTTTAGTCAGTCATCTTAGAAATTTCCAGTCTTAGTGTTGCAAGGGTAAGAGGAAGAACTGGTTGGCTTTACATTGATATCCCTGTGTCTTAGTGACTTGGGAAGGGATATAGGCAGCCATGAGTTGGAGGGATCAGCACGAATGTCCAGGATAGGTCCTTTCAGGCATGTATGGAAAAGCTCTTGCTTGCTATAATCTATCTGCTGCTAGGGAGACCAGTGAGATTGGTCATAAAATTTCAAAGCTGGAAGCAACTGAAGAGGCCATCTATTTCATTCTGTACCTGATCAGAAATTATATCATGGTCCTCTAGCTGCCCTTTGAAGATCTCCCATGAAAGAGGAAAGGGGGCACCCATTACCTTCTGAGGCAGCTCATTCACTCTTGCTCTGATTGTGAGGAATTCTTTCCCTACATGAAGCCTAAATCTCCCCCTTTGCAGTTTCTATTTTCCATTGCAGCTTCTAATTCTTCCATTGGTCAAGCAGAACAAGTCTAATTCACATGACAGTCCTTCAGATATAAATATTATGTCTCCTCTAAGTCTTCCTCCAGGCTAAATATTCCCAGTACCTTATAATACCTGGTACCTAGTCCTTTCATCATCCTGGATACTCTCCCTTGAATGTACTCCAGGTCAGGACATAGCAGGAGTATCACTTCCTTCATTTGGAGTGCTATCCTTTTCAGTGAAGCCTAGAATAATATTTGATTTTTTGGATACTTTGCTTCACAGTTGGTTCATAATGAGATTTCAGCCCAATAAAACTTTCAAATCTTTCCCCACAATGATTGTCTATCCAGACTTTCCCCTTATTTTAGTTGTGGAGTTATTTTTTTTAATCCTAGGTATGAAACTATATTAATCGCTATATGTTTTATTTTATTCAATTTCACTTAGTTCAACACCTGCTGATATCTTTACAAATCATGACTGGGGTCAGATTTTTTTAGCTGCCTCTTCCACTTTTGTGCCATTCTCATGTTTGAGAAGATTTTCTGCCTTTATCTCTTGAAGAAAGGACCCAGCTATTGAACCAGGAAGATAGAGAAATAAAACAACAGACTTCAGAGCTGTGTCAGAGCGGAGGAGGGGTTGAATCTCTTTTTCCATTACTCTTCTCTCCCTTTTTCTCTATTCCTCTCACCCTCCATTGTCACTTGTCAACAGATTTGGTTGTCCAAAGACAGTTCTCTCTCTTGTCACCTTTTGCTGAGGAGTTGAAAGGATGACCCATACTTGGCTTTCTCTTGTTGATACTTTGAATAGAAGAGAACAGAAGAGGAGACAGAAGTACTTATCTACCTTATTACCTGTTATTGTTTTTGAGTGGTGGAAAAGAAGAATCCTCTCCAAGGAGCTAAATTAGAAAGATTTTACAAAACTTAGGATAAGGGTCCCTACCTTTTTCTTAAGAAAGCATAGCATTATTTCAACTGCAGGCATCTACCAAGCATGAAGTTGGAAGTGATGGATATTACAGTTGTTGTCTAGGAGGAAGCCTAGATGAGCAGAGGAATGGTTTAGATATGTACCATCAGAGAAATAGCCCAGCAGATCCCCTCATCCAGCTGACAGCCCTTGTGATTTATGAAGACAACTATCATATTCCCTATAAGTCTTCTCCACTGAGGTGTTAGCCCAGCACAACATGGATCAACTCAGCTTAACAGTCAAAACATTTATTCACACAGAAAATTTCTTGCTCATCAAGGAACTTTTATGGACAATTCCTGAGACAGAAAGTATATCAGCCTACAATTCTAGAGTTGTAAGTTGCCTTGACCACATATATATTCCTTATATATTTGCCACTCTGGTGCTTTAAGTGTGTGCCTACTCTCCCTGTGGACACTTTGTATATTGATGGAAGATTATGATTCAGTTTTTTGAAGTGCCTCAAATCTTAATCTTGAGGTACTTAATAAATGCTTGCTTTGTTGATTTATTTTCTCTCTATGCTTTTTTACTTGGTAACTTCCTTATCTTGCACAGATTCAGTTATCAACGCTATGCAATTGACTCTTAGGTCTATATATCCAGCCCTATTCCCACTTGAGCTCTAGTCACATTTTGCCAGCTGCCTATCAGACATTTTGAAATGGGTGTCCTGTACAGGCTTCTCAATCTTAACATGTCCAAAACAATTCATTTTTCCCTTCTCAACTTCCATATTATTCCCAAGGGAACTACCATTTTTCCAAGAACCCAAGTTTACATGCTTGGTGTTATATTCCTCACTTTATCCCACATATATATTCAGTTGCCAAATCTTATTTCTACTTAGCATTCTTCATTCTACTCTCACAGCCACCACCCTAATTCAGGCCCTTATCACCAACTCTTTCCATGACTATTGAAATAGTCTTCTACATGGATTCTGTGACCCAAATTTCTTCATATTCCATTCTATCCTCCACACTGCTGCTAAAATGGTTTTCCTAAATTGTAGGTCTAAGTGACTTTGTTATTTCTTAATAAACTTTAGTGCCTCCCTGTTTTCTCCAGGATCAAATTGAAATTCTTCTCTTTGGCTTTTAAAGCTTTTCACAACTTGACTGCATCCTACCTTTCCAGCCTTCTTACATATCACTTTTTCCTGTGTGTTCTGAAACCCATCAAAACTGATCTTGCTGTTCTCTTCCAATAACATTACGTCTTCTGTCTCTGCTTTTGCACCAACTGTCTTCCATGCCTGGAATGTACTTCCTTCTCTACTGTGCCACTAGAATTCCTTGTTCCCTTCGACATTCAGCTTTAGTACTACTCCTGCATGGAGCCCTTCCTCATCTTCTACCACCATCCCCACTTCTAGGTTCTTGTGTATTCCATTCAAGGTTGTCTTGTATCTCCTTAGTCTCTGTTTCATGCACACCTATATATGTGCACATTGTTTATTGTTTTGTTAGGATAGGATTGAGGATAGGGCTATTTCATTTTTGTCTTTTATTTTCTCAGCCATTAGCACAGCTACTAGGTTTGGCACTAGTAAGCATTTAACAAATGCTTATGGTTTTTTTTAAAATAGTGCTATATAATAGCTTCAAAGGGCTATGTACTATTAAGAGAAGTTTGAGGTCCAAAATTATGGTGTGGGCAATCCTTTTGTATTTTGCCTTGTAGTGTTGTATTCATTTCTGGGTGGCACATTTTAGGGAAAACATTGATAAGTTAGAGAATGTCTAAAAGAGGACCACTAAAATGGTGAAGGGCATTTAGCCTAGAGAAAACTTTTGGAGGAAATATGGTAGCTACCTTTATGTATTTGAAAGGTTGTTTTATAGAGTAGGTATTAGACTTTTTTCTGTCTCTAGTTTACAACTAGGAGCACTTTGTAAAGGTTTGCAGAAGCTGAGTTGGAAGGGACCTCAGAGGCTATCTAATCCATTCAATACCTGAATGAGAATCCCCTCTATATCACCCTTAACAAGTGGCCATCTGCCCACAGCTTGAAGACCTCTTGGAAGGGAAACCATTCCCTCCAGCTGCTTTTGTATAGTTGTTAAGTAGTTTTCATTACCTAAAGCCTAAATCAGCCTTTTTGAATCTTCCAGATTTGATATAAAAATAATTTCCATAATTGGTCATTCACCCAACAAGCGTTTATTAAGTGCCTGCTGTGTTCTAGGCACTTGGGGGGTGGGCATACAAAGATAAAATTGAAACAGTTCCTGAATTCAGGGAGCTTTTATTCTTTTTTTTTTTTTTTGCTTTTTGGAGGGCAATTGGGGGGTTAAGTAACTTGCACAAGGTCACACAGCTAGGTTTTTGTTTGTGTGCGGTAAGTGTCTGAGGCCGGATCCGAACTCAGGTCCTTCTGACTCCAGGGCCGGCGCTCTACTCACTGTGCCACCTCGCCGCTCCCGGGAGCTTATATTCTAACCAGGGGAAAAAACACAAACACACACACAAGTATATACAATACCTTGAAAAGGAGAGCTCTAGAAGATTTTTGGAAAATGCTAATAATTAGATCTTTCTAAAAGGAATGGGCTTGATGGTAGTAGGTCCCCACCTAAGTGTAGTTCTTCAAGTGATGGTTAGATTGCTGCTTCTTGGGAATGTCACAGAAGCCTTTCCTGATGTTTCTTTTCTTTCCCCTGTCACCTTCCCTCTCCCTCTTGCAAGTGTTTATATCTGCTTCCCTAGGACACTGGGAAAAACCTCGTATTGGTTTTGTATATGAATTTTGTGTGTGTGTGTGTGGGCGGGAGGAGCAGTCGAGGTTAAGTGACTTGCCCAGAGTCACACAGCTAGTGTGTATCTGAGGCCTGACTTGAAGTCCTGGCTCCAGGGCTGGTGCTCTATCCATTGCATCACCTCGTTGTCCCTGTATATGAATTTGTGATGCTTACCTTTGCACTTGTTTCCTTTTGTAGGATGTAGGCTCATTGAGAAGAGGAACTGCTTCGTTTTTATCTTTGTGTCCCCAGCACAGTGAGGCACTCACTAAATAGATGTTGGTAGCTAGGTGATATAATCGTTCTCATTAGTGCCAAACTTGGAACCAAGAAGACTTGAGTTTGACTCCTACTTCTGATACTTATTAAATATGTGACCCTGGGCAAGTCACTTCACCTCTTTGTGCCCATTTTCTTCATCTGTGAAGATATTAGCATTCACCTCACTGTGTGAGGATCAAATGTAATAATATATGGAAGGCATTTGCCTACCTTTAAAATGCT
The DNA here is from genome assembly GCA_011680675.1 of Gymnobelideus leadbeateri. Lineage (NCBI taxonomy): Eukaryota > Metazoa > Chordata > Mammalia > Diprotodontia > Petauridae > Gymnobelideus > Gymnobelideus leadbeateri. Next base: position 67,922 of record WOXC01008443.1, on the reverse strand, counting down.
ATATAAATGTTACATATTATAATTAATTTTTATTGATCAGTTATTTTTGTATTGGAGTAGATAATTAAATTTTGATTTTTATGGGCCTTGGGGAGAATTTTACTCAGATTTCTTTCCTTTTGGAGAGTCTGAAGCAAGGCATTTTGTCTACTTCCATTCAGATTTTATCTTGTGAGGGTATAAGAAATCTCAGTTCTGATCATCAGAACCATTGCAATTTACATCTGTTTGGTTTTCATCATTAGTGATGAAACATCAAATGCACCTATTAAAGCAAAGAACACTGTGCTTCAAGCCCAGGCAAAGAGCAGTTCCCACTGTAGCAAACAATGGACTCTGCTGCTTTCTGGCTTGATTGTACATGCTTTTAGAAAGTATTTCCACATATAGTGGCATCATCTGTTTACCCCCATATGACTTTTACTCTCTAAAATACCTTCAGCAAAGCAGCCTTCTTTGCAGAGATGGAAAATATTGGTAGATTTTCAGCACAGAAAGAAGTGACTCCAGACTAATTAAAGATCTGGATTTTCTATGTAAATATTCTCTGGGGTACTTTCTGTCCTTATTTACTAAATTCAGTTCTCTGTCTTTTTTTTTCAAATATTTTATATTGAGAAAATAAATAGTAACAATATATAACAATGCATAATTAATCCTATAATAAATTCTGGGATTTATATATAATGTTCTCCATTTGTTTAGTGTGTATGCTCATAACGTAGAACTGTCATAAAATTGTGAGATGGGATTTTACAGCACCAGGTCATTCATCCCTGTCTCTAGGCAGAAGCCCTTTCTAGGAAGATAGTTGTTAAGACTTTATTTTAAAGTTTCCAGAGAGGATTTTAAATCAAATAATGATTATTTTTTTACTTTCTCTCTTTCCAGGTTGGAGCAGGCTGGATTGGGAAATGTAAGTGCCTCTCAGTTGTTGGTTTGTCTGATTGTTTGCAGCACTTTAAACCTAAATGTGACCCCACTTAGAGCATCATGGAAAGTGTGCTAGGAGCTTTTGAGGGCTAGCTCTAGTTTATACCTTCCTTATTCAGCTTTGACCATTTCTATGCCTATGTGAACATAGATTCCTAAAACATTTAAATTCACTTATTGTTCACCAGTTCCATAACATTCTCAGAGTTACCTCTTTTTCTTTATCTTTCTGTTAGTCCATGTGGAGATCTCTCTGTCCTTTGTCTCCTCATTACATCATCATTCTTTTGAACCTTGATCAGCTTAATAGTCTCTACCCGTACCTCTTCTGGCCATCCTTTCCTTCCTTGATACTTAGGAACGGGATTGGAAGGGTGTGGTAGCTACTTTGGCTGTGGCAAAAAGAAGCATTATTTTGGACTGGAATCTTGAGTGAGGTAAGGGAATATACTGTTAGTCTACCTTTTCCCCAGAGCTTCATAGGATCTTCTTCTTGAAGCATGAAAAAAAGTTGAGAGGATAGGACATGGACTATGAAGCATTGATTGATAACCTTGAAAAATTGAGTTAAACTGTTTGGTAGAAGCCTAAATCTTTTTTGCCTTGAGCTTCCAAATTCTAAGGCAACTTTAACAGATCACTCGGCTCTATAAAAGTTCCATTTCTGTCTCACTTTTCATTTGTGTTACTGGTATTAAAATTGATTTTCTAATTTGATATATTTCAAAGGTAAAGCACAATTGGACATTTATTTCCATCAAGGGTAAATTGTTTTCAACACAGGGAACTCATATTCCAACTCCTGAAATTATTTTATGTGTCTCTAACACCTAAGTGACTATAGCACTTTGTGGCCATTTCTGAAAATATTGATTTTAGTAGGAAGAACCAAGCATGACATTGGTTGACATGATATGACATGACACTAAGAGCTCTGGCATTTTAGCAATTAGGAATCCTTAGAAATGGGTATTTCTGTTAGTCTAACATTAATGGAGATCTTCAGCCTAGTGACTCTTAAGGAATAATTAGCATTCTTCATGGTTATTTATTCTTCTGAGCACTTTTCAGCAGAAGAAACAAGTTGTGTTCTTGTTTCACAACATTTTTTGTTAGTATTGGTGACCTTGTGAATTAGCATCCTTTTAATAACTGTTGGAAAAAGAAAGGGAAGGATGAGAGGGAGTCCATGTAGGGCAACATCATAGAATTGCTCTAACTGAAATAAAAAAAAATGTCCCCTTGGATTTCCTCAACAGGTGAGATGATAAAGATTTTTATGTCTTGTTTCCAAATAAAGAAATTAAGCTTTTAAAAAAGATATGTAGTATAATTCTTTTTCAGTATTAGGAAAAATCTTTTAAAATTATCCTTCTAAGATGAAGAACTCTTAAGAAGGTAAGTTGCATTTTTTTTTCTGGATACCTATTTTAAACTTTGTGATTTGATGTCTTTCCTTTTATTCACTAGTACGTTGGGAACGAACTCTTGGTGCCATTGTCAGGCAAAAAAATCAGCCAATGACACCTGAGGCTGTGAAGGCGAATTGGAAGAAGATCTGTGACTTTGACAATGCTACCAAGCCTGAGACTGTCCAAGGTAAAATGAATCACTCTTTCATCCATAAAACCGAGGCCACTTAGTTGAGACATATGCCTCTATTTTAATTTTAATGATTTATGAATTCTATAAAAGCCTGTTTTCTGCTTCAGTATGTGTTAAAACCATTGAACTTTCCTCTCCAGGTACTTAACATGAATCTTTTTAAGTTGATAGTAAAAGATTTTTGTAAAGTATGTTGTCTAGCTATGAATGTCAGAATCTAGAACAGATTTGCTGTGTGATTTTCTTTAGGGCTCCTCTACTAAAGCATTTTGACTGTGATTTAAGGATTATTAGTTCAGACATGGTTTTTAGATGTAGCAATTACTTTGTAAGCTCTTACAACTCTACAGGCATGCTATTAATTTAAACTTTTATTGCTGTGATCTCCACTATACAAGAATAACCGATTCAAGAAAGGATAATTTATGTTATTTGTATTGCTCCTGTTTTTAGTTTTCCACTTTTGTTCATAAATTCCTCCTTTGGATGATTGAAAGTTTCCAGATTTATTTGTTCTTTATAGGTTCAGATCAGTCTCACCTTTTCTTTCATTAAAGTCTTACCTGCATATTTTAGTTATCATCAACCTCACCTCAGAATGTCAGGACCTCTGCTGTCTGGGACCAAGCAAAATGAATTGCTTTTTCCACTGGATAGCCCTTCAAATACTTAATTACAGGTTCCATAACTTCCCTTCAGTCTTTTTTTTTAATGGGAGAGAGACAACATATAAATAATTATATACTTAGAGGATATATTCAGAGTAGATGGAAGATGGCCACGGAGATGGCATTAACATGAGGCAGGGTTTGTTAGGGGAAAAGGAGAGGCTTTTGGTAAAAGGTAGGCTTTGAGCTGAGTCGTGAAGGCAGTTAGGGAAACCAAGAGAAAGAGGTAAGCATGGGGGAGAGCCTGTGAAAATGTGTGGAATCAAGAGATGATATTGATAGCAAGGAGTAACAAGGATGCCAGTGTAGCTAGAGACTGGGAGGGGGTTGAATGTAAGGAGACTGAAAAGATAGGAGGGAACCAGGTTATTCGAGCTTTAAATGCTAAAAGAGGATTTATATTTGATCCTGGAGATAATATGTAGTTTATTGAGTAGTAGGTGACATGGTCAGATCTACACTTTAGAAAAATCGCTTTGACAGAGAGTTGCTCTAAGATCTGTGACAACATTGCATGTTTTTGTTTTTTAAAGGTAAAATTTTCTTAATATGATAATTGTCTTTTTTTTTTATTCCTTCAGCTATATTACTTCAATGTCAGATAGTAATATAGAAACTCCAGGTTTTCCTTCCACCTACTCATTTTTATCCGTTTTCCCATTGCCTGGAAAGAGTTTCATAGATCTTAGATGGATATTTCATATGTCTTCCTTGCTCCCTTTTCATTTGAAAAAACAAAAATACCTGAGTAACTGAGTGAAGATTTTATAATACAGCTAGGTCATGATTAATGTGACATTAGATTTAGTACAAATTATAAAATAGTTCCAGGTTGCATTTAATGTGAGCCAAAGTTCAAATGACGTGATATGTGTGACCTAGTCAAGAGTTTTAACATGCTGATTTGTGGTCTTTTGTACTTACCTATCATTGAGTGAGTGTGGACATTGATGTGCTGCTACAAATACAATTACCAACACTTTGTTTTTTTAAAGAGCCCATAACAAAATGGATAGAAGTAAGAATATTTCAGATGAAAACCCTGTAGGGACAGAAAATAAGAGGCTTGTTTTTACATTAGGACAAAAATTTGATGTAATTGAATGGTATGAATATGATTATAGTAACTCTAAAATAAGGTGAGCTGTTGGATTGGCTAGATCTATACAACAAAATACTGTACAACATTCTGGCAGAATAAAAGAAAAGGCAACATTGCATCAGCTTTTTGTGGTTTGCAAACATAAGGAATAGAAGTGTTATAGTGATAGAAATGGTGCATCTTTTAGCTATATGGATTGAAAGTTGCTGTCAAGGACACATTCCTCTTAGTAGGGCAGTGGTTTAGGCTGAAGCTTCAGGTTCCTTTAAGGCAGTCAGAAGATAAAAATGAAGTAGATAGTGAAGAAAATTATACTGCAAGCATTAGTTATTTCGATTACTTTAAAAAATCAAGTTTAGTTGTGTAATGTTAAAATTACCAGAAAGGGAGCCATTGTAGATGTGAGGTCACAGCAGCTAACTACCTGGTGTTTTGAAGAAAAAAAAAGAAAAAATGGATATGCTGATCAAAAAACTTTTAATGTGTATGAAATAGAGTTGTTATGGAAAAAGATGCCCTCTGGAATTTATATTTCTAAGAAAGAATAAGTTCAACCTAGATTTAAAGTGTCAAAGGTTCACCTAATGCTTTTTTTTTTTTTTGAGGTAATCAAAAAGAGGATTTTAAATTAAAACCAATGCTTGTCTATTGGTCTCAAAATCCTATGCTTTGAGAGGCTAGAACCATTGATTGCTTCCAGTTCTTTGGCAGTCAGATAAGAAAGCATAGGTGCCTGAAGCTGTTTTTTGAAGACTAGTTTGTTTTTTTCAATTTATTTTAACCCAACTGTTGAAAAATATTGCAAGGACAGTAATATTGTGTTTAAAGCCTTACTGATTTTAGATAATGCCCCAAGTCATCCAGCCATACTTGGTTCATTGCGTAAGATATGAAGATGAAGATTCACCAACATGTGGATAAAGCTCTCTATACTTACTAGCATGTATGTGAAGATTTTAAAAAGAGAATAAGTTCAGTCAGTGCTGCTAAAATATTAAATGACTTTAACAATATTTTTTTTCTCATGTCAGTTGTAGGCTTACTTGCTATTTTATTAAGTATGATATTTGATCATTTAGAAATTTTGCCTTCTATAACTATTTTATTAATTTATAATAAACTTGAATCAGAAATACATTTTTCATCCTTTGCTATTATGTTAATAAATACATAAATTTGATTTATTATATATAGCCATTGGATTGAAACCAGTTACCATATTTTACCATATTTATATATTTACCATAATTTATGTAATTATAACTTCACATAGTGAGAATTTGAATAATGTGACAATTAATAGGATTCATTGTTTGCACTTATTGGGACCCAATTATCTTGAGATTTATGATGTATCTAATATTATTTTTAGCCTTTGAGGTAAAGAGGTGAGTTTTTATTTTTACAAATGAATAATATTACTGTAAATATGTGAATTGTTCAAATTTAGTTATAATTTCTAAAGTTTGGAAAAGCACACATTTATATGTGCATAAATATATATATAGTTACTGTTATGTGAAAATATGAAGTAATATTAAAAACAATTGTTCCTTGAATGTTTATTTTTGTATTGGAAAATATCAGTTAAATTGTATGTGCTTATTTTTTTTATGGTAGAAATAAAACTGTTTGTATGGTTAGAACATGTGGTTTTACGTTCTGGCTCTAACATTTCTGTTTTATCTCTCTGAACCTCAATTTCCTCATCTGTGAGATGTGGATAATAACTCACAGCTTTGTAAACCTGAAAGTCATATGAGTATCTGTGGTCTGGATGGCATGATGAAATAGAGTGCTAGACCTGAAATCAGCAAGTCTTGATTTCAAATCTGACCTGAGCCTTTCTAGCTGTTTGACCCTAGGCACATCACTTAACCTGTCTGCCTCAATTTTCTCATCTATAAAACGGAGAAAATAATGCTGGCTTCTCAGTGCTGTTGTGAAGATCAAATGAGATGATACTTGTAAAAGCACTTTGTAATACCTTAAAATCCAATGTCAATGCTCATCGCTGTTTTATAAGAATATTTCCTCTCAACCCATAGCTTTTTGAGGACAGCAGCTATGTGTTTTAGCTGCGTTTTAAAATCTGGTATCTAACATAACTGCTATATACTAGACTCAGACTTTTTGAACTGTTTTGAATCTATATGGGACATTCTTACAGAACACAAATATAATTGGTGCCCTCTTTTTATGATCATCTATACAAATTTCTTTTCAGTGGTGTTTCAAAGATGGACTTTTTGAGGGAAAAGCTTTAATCATGATCATTTTCTGCAGAATTTTCTCTATTTCACCCATCTTTCATTAATAACAGCAGTTGTTAGAGTAACATAAACATCTGAAAAGTTATTCTCTTATTTCTGAAAATAATTTCTCAGTATTCTTGAATTTTGCTTGAAAATTACTTTTTTGCCTTTTCTTATTAAAATGTTAAAATTATTCTGACATATTACATATATGGTATTACAGATTCTTTCTGTATTTTGATAGAGGAGATGAAGATAGCCTATGATTAGTAGTAATCTGTCAGAGTTAAGAAATGGTACAAGGAAAAGCATAAAGAAATATATTGGCGAGTTTCTTTTGATGTGAAAATTCTCTGTTAGTGCCTTAAAGCATTGAACTGTTATAAAAAGGAAATGACCATATGCGCATTTCAAATGAAAAGCTACCTTCTATATACCAGCAGTTCATACTCGCCCAGAAAATTGCATTAAAAATTATTAGCAATATTAATTTAAGTCATTTGATTCCATGATAAGCAATTACTAAACTATTACGTATAATTATTGAAAATACCAATTAGTTAAGGCATTTGCTATTTTAAATAATATAAATGATTAGAGTTGAGAAATGATTAATAATGATATATTAACTTGCAGATTTTTTAATGACCAGACAGTTCTTAAGATTTAAACTATTTTTTTTTTGCTTTTTTTGGAGGGCAATTGGGATTTAATAACTTGCCCAAGGTCACAAGGCTAGGTTTTTGTTTGTGTGTGCGTTAAGTGTCTGAGGCCGAATCCGAACTCAGGTCCTTCTGACTCCAGGGCCGACGCTCTACTCACTGCGCCACCTGGCCGCCCCAGATTTAAACATTTTTGCCAAGAATTATTTGAAATATTGCCCAAGATGCTTTATGGTTTTTAAAATTTGATACACCAAGTAAACTATTATTTCTGTATGGTTAATTCGACAGTGAATACACCTTTATTGGAACAACTTGTTCCAGTTCTTACTAAAAGGTAGAACTCATGAGTCTTTGGTAATATATTTTTCTCAAATATATCCATTCTTTTCCTTCTTGAGAATAAGGACTGCTTTTGTTTCCCAGCATTTAGCATTGTACATTGTGCATAATAGACACTTAATTGATATTTGTTGAGTAGAATCAAACAAAGTAATTCTTTTTAAAATAAATTTTTATTGATGTGGTTTCTTTTTACATTGCCAGAATTTCTCTCAGTATCTCTCTCCCACTCCTCCCAGGGAGCCATCTTATATAATATATAATAGTTTTGAAACTTAAAAAAAAAGGAAGAGAAGAAAAAAATCTGATCAATATATTGAAAAAATTGTGAAAACATGAAATATTTCACACCCATAACACTTCCTACCTCTGCAAGGCAGTGGGACAGTGTCTTCTTATGTGCTGTCTTTGGGCCATGCTTTGAACAAAGTAATGCATAAACTTATGTGTTAAGTATACTTGGTCTGAGTGAACTGACTTATTCTGCTTTATTCTTTGGGGTAGGTAACTCAGCAAGGTGGCACTGTACATGGTAATGTCTGTTAGTTAAGTAGATTGTTGAAGAAGCAAATACATAAAATTAGGACAGGCCAAAGCACCTAATCTTCACAATTTGATTTTATGACTTTATTAGAAAGATGCTCAGATAGGATAGAATGCCAAGTCCTTAATGTACCTTTTCATTTTTCTCCAGCTCATTTTGCAGATGGGGAAACTGAGGCAGACAGAATTAAGTGACTTGCCCAGGGTCACATAGCTAGTAAGTGTCTGAGGCCGGATTCAAACTTAGGAAGACTCATCTCCTGACTAAAGACTTGGCACTCTGTCCACTAGATACACATCACTTAGGTTTTCATTCTAGAAATTGGGGTTGGCCTTTGTGAATTGAGGTGCCCCAGACTAGGAAACAAATGAACTAGTAACCAATTTGGTAGGGATGTGTATGAAATGATTGTATAAGGAAGCATATTTTTACTCTAATTCTACTGTCTTTCACAGACATAATTAAGTCCTAGAGTGACACGTTTCTAATATTTAAAAATTTATAATAAGTATTAAGAGCTTGTCATCCAATTGGAGACCCATATATGCATCTGGCATAATGTGGCAAAAGTCTGTGCCTCAGATAAATGGTTAGCGTACTAGAGTATTCTATGGATGCAACAGCAAGTACAAGAGGGATCTTATGCCAGTGAATGGCTATGGTAAACATAACGTTCTATTGTAGTATATCACTGCAAGACAAAAGAGAAGTACATGTAGATAGACCTGTTTGAATGTGAGAAAAAGTATTTAGTAGCTCCATGCTACTAATGCCATTTGGTTGATACCAGAATAAGCAGGTTTATATAACAAAGACTGTATTTGAGCAATATCTTCTATTAAGGGTAATGATGGCTTTCTCTCAAATATATATATTTTTTGCTTTTCTTTTTGCTTTTTGGAGGGCAATTGGGGTTAAGTAACTTGCCCAAGGTCACATGGCTAGGTTTTTGTTTATGTGCGTTAAGTGTTTGAGACCAGATCCAAACTCAGGGCCTTCTGTCGCCAGGGCTGGCGCTCTATTCACTGCGCCACCTAGCCTCCCACTTTCTCTCAAATATTAATGTGTGATGGGAATAGGGTAAATTTTCCCCATATGTCCATCTTAAAAAAAATCTTTACCTTGAAATTTATGTATTATAGGCTCCGGGGTTCCTTCAAACAAACCCCTGCTTATACCGTCAGTCTGATTCCAGAGGCCAGCTTCTATTTTTCTTCTCAGATTTTAGGAGACCGCTAGGGATTAGGGAGTAGTTTTTCTAGTTTATGACCCTCATGAGTATGCTTCTCCCCCCAGTGATTATTAGCCATGTTTAACTAGCTAACCAGGCATTTACTAAGGTCATATAAGACCAGTTGGTGCAGATGATTTACACTTAGATTCTAAGACACTCTCTCTTCTAAGACTCATAGAGGTCCAGGGGAAAGAGGGTACTTCTTATTAGATTTAAGATCCAAAAACAAGATATTACAGTAATGATAGAGTGATTAATAAGGGTGATGGACCTTGAGCATTTGGTTCATGGCCTTAGATTACTAAATTCAATAGACATGGTAAGCTCTCTTACCATTTCCTTAGTGGTATAGTTAGACATAGAATTAGATACAACATAACAGAGGACTTTGCTGAATACTTTTGAATGACTCTAGATAATGGGGAGTTGGGGAATTAGAGTGTATTTTTATGCACAGTGTATGGATATGGCTTTCTGTTGACTGGCCACTTAAATAAAGATTAACTGGAAGGCAACCAACAGGATTTTTGCCTTTTTGGTCAATGACAGCTTAATGGCTCCTTAAGGGATGGAAGTTGTCTAAAGCAGATTCTTTGCATCGATTTTACAACCAGTGGCTGTGGTAGTTACACTATACTGGGACCAAGCATATTCTTAAAAATTTTTTTTCTGCCCGGTTATACATAAAGACAATTTTAAACATTCATTAACATTTTTTTTGTTTTAATTTTTTTTCTCTCCCTCACTTCCCCTCTCTGAGAAACAGTAGGCAATTTGATATAGGTTATATATGTTCAGTCATGTAAAGCATTTTACCATATTGGTCATGTTGTGAAGGAAGACACAGACCCAAGGGGGAAAAAAAAACATGAAAAAATATGGAAAGTGAAAAATAGTATGCTTTGATCTGCATCCAGACTCCGTCAGTTTTTTCTCTGGAGGTGGATAGCATTTTTTCATCATTTGTCCTTTGCAATTGTCTTGGATCATCATATTGCTGTTACTGTATACGTTGTTCTCCTAGTTCTGCTCACTTCACTTTGCATCAGTTCATAGAAGTCTTTCCAGGTTTTTCTGAAATCCACTTGCTCATTTATATGCCATAACTTGTCCAACCATTCCCCAGTTGATGGGCATCCCCTCTTTTTCTAATTCTTTGCCCTGATAAAAAGAGCTGATATAAATATTTTTGCACAAAAAGGTGTCCCCCTCACAGTCTCTTTATGATACAGATCTTGTAGTGGCATTAAAGGGTCAAAGGGTATGCACATATCTATAGACCTTTGGGCAAAGTTCCACATTGCTTTCTAGAATGATTGGATCAGTTTTCAACTCCATTAACAATGCATTAGTATACAGATTTTTCTGTATCCCCTACATCATTTATCATTTCCAGACAAGGCATATTTATCATCTCCATTGCTTCAGCCTCAAACTTAAAAAAACAAACAAACAACCTTTTTTTGAGATACAAATCAGGGGTCCTCTTTCTTGTTTGCTGACCATCATTTTATTCATAGAACTAGGTTGAATTCTGTGTACGTTTAAATGGTGCAAGAAGATCTGACTTGAGAAACAAGCACAGCTAGTGGTGGAGGGCAAAAAGAGAAATATTTCTTTACATTTTATGCCTTGGTAATCATCACCTGAATGGCACTGTAACCCAAAGGCCTGATATTATTTTAACTCAGTTATTTAAAACCAAGTACCAGAGACCAACAAAATTCTAGTGAACTTAATATTAATAGTTCCAAGACTACAGAGACACTTTGGCCAGACCTTGTGATTTTAGATTGCAAGAATATGGTAGCTGCCAGGATGACTGAATCTTTCAAGGATCTGCATTCAGCATTTGGAATGTCCAGAGGTGACTAAAGATCAAAGTACAAAATAGTGTCCCAGCAGCTGGCATGAGGGGAATAGGGTATACAGTGATGTTCACTAATTGTGGTGGCTTTTGGAAGCAGGATCTAGGCAGCAAACCTGTGCTATCTTTTAAAATTCAATCCAAATTACTACCCCTTTATGAGAAAAATCATGGTGTTATAAAAAGAAGCAGTTATATAGAGCAGAGGTATCAAACATGTCCCTAACAGTACTCCCACTCTTGGCCCAAATCAGATTAAATGTAATTAAGAAGTATATTTAACAAAGTAAATAAAAATACAGTAAAATATAGATACTGTTAACATGTGATTCTTCAAGTCAATATGTGGCCCCCTGGAATCATTATGTATGGTTTATTGCAGTGGTGTCAAATAGAAAGGGGGAGGATGCCGCTAAACCATACATACAGATCCCTGCAGGTGTGTATTAATTTAGAAAATCATATATTAACATCTACATTTTATTATATTTTAATTTATTTTGTTAAATGTTTCCCAATTACATTTTAATCTGATTTGGGCCTTATTACAGCCTATGGGCCGCATGTTTGACACCTTTGGTTTAGTGGTCTGGTTTTTATTTGAGTTTGACACCACTGATATAGAACATATTCAGGGGGTGAGAAAATATAAGGGGGGTGTGTGTGTGTGTGTGTGTGTGTGTGTGTGTGCGCGTGTGTGTGTGTAAGTGTGAGAATTTTAAAAAACTGTTAATTGTAGGATGCTTATTTTTAATTAAGAATTAACAGAGAGGGGTGGCTAGGTGGCAGAGTGAGTAAGAGTGCTGGCCCCGAAGTCGGGATGACCTGGGATCGGTCCCAGCCTCAGAAAATGAGCACCCACACATAAAATAATGACTGGCTGTGTAACCTTGAGCAAGTTACTTAACCCCAGTATCTTAAAAAAAAAGAATTAAGAAAGAAGGGGTGGCTAGGTGGCACAGTAAATAGAGCACTGGCCCTGGAGTCAGGAGGACCTGAGTTCAAATTTGACTTCAGATACTTAAGACAAAAAAACTAGCCATGTGACCCTGGGCAAGTCACTTAATCCCAATTGCCCTCCAAAAAGCAAAAACAAAAGAAATTAGCAGAGAACTGATTGCCTTTCCTAGAAAGATTTTGGTACTTTTCATTGTTCTTATTGTCTGTATTTAGTTATTTCTATGTATTTATTGTTGTACATTTTTTAAATAGATGTTTACATATTGCACTTAAAGGTAACCAGTTTCTTGGACTGTGCCCTGTATGTACTATTTGCTGTGAGCTGCAGTGTATAGCTACGTTTATTGTGATATTTGAAGTGTTTTGTGTCATACCAAATGTTAATTGAATAAAGTAAAATTATGTATAGATGGCTTTAAATTATAGACTTTGTGTATGAACTGCAAAGTTTGTATTTTTATCCTGGAGGCAATAGCAGAACCCCTGAAAGTTTGTGAGCAGAGGACCTGATTATTTTGGGAGCTTTGTGAAGGATGGATTAGAAAAGGGAGAAACTTGAAACAAGGGCTAGTCCTTTGCTTCATCCCCCAAAATGGGAGATGATGTTCACCCAGTAGATGAAGGGCATTGTGGTATAATTTGTAGAATGCCAAACTTTTGAAATCAGGAAGACTCGGATTTAAATCCTCCCTCAGACACTTAATAAATATGAGCTATTTTTATTTTTTATCATTAAGATATCATACCCAAGAAATGTGAACTTGGCTTCTGGTTGGGTTTGGTCTTGAGAGTGAGAAGCCTGGTGTCTGAGTGTTCTTGTTTTTTGTGGTGAAGCAATGCAGAGTAGAGCCTCCAGGTTCTATTGAGGAGGCCTCCAAATACAGTTTTTCTGAGAAATTGGGATTTTACTGAGGCGTCCTATTTTCTCAGGTCCAGTGAAGGAGAATAGAGCAGTGGGTGCTGATGTAGGGACTTAGATATCAGCCAGGACTCCTTCCTACCTGGATGCTTAATGATTAAGGGCTAAGGCATTAATTACTAAGACAGTGATGCTAGATACCCTAGTAGGTTAGGTTTCTCTCCTTCATGTGGCAGCCTTTGGCCACCTTCTTCCTCTCTACTGTTGCTGAAAGGTAATAAAGGACCGAAATAGTGGTATTTTCTTCACATGGCTCTGTTAGGGCAGAATAAGTATTCTTTTTGTACTTGGCAATAGATTCCAGAACAAGGGGACTTTCAAATCTAGTCACTGAGAATGGCCCAGGACTAAAATTCCTCCCAGTCTAGCAATAGATTGTGGTCAGTAATGTCAGAAAGAGCTGAAAGGTCAAGGGATGATGTGTATTATGAAATAAACATTAAAACAATTATAAGGTTATAGTGGTAGTAATCAGATTGAATTTATATAATCTGTGAGAGTGAGATACTTCCCATGGAGCTGATCATGTATTCTGGCCTCTTCTGGCAGGAAATACGTTCTGACCCCTTGGTAAAAGACAGGTGTGATTATAAACTTTTGGTTGTTTTTTGTGTTTGTCTTTTACTGTGGGTTATATTGAAGGTGAGTATAGATTAAGACAGGAAAAGCCATGCCTAGAAGAGCTATACAAAAGCTCTTTTGGGTTCTGCCTGGGGATTTTCTCTCCTCATCCTTCCTAGAAAGTACAGTCAGTCAATCCACTGACAGCAATTTATTAAAATGTCCTACATGCCTGCACAATCTATGACCCACCAAAGAATTTTGGGCAGCCTGCGAAAAATGTAGAGGAAAACACCCTCTCCATTTTTCATGGTGTCCCGAAATCCTTTGGCGTGCCTTAGGGCTGTAAGTGGCTGTGGGCTGCAGGTTGTTCAGGCCTGCTCTAGGGATAAGTGAAAGTCTCCACTCTCAAGGAGTTGAGATTCTGTTTGGGGAGGCAAACATGTCCATACATAAATATATGCAGAATAAATATAAAGCATGAAGTTCTTAGGGAGGCACTAGGCAGTTGAGAGATCAGGAAATACTTTGTGTAGAAAGTGGTATTTGAGTGAAGTTTTGAATGAAAAAGGATTCTTTATGGCAGAGGGGAGAAGAAATCCGTTCCAAGTCTTGGCTAGGACTGACTCAGGCCTGTCCTATGGTTCGGTCTTGGAATTGGAATGAAACAAGATATTCATAGACCATCAATACTTAACAGAAAGAAATTTATTTAGCAGTAGGATACCCATCAAAGTTGCAATATTGATTCAGTTGAACACAGTCCCACTGCCCTCTCTGAGTTACAATAATAGGAGTGGGGGATAAGGAATCATGGTAGTTTCTAATGCTGTGTGTCACTTTGCTATTCCAGCTTATCCTGGCATATTTTGTTTGTGAAGGCTGGGGCCATCATGGTAGGTGCTGTTTTCCTTTAGTTTACATATTTCCAACTCTGGTTGGAGTCCTCTCAGATGATTAGAGTATATGTGGTAGGAGGAGAGGAGTTTTATCAACAAAAAGTCAAGTTTTATCAATAAAAAGGAGTCAAGATGGCAGAATAGAAACAGTACTTCCATGCAGCTCTGGCTCCCACCTTCCCCAATTTATGTAAAAGGGGATTCTGAACAAACTTTGGAGCTACAGAACCCACAAAATGACACAAAGAAGATAACCTCCCACTGAGGACAGCCTAGCAGCCCAGCAGGAATTGGAGGAGCTGACCCCAGCCCTGCATGAGCCAGAGGTTTTAGCCCCAGGGTGGCCCTGACCAGCAGCCCGCTGGAGGGACTTCAGAACACCAGCAGCTGTGGCCCTTTCCAGAATTACCAACACATAGATGCTAAGGACAAAGTGAGAGGTCAGTGCAGTATGGACTTTGGGACCTACTAGTTGGGAGTGCATTGGCCTCTTCCCCTTGGGGTGAGGAGCTGCAGCCCATGCCACGGCTTCAGCTCCTGGCCTGCAGACTGTAAGGGGACCAGGTGACCAGTCGGGGGGGGGGGATCGCTCTTGCTTTAACCTTCTTGGATCTGGATTATCCTCTAGGGTGGAGGTCTTGGGGTGTGTGACCAGCTTGCCAGAGTGTGTGGAGGCTTCAAAGAGGGCACCCAACTAATACCTCTAGCAGCTGAGAAAACCCCAGCGTTTGAGATGGAAGTTCCCTTGTCTGGTGGCAGAGTCCTACCATGGCAAAAAGCCCAAAAGTCAAGTAATTGAATGGCAACATGCCCAGGCACAGGAAGCAAAACAAACAGAAAAATCCAACATTAGACTCCTATTTTGGGGACAAAAAGGATCAAAGCATGAAACAGGAGGAAGACAGTGAAGTCAGAACTCCTGCACCAAAAGCTTCAAAAGAAAACACGAGCTGCTTACAGGCCATAGAGGACCTTAAGAAGCAAATAAGAGAAGTGGAGGAAAAATTGGGAAGAGAAATGAGAAAGATGCAAGAAAAGTATGAAATGAGAGTCAACATCCTGACTGAGGAAAATAGCACCTTAAAAAATAGACTAACTCAAATGGCAAAAGAGTCTCAAAAAAGTAATGAGGAGAAGAATGCCTTAAAAAGCCAAATTTGCCAGATGGAAAAAAAATCTCAATAGCTCACTGAGGAGAACCATTCCTTCAGAATTCGACTGGAGCAAATGGAAGCTAGTGACTTTATGAGAAATCAACATGCTGTTAAATAGATCCAATAAATGAAAGAATAGAAGGCAATGTGAAATATCTCATGGGAAAAACCCCTGACCTGGAAAATAGATCCAGGAGAGACAATTTAAAAATTATTGGACTACCTGAAAGCCAAAATCAAAGAAAGAACATAGAAATCATCCTTAAAGAAATTCTGAAGGAAAATTGCCCTGATGTTTTAGAACCAGAGGGCGAAATAGAAGTTGAAAGAATCCACCGATCACCTGCTGAAAAAGATCCCCAAAAGAAAACTCCCAGGAATATTATAGCCGGGTTCCAGAATTCCCATATCAAGGAGAAAATACTACAAGCAGCCAGGAAGAAACAATTTGAATATTGTGAAAACACAATCAGGATAACACAGGATCTGGCAGTTTCTACATTAAGGGATTGAAAGATATGGAATAAGATATTCCAGAGGTCAAAGGACCTGGGATTAAAATCAAGAATCACCTACCCAGCAAAACTGAGTGTCATGTTTCACGGGAAAATATGGTCATTCAGTGGAATAGAGGACTTTCAAGCATTCTTGAAGAATAAAAAGAAGTCATGTGGTAAGAGAAGACTTTTATTCTGAGCACTGGCATCCACTTCCTCTTGCTTCTCTCATCACAAAATACTTCCATCAGTATTCTTTATAAAGAAAGAAATGTAGGTGATGTGTTATTGATTTACAAGATGTATAATAGATAATGTAACATGATGCCAAATTATTTGTGGTTATAAATTAACTAAATCTAATCCTTTAAAAATTTCAATTGCAGTTTCCATGAATCGCTTTCTTAGTTGTAGGCATTTATTATAGGTTTTTCTTTGACCTAAGAAATATTTTTACAGATATTAAATATTGTCCTTATTTTTTGCTTATTTTAGAGTCAATTGCAAGTATGATTGAAGTTCTAAGCAAAATAGATTCTCAGGAAGGCATTTCCATGAATCATACGAGTCATGCTGTATCCTCTGATACCACCTCAGGATTTGTAAGTACAGGGAATAATGCCAAAGCAACTGTATTCTCTGGTGCCTATTTTTTTTTTTTTTTGGTAGATATTGTCAACTTTCACTTATCTGTAATAGTTGAAAGAAGCCAGGTGCATGGATGGTTTAAACAAGAGTCATTTACCTTTAACTTTGGGATGTTAAAATGTGGAAACAGGTGACATTGATCAAACTTACAACAGTGACCACTCAAAAATGAGCTCTTATACTTTTAAGGCTGTATAACTTAACCTTATCTTTTTCCCTCTTATCTTCTGGCTTTTCCCTCTCAGATGCAAATGAATGCTGTATCTTTGACTGTTGTGCCCTAAATAATTTTTTCTTCTCCCTCCTTTATTGCTTATCTTCTCTAAAAGGGATCAAGGGTTAACTGATAAAAGCCTTTAGCTCTACCCCAGTCCCAGCTGATGAAAATAACTTTGCGAATGATCATTGCAGAGCCTTTCCTACTATATAGTGAATAAGGTCCACTGTATGGGCCCCAATGCTTTGACATACCTCCTCCAAAGAGGCTGAAGCATACTGTAATTTGCCCTGGACTCTGTAACCCACCTGCTTACCCTCCCCCTTACTCCTTCCCTACCACCCACAAGGTAATTTAACTATATGTGTTGAAATGTATAGACTTGGCCAAGTTCTGTTTTTTTTTCTTTGCTTTTTGGAGGGCAATTGGGATTAAGTAACTTGCCCAAAGTCACAGGGCTACCAAGTTCTGTTTTTAATGTATACGATTTGGAACACTTCCTTATCAGGAAATCAGTTGTTTTTAAAATTGTCTCATAATGAGACTCAATGTTAATCGAATTCTAAATAAGATAATCAGAAACCAAGAATGATACTTTTTGTCCTTTGACACAATTAAATAAAAGTTTGCAAGTATCTACTAAGAATCCTGTATAATCATATTATTAGATGTTGACTTCCTCTTAAGAACTATTCGTTTGTTCTACTCCTGTTTTTACAAGGCATCTTCATGTCTTCTTTGGAAAACTTTAGTTGTTATATAGTCTGAAGATTTATAGCATGGCTACTGGCTTCATATTGTCACCATTTCCAAAGAAATGAAGCTGGGGGGCAAGTAGGTGGCACAGTGAATAGAGTACTGGCCCTGGAGTTAGAGGACCTGAATTCAAATCCAGGACCAGACACTTAACACAAAACTGGCTGTGTGACCTTGGGCAAGTCACTTAGCCCCAGTTGCCCTACCTTCCCCTCTCCAAAAAGGAAAAAAAATGCAGCTATCGGGTGGTATATATTATATGCTTTTCTCTCGTCATTTTTGTATTTTGCTGTTATTTTTATGGCCCATTATCAAAAAGTCAGACATTCGGTGATTTTTAGGATACTGTGATATTTTGTAATCAGGGACAAACTTGTTAAATTAAAAAATTATTATCTAAGCCATATAAGATGGGAAATTTTCAAATTTTATTTTATATTAGATTGTATGTGATTGAAAAGCAAAAAATCAACGTAAAGGTTGACTGCTAATAGAAAATGATTCAGAAGTAACATCTGTGTGACATTCATATACTAAGAGTTAAAAAGATGATTGCAGTCTAGTTAATCATATTACATAGACATTCAGATGAACATCTAAATTTAATGCTACTTTAATAAACATTATTATATTAATTCTAAATAAAGCTAGTTCCATAACTGGTTTTGGCATTGTATTTCTGGACTGCTGTGACAGAGGGTAGAGAGAGCAATAACCATCAAAGCTAGGGGGAGAAAAGGTGAAAATCAGATGAATCCTGTCTTTTTATAGTCATAAACAAAGGTCGGGAACAAAGAAACATCTTTTTCCCATCACCAAAAAAAAAAAGGCATCTTCATATAAACAACACTTTCTTCCCTTCCTTTCCATCTCTTTCTCTCTGTCTTTTTCTCTCATCCACATGTACATCCTCACACAAGCATGTGTGTGTACATGTGTCCCATAGCAAGAACCCATTTTAAATAAGAAGTCAGATATGATAAAACTATAACATCACTTCAAATGAATTAAGATGGGATTCCATCTTCTCATTTTTTTTCTAAAGCAAAATTTGAGTACTTATAAGGTGAAATAATAAAAGAAACCAAAAAAATTTTTTTTCACAGAATAGAGCAGTTGGCTATAAGCTGCCTCAAAACACCTTTTCGTATACTGAAATTGAAGCTATTATGTACGCCCTTGGAGTGGGTGCATCAATTAAGAATCCAGAAAACTTAAAATTTCTTTATGAGGGAAGCTCAGATTTCTCCTGCCTACCTACCTTTGGCATCATCACAGCTCAGAAATCTATGACAGGACTGTCAGAAGTTCCAGGACTTAATAATATAAACTTTGCAAAGGTATGTGTTTTGAGAAACATTTATTGGCATTTTTCCTTTGTGGGTGAGAATAATACCTCTTTTATTTCCACATACATTTTGTTTTTTGCAAAGTACCTTGTACTATTTCAGATGTAAAGATTTGGCAAGTCTTTTCATTTTAATTTAGAATAGGGGTAGTTACTGGATCTGTGATTTCTTTAGGGTGCTCCTGGTGAGGACAATCTTTACCACCTCAGGTCAGTAACTTCTTTGCAGTTTTAGAGTGGCCAAGAGCACTAAAGAATTTAAGGGTTTTTGAGCCAGGAAGTGTCAGAGTTGGGAACTGAACCAAAGTGACCCTGTTCTAGGCCAGCTTTAAACATTCTACCAGGCCTGTTACACTGCTTTTAGTGGTATTTTCCAGAATAAAATATATGTGATTGTTTAGAAAATGTATACTGTTTTAATAAGAAAAATACATGAGTATATCTTGAACAACTTTTGAAAAATGAGGTTTAGACAGGTTGAAAGACTAGGAAATAGGATAACCAGTTCTCAAGTCCAGGTTTGATACCCAGTCCAGAGACCTCCCAGTATACCATGGAAGCATTTTAATGACATTTTTAAAGTGACTAGTGTCATAAAATGCATCATTTTTTAAATGTGTGTCTCTTGTTATTATTCAGGACCCAGCTTAACTTGGGAAATGTCTGATTTATAAAAGTGAAGTATTTTAATTTTAATTTATTTTTAAAGGTTATAGTGTTATAGATTTAGATGTGGAAGGGACTTTAGAGACCATCTAGTCTCACCCACTCTTTTTAAAAACAAGACCCTAATACCCAAAGAGGTTAAATGACTTGTTCAGGGTCATACAATTACTAAGTGACAGAGCTAGGATTAGAACCTATGTCTTCTCATTCTAAATCTGGTGTTCTTTCCACTGGGTGAAATTATTTTGTTTCATATGTTTAAATGCTTTTAACTTGGGATAAAGTAATCTCAGAGCCCAATTTTCTAACTCAAAAGAAACAATAATTGCAACTTTCTTGTGGCTCTCATGTGGCAACAATGCATGTGGCTAGTAGTTTAAGACTGACATAATGAGGCTTTAATTTACCCCAAACTCTGAAGCTTAAATTTAGAAACTGCCTCCAGGAAGAACCGACTGACGGCAAATGACTGGAAACAAGCTGTTTTTTACAGTCTTAGGAAAACTCATTGGTGACGAGACCCTAAACCAGATGTTCTCAACATGTTCTCTCTAAACTTTAAAAAAAATTGATCATTGTATTTCAGTATATATTGATTTCCTTTGCAATCCTATATATTTTATTTTATGTATGTAAAAATAATTGGAAAAGGGCCCCATAGGCTTTATCAGACTGCCAGAGGGGAGTGAATGACACAAAAAATGTTAAGAACTCCTGCCTTAAACCATTCAGTCTGTCTTTAATCACTGTCAATCAATTAGTCAATATTTATTTATTTATTTTTATTTTGGCCTTTTTTGGGGGCAGTTGGGGTTAAGTAACTGGCCCAAGGTCACACGGCTAGGTTTTTGTTTGTGTGTGTGTTAAGTGTCTGAGGCCGGATCTGAACTCAGGTCCTTCTGACTCCAGGACCGACACTCTACTCACTGCGCCACCTAGCCGCCCCACAGTCAATATTTATTAAGCACCTACTAAGACACCATGCTAAGTGCTGGGGATACAAAGAGGCAAAAAACAGTGCCTGCTCTCAAGGAGCTTACTATCTAGCAGCGGGAGACAATGTGCAGACAAATACATATGAAGCAAGCTATATACAGGATGCATAAGAAATAACAAAGGAAAGGCACTAGAATTAAGAGAGTTTGAGGAAGGCATCCTGTAGGAGTAAATTCATCTGCCTGTCTTCCCATAACCCATTCAGCACTTAACCATTCTTGTCATTTTTTGTCTTTATCAGTTTGTTTGGAAACTTTGGAGTTGTTTTTGCATTTCCCTTATTTTTAGTAGAGCAATCCGCTAATATGGTTCTGCTGGAGTTTGAAATAAAAACTCGTTAATAAAGTTGTCTTTATCCCAACACAGTTGCTTCATGGTGAGCAGTACTTGGAGTTGTATAAACCACTTCCTAAAACAGGTCAGTTCTTGATACTTTATGTTTCATAATCAAAATTTAAATACTCATTGGTTCTATGATTAGTCTTTTATGCTTTATTGGCCATCATGATAAATAGTAGAATTTTCTGTTTGTATAATGTGGTATGTGTGTACAGTTAAACTAAATGATTGTATGCTCTTGGGAATAATCCCTTTGGTTGTAAACAGTAGTTCTCTTCTCAGTAACTAAGTCACACAATTATTCTCTTGGAGGTTATCTAAATTTCTTTTCCCTTATGTCCTCCCTACCCATACCTCCTTATAGATGAAGGCCAGACATATTAAGGGACTGGCTTATGGTCACACAGATAGTAAAGGATAGAGACAGGCTTTACACTCTGAGCCTTTGACACCAAATCCAATGGTGTTCTAAAAGCAAGAAAGGGCAAAATTTCTTTTGTTGTATTTTTCTTTTTCCTATTAGAAACTATCATTTTTTTCACTTTAGTGAGTTTACTAGTTCAATAAAATCACTTTTTGGACTCAGTAAGGGTTAAGGAGGGGAAAGAATAATAGTTCTTAGAGCTTTCTTTAAGCCACCAGATACATCATCAGGCTTTATGTTTTTAAAACTAAGCTGGTTCCTATGTGTGCCTAGATCACTTTAGCCCTTAGTCATCATAACACTCTGGCTGACCATATTTTGTGTGCTGTAGCTTCAGCATACATAAATAAACTACCTTCTTATTTCATCTTTACTTCTTTTTTTTTTTTTAAGCAATTGGGGTTAAGTAACTCACTCAAGGTTACATGGCTAGTCATTTTTATGTGTGGGTGCTAGTTTTCTGAGGCCAGAACTGATCTTGGGTCCTCCCAACTCCGGGGCTGGCACTCTTACTGTGCCACCTAGCCGCCTCTTCATCTCTATTTCTTTCCTTCTCCCTCTTCTCATGTTTCTTTTCTTCAGTAGGCTGTGAGGTATGATGGGAACTGGATTTCACTCCCACTGCCAGTGCTTACCACATAAAGCACATTGGGAAAGTCACTTAATTTTTCTTAGCTTAATTTTCTTCATCTGTGAAATGAGAGTTTGGCCTAGACTACTCTGTAGCCCCCATTCAGTTCTGTTTCAGTTCTGAGATCAATAATTCCCTCTTTTTCCAATTGCTTCCTTCATTAAACATTTATTATGTATGAGGTAGTATGCTAGGCTCTGTTGGGAGATACGGAAATGTAGAAAGACATGGTTCCAGCCTTATTAAATGAAGAACAGTGTTAATTTTCATGTTTGGTAGATCTGTCCTCTAATTGTACTGAATGATGATAAATATAAATCAATGATTAAAAGTTTGAGTCATGTATTCAGCAAACATTTTTAAAAAACTTCTTCATGAGGGTGGAGGAAGGTGAGAAGGTAAGAAGGGGAGAGAACAAGCATTTATATAGTACTTGCTGTCATAGAAATGGAGAGGAAAGATTAAAGCTAACAGGTATTTTTCATGATCCTGGGAAGATAGTAGAGTGAATGTATTCTAAAGGCAGCTTTCCTTTTTATCATATCAAATTATACAGAGAAAGAGTCCCCCAATTCAGGAAACTAATGAGAAGAATAGGACAACATGGATGGATGGATGTAATCGTATGCAAAATCAGAAACAAAATAAGCATGAATTAGGCTGGAAAGACCATCTTCTTGTCATGTTTTCTATATTCTGTCTCTTTCCCTGGAGTTCTGTGCTACTGCTTGCTGAGGGTTCATCATATTTAGGAGCCCTCAGACTTACCATGATGTATTCTACCCTCCTCCTGCCAAGACTTAGATTACTTAGTTTAGCCTCCTTGCCTCTCCCCCTGCTCTCCCACTGTCTTCCCCTTATTCTGGAAGTAGAAACCAGATCATATTACTGTTCCAAGAAAGGATATACGTCTCAGATGTTCTGTGATTCCACTCACCATCTCTGTGACTTATCAGAATACTCTGGCCATCACTGCCTTATTTGTGTTGACTTCTTTTGTTAGAATATGAGTTCCTTGAGGCTAGGGCTTTCTTGCTTTGTGTATTTATACAGAGTATAGCCATGGGTCAACTTATGCATCCCTTCCAGATGGCTAGTAAGCAAAGAGAGCTGAGAGAGCACATTGGGGATTACAGATTGGTCTTTGCTGTTGGTTCATCTGGTTTTGATCTTGTTAGGGTTCTTGGTGTCTTAGACCATGGAGAAAGCTGAAATTATTGTGTCTATTGCACATAATTCCCATTTTGGAGAGGTTTGAGAGATGTGAAGCTTGGAAAAAAAAGTCTAGTCATCCATCTTCATTATGTGACCCAGTATAACTCATGGTAGAGAGCTTACTTCTCTATTTCTTACTTTGAGTAGGAAGTGGGAACATTAAATATTATTAGTTTAGCACATTAAGTACTCAGTTGGCCAGATAAGGATGGGGAATTACCTCTGATAAAAAATTGTCTCTGAATTAGATTAATTCAACTCTTGTTAAGTCAACAAGTGCCAACTGTTTGCCAGGCTCAGTGCTAAGCCCTAAGAATACAGAAATAGCCAAAAAACAATCTTCTCTCTCAAGGAGCCAAAAATCGAATGGAGAAAATAGCATGCAAACAATTACATACAAACAAAAGAAATATATGTGTGTATCTTGTGTACATATATGTATATATCCCATCTGATTATCTCCAACTTATCTTACATTTATACAGACACACACACACATACCTATTTGCATATATGTATGTATATGTATAGAAAATAAATTGGAACTAACAGAAGTTACCGGCATTGACGAGGATTGGGAAAGGCTTCTAGTAAATGAGGATATTTTATTTGAAACGTGAAGGAAGATGTAGATGGAGGTGAGAGAGACAGAGAGAAAGAGAGAGAGTTTCAGACATGGGGATATGAAAAGACATGGACTGCCTTGTGTGAGGAACAACAAAGAGTCCAGTATCACGGGATCAAAGAATGTTTTTATGGAATGTACAAGAATATTGGAAAGGTAGAAAGGGGCCAGTTAATAAAAGGGTTTAGAAGAATAACAGAAGTTTTTTATATTTGATCCAAAAGGCAGTAGAGAGCCCCTGGAGATCAGTGAATTATGAGCAATACATGAACCTGTGCTTTAGGAAAACCAGTTTGATAGCTGAATGGAGGATGGATTGGAAGGGAGAGAGATTTGAGGCAAGGAGCCCAATTAGAAAGCTATCACAATTGTCCAGGCATGAGGTGATGGGGGCCTGGACCAGAGTAGTGGCAGAAAAAAGACCCTGGAAGGGTACATTTATGAGAGACTTTGGGGAAGTAGAATCAACAGAATGTGGCAACTTATTGGAATATGGGAGGTGAGAGAGAGGGAGGAGTCAGGAGAGAAAAGGAAGAAATCATTAATCTTTAGAAGTAAGTAATTTTAGCTCAAAAATTGAAAAGGATAACCATTGAGAAAAGACCATTAGATTTAGCCAGAAGATCATTAGTAAAAGCACTAGTTTCCTTATTTATAAGAAAACGTAACTCTTTTAATTTAGTAATGCAGGTAGTAGCATTAATGCTAAAATTTTAATGAGTCTGAAGTGAGAGCTATTAGTAGATTGTCTTAATTTTATATAATTAACAGTGGAAGTTATTAATTTTATGCTGTGCAGTAACTTAAGACATTTGAATAGTTGCATAATCATTTGTATTACTTTTCATTACAGGACAATTAACCAGTGAACCTGTTATTGTTGATGTCTTGGATAAAGGATCAGGATTAGTGATACTTCTGGATGGTAAGTCACTTTATGGTCTTAAAAGCAAGTACTATTATAGTGGATAGGTTTACTTCCCCTTTTTTTCCTTTTGATACTAAAAATACTATCAGTTCTGTATATATACTATAAGAGTTGTGCTGCAGGTGCCTATATCTAGAACCAGGTTTTAACTGTTTCACAGTCTATGAAAAGGTGAACTCCAGGTTGTTGAGATGAAAAAGAATTTCTTCTTGAAAAAAATGTGTAGGCTATAAAAGAAGGACATGACTTAATTCTAAGACCCTAGGATTGTGCCATTTTGCCAGGTTAGAGGGCAGGTAAATGGTGCTGTGGATAGAACACTGGGCCTGGAATCAGGAAGATTTATGTTTGTGAATTTGAATCTGGCCTCAGGCACTAGCTGTGGGACCCTGGGCAAGTCACTTAACCCTCTTTGCAGTTCCTTAACTGCAAATGAGTTGGAGAACAAACCATTCCAGTACCTTTGCCAAGAAAACCCCAAATGGGGTGATGACTGAACACGACTGAAATGACTGAGCAGCAACAGGCTAGATGAGACTTGATGTGATGTGATTAGAGGCTAGTTAATAGCATCCATGTAATTAAATGTATCAAATGCCTAATGTAGATAGAGGCAAAAGCAATGAATGTTTTGAGATTATTATAAAAAGCCTTCTGGTGCCAAGATACCAGAGTGAGGAAAGAATCTTTTGAATCCCTCCCATATTTCCCTCCAAACAACTAGAAAACCACCTCAGAATTGATCTGGGAGCAGGGAAGCATCTTACCAGTCTGGCAGGAAAGGTCAGTCTAGGGAAAAAGGAGTGCCAGGTCCCAGAGCAGCTGCAGCAGGCAGGCAGAAAGTCTCACAGCAGGGGGCCTGCAGCAAGGCTCCAAGCCTGGGCAACCCCCCAGCAAGGATCCACATTTCTGCATACCAGCAGGCAAGGGAACAGTCTGAGCAATACAGTAAGGCCCCAAGTACAAGCCCCCAATGAGACCCCATTGCTGACCAGTAGTGAAGCCTTCCCCCTCCCCAGCTTACCTAGCATCACCCAGACCTTATGTTTCAGGACTTGGGTCTTCCAGATCTAAGGCTAGTTCTCTGTCTGTTACACACTCCATGCTTTCTTGAGAAAGGATAAATAACACGACTCCGTTTGTACTTTTCAACTTTTGTAGTCATTTTGACTAGGTGCAAATGTGAGGAATTACAGGTGCAGCTGATTAGAATGTAGAATCAGAGAGATTATGTAGAACACATATTTTGTGCAGTGGTGGGCAAGTCTTTTTACTTCTTTAACATAAATTCCCCACTGATGGGGGTAGGAATACAAACTTAGTACATAGAGGAACAGTGGCCAGGAAGTGGAGAAATATTGTTATAATTATTATATATATAATACATATGTAATATAGAATATTAATATAATAATACATAATAATAACAACATACATATTATTATATATTATTATTCATTGTTACCAGATCATTAAAACTTGTTACTAGAACTTGGAAATCTCTTATGGTAGAACTCCTTAAAAATGAATTTTACTTGTTGAAATTTTTTGTTGGAACGGAAGATAATAAGGTTTAGAACTGGAGTAAACTTTAGAGATCTGGTTCACATTTTACAAATGAGGAAACTGAGGCCTAGAGAGCTGAACAAATATGTGGAAAGCAGCAGAGTCAAGAATTGTTGCTGATATTTTAATTGGGTAGTTACATCCTTGATTAGTAACTTATTTTGTTTTTACTTTTTTTTTTTTTTAAGTTTATTCCTACAGTGGGAAAGAGCTTATATGCTTTAATCAGTTCTCTATCTTCATTGTTGGTTCTGGAGGGTTTGGTGGAAAGAAGACATCAAATAAAGCAAAGGTAAGTTTAAGTTTTATTGGTGAAAACCATATATAACCCAGGTAAATTTTCGTGTTAAAATTATAGGCTTAAGAAATTATTTTTCCAAATTCCATCTTTTCCCTTGGATTCCACTAATCTGGAATTTGTTTAGTGAGGGCTAGGCTGATGTTTATTTTTTCAGATTACTTGTTTAAAAAAAAAAGATTTGTTGAGTAAGTTATAGTGTATTTATTATTGTTGTGGGAAAGTTTAAAGTGTATAAGAGAGAACTGTTTTGAAGTGCTTTAGTAGCATCCATCACAAAGACAAAAATCACAGAATCTCAGTGTTGGAAGGAACCAAAGAGGCTGTCTCATCCAGCTCATACCTGAAAATGAATGTCCTGGACACCATGACCACTCATTCCGCCAGTGTTGGACATCCTCCTGGGAGGAACGTACTCTCTCTTGAGTTGTCCGTACTCTAAGAGTTAGGAAGTTTTCCATTAGGTCAAACCCAAGTCTAACCTTTTTTATTAGCTTTGACTCATGTTCCTCGTTTTGTCTTCTGGGGCTGGACAGAACAAAGGCTTTCACATAACAGCCCTTCAGATATTTAAAGCCATATATCTTGTTCTCCTTAAGTCTCCTCCAGGTTCCATCCTAGTTCTTTCCCTTCCTCTTGGTTATGCCATACTCCTCCAGGCGTTTCTTAATCCTATTTGACCTTTTCTAGATATGTTCCCAGTTGTTAATGATCTTTCTGAAATGTGGCATTAACACAGTATTCCAGGCATAGTCTCATCACATCAGCCAATCAGCAAGTACTTATCAGGCATTTCTCTTATATGCCTGACACAATGCTAGTTGCTGGGGATACAAATATAGTGAGTAACAACCCCTCCTTGAAAAGAGCTTGCATTGGGGGTGGCTAGGTGGCACAGTGAATAGAGCACCAGCCCTGAAGTTAGGAGGACCTGGGATCAAATTTGGCCTCAGGTCTGTTTGTTAAACTGGTCACTCTGAGCAGTAAATCTATCATGGATGTAGTAAAATAGAACATGGAATCTAATTCCCAGTTATTTGCAATTGCAGATTATATTTGCTGTTTTTGGAAAGGTTTCTTCCTACCTGCTTTGCCTCTGATGGAAATTCCTCGTATTTGTTGAGTTACTGGACTCCTTCCTTTACGAAGTGCACTTCTTAGTTTGACCTCTTTTCCTTCATCAGTAGGATGAAGTAAAGGAGGATGTATCTTGACTCTGACTTTCCTTATTTCACTCCTACCCAATTGTTGCATGTCTGGGGGCATCTGTGTGGGCCCAAGTGTTTTGGAAGCAGCTGGGCAGGAGGAAGGGCTGGGTTTGGGATCTGAGTGCCTGGGGTCAAATCCTAACTCTGCCACTTCCTGTTTGTGTGTGACTTTGACAAAGTCACTTAACATCCCCGGGCTGCAGTTTCCCCATTTGTATTTGGTGACCTCTGAGTTTCCTTGTAATTTTAGACCTATGATTCTTGGGTTCCAAGACTTCTGCTTTCCTCCTCCATATTGCCATATTTTGAACTTATGTAAAGGGTCACAGTGGGGCAAATGAGCGGAAATACACCATTTACCAGATTAGCAAATACTGAGCTCTGGACAAGGGCAGAGGCAAAGAGGTTTGTCTGTACACTGGGAGACCTAAATGAACAAAAGCAGCAGTTTGAGGCCAGGTGAAGACCAGGAAAAGCTAGACACTGAATAGAAGAAGGAATAGGTTCTGAGTCTGAGGGGAAAGTTTGTTACCATTCTTCATGCAGTGAGCTCAGTTCCCTTAGGATCTTAGGGCTGGTTCTCTACTTTCTCTCCCCCTCCCAACTCCCCAGGGAGCTAGGTCTGGGGACAATTCCTACCTCCCTCCACTCCTCTTGAATTGAAAGCTATTGTGCTAAATAGTGGGAAACACTCTTATTTTTAGGTAATGAAGCACAATGCTTCTAACCTCAGACTGTATTAAGTTATCAAAGCCAATTGATTTGTTGCCTTTGAGAAGGAGAAAAGGATGGAAGATGCGGAGGAGGAGATCAATGAGAAAAGTCTGGATATTGTTAGGATAACACATCACTTAGACTAGAGGAGGGGCCAGAATAAAGAGATGTGCTGTTGTGCCAACCTCAGACTATATTAAGCCATTATATATGGGTATATGCACACCTGTTGTGACTTGTTGTAGAGACCTCTTAGTGAGGAACTTCTAGTCAGAACCTGCTCTGCAATTTCTAGTCTCAGAGAGGTGCCTGAAGGCATTGGGGTTCAGCAATTTGCGGAGTCACACAGCTACTGAGGTGGGATTAAAACTCAGATCCCCTGATTTCTAGCCCAGTACACTATGCTGTTTCCCTGTCTTATACCGTTGTGAGAAGCTTGTCTTTACATTGTTAAAATGATACACAGATGTGAGTTATTATTGTTTAAATTTCCTTTTGACTAGAGTTATGGTTTCATCAGTGAAGGGAGTTTATGATGTTGAAGCTCTTGTCATAGAGACAGATTTTTGTTCTGCAGTTGACCATTGTAGAGAATTGCCAGAAGCACTGTGAGAGGTTAAGTGATTTTTCTGAACTAGGATCCATCAGAATTGGGATTTGACCCCGGGTATTCCTGACTCCGAAGCCAGTTCTCTAGCCATTATACTATGTTACCTCTGTTTTTGGACATACTTAGTATTTAAGAATTTATACTATTTGGGTGCGGATTTTTTTTCTTTCAGGTAACTGTGCCCCCACCAACAAGGCCACCTGATGCTGTGCTTGCAGATTCCACCTCACTCAATCAGGTAAAATTTCATTTTGAGAATATGAAAATGGGTGCGGTTTGTTTTCATAGAAACTTCTTGCTGAGTTTTTTCGCTTCTTTCCTTTCTCTAACATCTTTAATGTTGTATTTTTTAGTGAATTTTTTCCACATTTCTTCGTTAGAATTTCAAGTGAGAAAACCAGTACCCATTAGCTTAACTGCCTGCTTTAGCCAACATACTAATTTTTGTCCTAGCCTTTTTCCTGTCCGTCTTTTTGGTAGACCTGCTATTTCCATTTTCTCACTGCCCTGTTAGTCCTTGATGCTCTGCAGTATGAATTCTGCCTCTATCACTTTATCAAACTGCTTTTTTGAAGATCACCAATGATGTCCTTCTTGTTTGATCCAGTGTCCTTTGCTCTGTCTTTATTTTCCTGGATGAAGACTTCTTTGCCTTTTAGTGTCTTGGACCCCTCTGACAGTCTAGGGAAGCCCTTTGTAAAATAATATTTTATATGCATAAAATAAAATATATAGATTACAAAGGAAACAAATTATATTGAAATACATTTATGACTTTTTAAAAGTTTACAGATCCCTGTTTAAGAACCCTTTTTCTAAACTTATTTACTGCAATTAATACTGTTGCTGATCACCCTCTTCTTGCATTTCCCTTCTTTGCTGGCTCACTTCTTCCTGCCACCTAATTGTGGAAGTTCCCAAGACTACTTTGACTCTTATTCTTTTTTTGAATTTTTTTTTTCATCCTTAGGGATTAATTGTTTTGGTGGGGCTTCAGTCATCAGTTCTCTGATGATAGTTCTTACTTTATGTCTCCAATCTTATTCTCTCACCTGAGCTCCAGGCCTTCCTTCCCAACTCTCTATTAATTATGTTCATGCAACATGCCTAAATCTGAGCTTACCATATTTTTTTCTAACAGGAAGTTGCTCCATTTAGTTTTTGGGTCTTTGTTAATGGCATCACCATTTCCTGTTCTTTTAGCTTAAGTTGTCTTTGTTTCTTTTCTCTTTCTTTTCTCTGTTTCTAGGTAGTGACTTAGTCCTCTTGATTTTTCTTTAAAAATATCTCTATTTAAAAAACTGCACATAACATAAGCTCACCATTTTATATAATAACCCTCTTTTGTTTTTCTTTGTATATTGAAATGTTCATGTTTGCATTCATAATAAAAAAGGAAACTTTAAAAGATTAATTTACTTTATCGCTAACGGGAAAAACAACAGCACATCTCTTTATGCTGTCCCTTCCTCTCTAGTCTAAGTGATGTGTTATCCTAACAATATCCAGACTTTTCTCATTGATCTTCTACTCTGCATCCTCCATCCTTTTCTCCTTCTCAAAGCCAACAAATCAAGCAAGGATTCATTAAACCAGCACATTTTTAGGCATTCTTTAAGCACTGTGTCACTCTTCCCTTCCAGAAGTCTTCACTCATTCCTTATTTGCATTGTCTGAGCTTCTCTGTCCAGTTTTTACCTTATTTGCCATTATTTTTCAGCTTGAACAATTTGTGCTAGTTAGGACAGTTGCTTCACTATTCTTTGGACGTGTTATATTTATTCCTCGCTCTGTATTCCTCAAGTTTCTATGACCTGGAATACCTTTTCTCTGTATCTTTATCTATCCAAATTCTGCTGATCTGCCAGGTCCCAGCTCAAGCCCCATCTCCTTGTGAAGCTACAGCCATTTATCTCATTTGATCTTCTCCACAACTTGCAACACAGGTGCTGTTATTACAGTGACCTTTTGAAGTGGTGAAAGCATTATAATCCCTATTTTACAGATGAGGAAACTGAAATTTAGAGAGAATAAGCAGCCTGTCCACAGACACAAAACTAATCATTGTCAGCATTAGGAAGGAAACAAGCATTCATGTAGGGCCTCCTATATGCCAGGCACTGTGCTAAATACTTTTCAGATATTATCTCTTGATCCTCTCTGGGAAGTAGATCCTGCTGTCATCCCCAATTTACAAGTAATGAAACTGAGGCAAATACGTTAAATGACTTGCCCAGGATCGCATAGCTAGGAAGTATCTGAGGCCAAATTTAAACTTAGGTCTTCCTAACTTTAGGCCTAACACTGTGCCACTTAACTGCCTCAGATATTAATGAATACTTATTGATTAGTTTATTAATTTGAAAGAAATAAAGATAATCAAAATATCTACATAGTTGTGTATAAAATTGTAAACTTATTATAAAATCATAAGTTATGAAAGTGACCTGAAGTGTGAATGATAAATTTTATTGGTGGAATATATCAGTTTATAGGTTGTCTAGCGCAATGACTAGAATGCTGAATTTGGAGTCAGGAAGACTTGAATTTAATTCCTATCATTGATATTTGCTAGCTATGTGATCATTCAACCTCTCTCAATCTCAGTTTCCTCATCTGTAAAATGAGCAATAACAATATCTATCTCACAGGGTTGTTATGAGGATTGTAAAACTTTTTGCAAACCTTAAACACAATATAAATGCTAGTTATTATTATTGTTCTTATTATAATTTATTATTAAATTAAAATCCATCCAGTTGTCAAGAAATTTAAAAATTAGAATGCTAAAAAGTATATCTTGACAAGAGATAAGATAGTGAGGGGCGGAGCCAAGATGGCTGAGTAGAAACAGCATTTCCAATGTGCTCTGCCCCACACAAATTTCAAACAATGTGAAAGGGAGCTCCGAACAACTTCTGGAGCCACAGCACCCACAGAACGGCACAGAGAAGCTAACCTCCTGCTGAGGACAGCCCAGCAGCCCTGCAGGGAGCGGCCAGCACAGCGCTCTGAGAGCAGGCAGCACAGCACACTGGGAACCAACAGCGCAGCCCTCAGAGCCTAGCCCAGGTCTGCAGTTTTAGCCCCAGGGCGGCCGGGCCTTCAGCCCGCTGGTGGAACCCCAGAACACCAGCAATTGCGGCGATTCCAGAATTATCAGCACAGATATGCCTAGGACAAAGTGAGAGGTTAGTGCCCTATGGACTTTGGGACCAGTATTTGGGGAACACGTGGCTTTCTCCCCTGGGGGCAAAAAGCTGCTGAAGAAACAGCTGCATAGAAGCCATTTTGCAGCTTCAGTAGTGGCTCTAGATCCTGGTCTGTGAACTGTAGGAAGATCCAGCAATCAGTCTGGGGGTTAATCGCTTTTGCCTTAAACTGCCTGGATCTGGATTGTGGTCTGGGGGGGGAAGTTTGGGGTGGGTATTCAACTTGCCAGAGTGGGTGGAGGCTTTACAGAGGCCACCCAACTGGCGGAAGTTGTGAAGACCCCACGTTTGGGCGGAAGCTCCCCTGTCTGGTGCCAGAGTCCTACTGTGGCAACAAGCCCCAAAATCAAGTAATTAAGTGGCAATATGCCTAGGCAAACAAAACAAAATAAACAGAAAAGTTCAACATTGGACTCCTATTTTAGGGGCAAAGAGGCTCAAAGCATGGAGGAGGACTGTGAGGTTGGAACTCCTGCACCAAAAGCCCCAAATGAAAATACAAGCTGGCTACAGGCCATAGAGGACCTTAAGAAGCAGATAAGAGAAGTGGGGGAAATTTTGGGAAGAGAAATGAAAAAGATGCAAGAAAAGTATGAAATGACAGTCAACAGCCTGACTGAGGAAATAACACCTTAAAAAATAGACTAACTCAAATGGCAAAAGAGGCTCAGAAAGGCAATGAGGAGAAGAATGCCTTAAAAAGTCAAATTTGCCAGATGGAAAAGAATCTCAAAAGCTCACTGAGGAGATTCATTCCTTCAGAGTTAGACTGGAGCAAATGGAAGCTAGTGACTTTATGAGAAATCAAGATGCTGTTAAATAGATCCAAACAAATGAAAGAATAGAAGGCAATGTGAAATATCTCATGGGAAAAACCACTGACCTGGAAATAGATCCAGGAGAGACAATTTAAAAATTATTGGACTACCTGAAAGCCATGATCAAAGAAAGAACCTAGAAATCACCCTTCAAGAAATTCTCAAGGAAAACTGCCCTGATGTTTTAGATCCAGAGGGCAAAATAGAGGATGAAAGAATCCACAGATCACCTCCTGAAAAAGATCCCAAAAAGAAAACTCCCAGAAATATTATAGCCAGGTTCCAGAATGCCCAGATCAAGGAGAAAATACTACAAGCAGCCAGGAAGAAACAATTTCAATATTGTGGAAACACAATCAGAATAGCACAGGACCTGGCAGCTTCTACACTGAGGGATAGAAGGGCATGGAGTATGATATTCCAGAGGGCAAAAGAGCTGGGAATGAACCCAAGGGTCACCTACCCAGCAAAACTGAGTATCTTGTTTCAGGGGAAAATATGGTCATTCAGTGGAATAGAGGACTTTCAAGCATTCTTGATGAAAAACCAGAGTTGAATAGAAAATTTGACATTCAGACACAAGAAGCAAGAGAGGCTTGAGAAGGTAATCAAGGAAAAGAAATCAAAAGGAACTTATCAAAGTTGGACTATTTACAGTCCTACATGGAAAAACAATAACTGTGTTTGATGAAACCTTTCTCATTATGAAAATAATTGAAGAAGGGTACGTGGCATATGTTCACAGGTATACATGGATAGAGGGCACAGGTTGAATTTGATGGGAAGGGATGACTATTTTTTTTTTGGAGGGCAATTGGGGTTGGGTGACTTGCCCAGGTTCACGTGGCTGGGTTTTTGTTTGTGCATTGGGTG
The DNA here is from genome assembly GCA_011680675.1 of Gymnobelideus leadbeateri. NCBI lineage: Eukaryota > Metazoa > Chordata > Mammalia > Diprotodontia > Petauridae > Gymnobelideus > Gymnobelideus leadbeateri. Next base: position 33,628 of record WOXC01008443.1, on the reverse strand, counting down.
TCTGGGGCCGGATCCGAGCTCGGGTCCTTCTGGCTCTGGGGCTGGCTCTCTGCTCGCTGCGCCACCTAGCCGCCCCAAGGAAGGGATGATTCTTAAGGGGTGAAGTCAAGAGGTGAGAGAGGAAAGTGGCAAGAGGAGATGGAGAGAGACAGGGTAGGGCAAGCTATCTCATGTAGAAGAGGCAAGGGGAAGTAGTTGCAGGGGAGGGGAAGAACAGGAAGGCAAAAAGGCAAAAGCATATTCTCATTGAAGTTGGCTCAAGAAGAGAATCACATACATACTAAATGGAATATCTTACCCTCACTCACTCTCCTGAGTAAGGGAAAGGGGGATGAGAGGGGGGATGATGGAGGGGAGGGCATTCTGGGGAGAGGGGAGGTTAGAAGTACCCACTATCAAAGAGGGACAGGATCAAAGTAGGGAATGGACCAGATGGGAGGTGAGACGGGTGGGAGGGAAATATAAGCAGTCTTTAACAATATATCTACTATGGTAATGTTTTGCATAGATATACATGTACAACACATACTGAATTGCTTATCTTCTCAGAGGGAGTGGGTGACAGGGGAGAAAGGGAATGGATCTGAAAATCGAAGTTTTAAAATTAAAGGTTTCATAAGATGTCCAGGCATTGGGGCTCAGAGATTCACCTTGCCCTAATGGCAAAGTCGAAGGGGGTACGGGAGAAGATATGGGAGAGAGCAGATTGGATGAGGGGATATCTAGTGGGACTGCTATTCTGGGGTGGTGGGTAGGGAAAAAATGGGGGAAAAATGTAACTCATAATCTGGTGGAAATGAATGATGTAAACCAGAAGTTAATAAAGCATTTGTTTAATTAAAAAAAATAAAAATAAAAAAAATAAACTCAAAAAAAAATAGAAAAAAAAGAAATAAAAAGTATATCTTGTTTCTTTTACAAACATTTTTCGGGAAGTCATTCCCAGCATAGCAATCAGTATATGTATTTATCTTCTGGACTGGACATTGGAAATAGGGTTTATAATTTAATTGTGCTTTTCAGTGCCTACCCCAAAGGAGACACATAAGAATAAATAATTTCCAATTGGTTATTTATACTGGTTTTACTGAGTAAACAGTGTTGTCTCCTCAAATCCCTATGAAATGAGGCTCCTGACAGATTTTTTTTTTTTTTTTTTTGCTTTTTGGAGGGCAATTGGGGTTAAGTAACCTGCCCAAGGTCACAAGGCTCGGTTTTTTTCCTGTGTGTGCGTTAAGTGTCTGAGGTCGGATCTGAACTCAGGTCCTTCTGACTCCAGGGCCAACGCTCTACTCACTGCGCCACCTAGCCGCCTCGCCTGACAGATTTAAAAAAAAAAAAGTTTTAAAAAAAGTTTTATTTGAATAAGCAATGAATCATTGTTTCACAAATGTCAAACATTTTTATTGTTACAGATCTAGCCTTTTTTTTTCCTAGAGCCATGATTTTATTGTTATAGGAAATTCCTCATTAGGAAGCAGCCTCTATAGAGGCAGATTGTTCCTTGCTTGCAACTTACAGTGTCAAAGTTGCAATGGCAGGCATTGAGATGTTAAATGATGTTAAATGACTTACCTTGTCTGAATAAGAGGTGGAATCCCCAAGCTCAAGCATAGCTCTCTTTCCACTCTGCCAGGTCACTTGTTTCAGATCAATAAAATAAATGTGGCCAAAGTTTTCAGTATGGAGTTATTATTTACCATGTGTAAGCTAGTTCTCATACTGTTCTTCATAGTACTCTCCTGTTTTTCTGAGATCATTTAGTCCAGTCCTGTCATTTTATAGATAAGGAAGCTGAGGCCCTGAAAAATAAGACTTGTCAAGTATCACAAAGGTAGTAAATAACAGAGTTGGGATTCATACCCAGTTTTTCTGATTCAAAATCTAGTCCTCTTTGTTATATATCATATATCTATCATTCTTGTCACTTTTCAGATGAGTAGGAGTTATCAGACCCTCCAGCAAACAAAATGGTCCCTGGTAAAATGGTGAAATTGCCAAAGTTCGGTACTTTCTTCACTGTCTTTTGATACTAGTCTTATCTTTTTCTTAAATTTCTGCGACTTATTTTTAGGCACTTAGTGCCCAGAATTTTCCACAGCAAAGGTCTTGCATTCCTTCTCCATCTCCATTTCTATCCTCTGTCCCATTGTGTTAAGACCTTGTCATGCTCTGCTCTTTGTGAATCCAATAAACTAATATTCTTTAAACTATTAATGACTGACAAATGCTTAATGTAATACCCTTCCCAGGTCAGATATTTGCATTTTAATAGGGATTTTGTGGAAGCAATAGAGTAACTCAAAGAAATGGCTCCAGTCTTAATTTCAGGCACTATGGCAGAATTTTAGAGGAAATATTTTCAGATAGAAGGTCCTTTCCCCATCTTTTAAAACACATCATAAGCTTTGGGACTTTGGACTCTAGTCATTCATTTTCCTATAATGTTTTTCCTATACATTGATGAAATTACAACTATGAATGGTAAGGCAGCAGTAGGTATATCTGAAGAGTGGGTGATTATCTATCTTATTTGTTCCTTTGCCCCTCTTGAAATGAACTTTTTATTCCTGTGTATTCTTTGATTTGATTCTACACATGATTGTGTTTTTAGGTATTTAAAGGTTGTATAGTAATCATTTCCCCAAACAAAAGTAAATAAATATGAGTTTCTATAGTTGAAATACATTTGTCCCACTTCTGAATTTTACTTCTGAATTTTATTTTTGTAAAGTGTAAAGCTTACATAAGCTTTATATAACTGTGCCAGCATGACCTTTATATAAAGAGTCAAAGAGTGACCAATTAAGCAACCCTGATAATCTGTTTAATTGTTTGAACCAGAACTCTTGCTTAATTACTAAGAATCTTAAAACAGTAAAAATCATATATGGGAAAAAAAAGAGGTAGGTAAAGCGCAAATGTTGCTTGTCTCTTTATCTCGAGGAATTAAAAAAAATTATATTTCACCGCCCCAAAACACGTAAATTTACTCCTGCTTCAGAGTAACAAGATACTCCATTTCTTAACTGGTTCTTCTCTCTGACTGCTCCCCTCCCCCCATGCCCTACTCCCACACTATGCTTGGGACTCGAGGTCAGGGGGAGACTTTTTTTTGCTCTGATAACTGACCTCTTTAACTTCCTTTAACTCCCAATTAAAATCCCACCTTCTATAGGAAGCCTTCCTCAACCCTTCTTAATTCCAGTACCTTTCCTCTGTTATTATTTCCCATTTATCCTAGATGTAGCTTGCTTTGTACATATTTATTTAACATGATGTCTCCCCCATTAAATTGTAAGCTTCTGGAGGGCAGTGGACTGTCTTTTGTGGCTTTTTGTTTCTCAGTGCTTAGTAAAATGCTTAGTACATAAGAAATACTTAATAAATGTTTATTGAGAGGACAGGAACAGTTGTGGAAGCTACATATAATTTGACTGTGATATGAATGATTGTTTCTAAATTGAGGCAGTGCACTGCTGCTATTAGCAAACTTGTAAATGCTAAAAATCTATCAAAGCCACAAAGGACCTTGCAAGGAAAGAAGCAGGTTCATTTTGAGAGTCTTGAAGATTCTTTAATGCATACAGAGGATTTATCATGCAGAGAACACAACTCTTAACTACTTCTGAGATTATATAGTGAGTGAGTGCCTGATAATAGCAAATGACTCTGGAAGTTCATTACATTTTGTGGTGCTACTTCTGAGATGTGTAAATTTTACATTTTCAGGATTTAGCCCTGCTGACAGTTAAAAATACAATTTACTGAGCCAAGAGGAGTAAGAATGATAGCAAATCTCATGATTTTTTTCCCTGCATTGTATCAAACAGAAAGAGAAAGACATCTCTACATTATTCCTCTAACCATTTCTTAAGTTCTCTGATACAGTTCCTCTTGTCATCCCTCACTATGACTTAGGAGTTTTTTTAGGTATATGCATTGATTCTTTTTCTTCAAAAGCCCCATGGGTCTATTTTTAACATTCATTTTATTAGGGTGCTGAATAAAAGAAATATTTTTCAACCAATTTTAATTTACCTTTACATTTAAAAAGTATTAAGAAATCCTCAATAGACATGTGTCCTTAGGTTATAATGAAATAGATGTATACACTGTTATGTAGATAGAAATGGGCTGAATGGTTTCCAGTTTTATAATTTCACACATTCTATACAAAGCAAATTTTTCTCAAAAATTACTTCCTTTCTCAATTGGATAGAATATATTTCTTAGAATTTGTTTGGCATGTTTCCTTTCATAGGCATCTAAGTAACAGAACTTGAAAGGGACTTCAGTTCCAAGTCCTATCTACCAGTATTTGATGATGGGACCTCACAAGTGTTATTTACAGTGTGTCCAGCATTGTGTTAGCATGGGGAAGAGGAAAAACATAAAAGAAGTAGAAAAGATGGTCACTGTCCTGGAAGAGTTAACAATTTTATTGGGAAGATTGATTCTCCTTTTGACGAGAATGAACTGGTTTGCTTTTTATTTTAAAAATTTTCCTTTTTATTATTATGAACTTGATAAGACATCAACAAACAACCTTTCAGTATATGAAGAACAGAAAAAAAAGGCTGTATATGAAATTGAATCTCTACTTTTGTATAGCCTTGGTTTAAAAAAAAGTAGATTTCAAATTTAACATGGTTGTTTCAGCACTGTCCTATTTGTCTGTATCCCTTTCTGAATAGCCTTCTTCTGTCTTCTGCGTATTTTTATTATTCATTGATGCTTTTTTCTGCCTTTTCTTGCCTTTTTTAAATCACTATCCTACTGTCCAACTCCCCCTTCAAAAAATTAAAAATAAAAACAATCTCTTTATTTTAACAGATAAGTATGCTCAAGCAAAACAAATATACATATTGATAATACCAGAAATTATATGTGTCATTCTCTACTTCTAGTGTATCAGCTTTCTCCCAAGAGGTGGGGAACATTTCTTCATAATCAGTCTTCTGAAGTCAATGATTTGTTACATGGCCCTGACAGACCCCAATATAATCTATTAGATTCTACTCCTGTTCTCAGACCTTCAGTACAGCACCACATCTTTGTCCCTCACAGTATGCTTGGTTGGCCCTTCCCCTGTTCTCAGGGGAATGTACAGCCCTGCCCTCTCTCTCCCTGTGCAGTGACCAATGAACATGTGGTTCTTTCTTGGTCTTCTGTTCTGACAGACAGGACCCAGGATCTGTTCACACTTGACTGATTATTGGAGCGCCTGGTGATTTACACTGCCCTGTACAGAACATGGTTAGCCCTTCTGGCTCTCATTTTGCATAGTTTTGGATTTGATAAAGAAGCTTCCTTCTATTTATTTTTGGTTTTCTTTATCATTGGCCTTTCTTGGGCCATTTTCAGATAACTGCTGAAGTTTACGTAAGAGAATTGGACTCTTCTTATAGCCCAGAACTTCATTATATTAACCTAAAGTTAGGGTTTTCTTCTTTAAAGATTCCCCCCCCCCAAGCTGGTTCCTTTTTGTTCTACCTAAATATCAGAGACAGATTAGACTAATAACTTTACCTTGGGCTGTTTTAAAACACCTTGACTTTCCCTTCTTGTCCTCAGGACTTTCTACAATACTTTTCTTTAATATCTACTCTTTTCCAAACTAACTTACTTCCTTCTTATTCTCTCATTCAAAACTTCCAAAGTGCTAAAAATTATACTTTTAGTAGCATTATAGGATTTAGAGAAGGAAATAACCAAATATACCGAACTCCTTAATGGGGCTATGCCCTTTTCCTTATATGAAATTTTAAACATAGTCGAACAAAACAAACCAATATAATTATTTAAACAAAGATATACAGTGATTTCCTCACACACAAAATAACATTTTGAAGAACATTTTTTTTCCTCTCTGTATTGGGAATATGAGTGAGGAAGTATTTGGCCTTTTCCCCAGTGAACTTTCTGAATGGAGAATGGGGGAAAAATGAGCAGAAAATATGGTTTGAACTTTCTGAAATCTAGAAGAATTTGCTGAGTTGATGAAGGTGAAATCTTCATCCTTATTATTCATTGGAGGGGAGGAAAATATGATGGTTGACTTCAGTCTAGTATAACAAATCTAATGAATTGTTTCCTAAAAAAAACTTTTTTAAAAAGCTCTGATAACTTAAAGAAACAGTATCATTTTATGAAAGTAGTTATAAAAATGATGCTAATGTGGTAATTTAAGAAAATATATTTGCTATTATGTGTAGAAAGCCTATGCAGTGAAAAAATAATACCAATGCAAAAACTGTGCCAGTTAAATAGAATATTCTCAGACATGAAACCAAAATGTGATTGTGGCAAGAGCACTGGTTTTGACGTTAGAGAAATTAGACTTGAATCCAATCTTTGTTACTGATTATGCGACCTTAAACAAAGTCACTTCACTTTTCTGGGAAGGCATATTTTTCCACTTCTATAAGATGAAGAAATTGGACTAGATATCTACAGTCACTCCCTTGTCCAAGTCCTAGAAATTTATCCTTATTTTGTACCTTTTAAATTGTAAAAAAAAAAAAAAATTCCTTTTAAAATAACGTCATTGAGATACAATGGGATAGATGGGAATAGTGGAGGAAATTATTTTTTAAATCCCATTTTGGATTTTTTCAGAAAATTACTACTTTAAAATTGCTCTATATTACAATTTGGAGGGGCGGCTAGGTAGTGCAGTGAGTAGAGCATCGGCCCTGAAGTCAGAAGGACCTGAGTTCAGATGCGGCCTCAGACACTTAACCCACACACACACAAAAAAACCTAGCCATGTGACCTTGGGCAAGTTACTTAACCCCAATTGCCCTCCAAAAAGCAAAAAAAAAAAAAAAAAAGAAAGAAAGAAAGAAAGAAAGAGGAAACAAGGAAACCTTTATTTTGTTTTGTCTTGAAGCACAGAAATTCTAATAGTGGTGGATGAGGATGCAGGAGCTCAGGAATGTGGAACTCTGAATATGGAGTAGAAAGAGGGAAAAGTGGGCTGTGCTAAGGAGGCATCTAATATGCTTTTTAGAGTTCCACAGTTTTGGTCTTCACATGCCTCTAGAAAACATTTTGGTTTGAGTTTTGGCTTATATCCATAAATTTATGACCTAGTTATCTTGCTTACCTTTCCTCCTCCCCTCCCAAGCTTATGTTTTTCCTGTATTTCTACTTTCAGACATGATGGTCTGTCACTTGGAATTCCTTCCCTGTTATCTAAATCTTCCTCAGTTTTCTTGACCCAGCTCAAGCCCTGATTCCTAAGTAGAGCCCTCCTTGGCTATTCCATCTTGAAGTGATCTTTTAATATCTGATTTTTCCCACAGTTCACTGGTCTTTTATCATTATTCCTTGCAAAGAAGGCTAGGACCAATTTTATACTACTTTTATTTTCCCTATAACACCCAAATCAGTGCTTTAGATGTAGTATATATGTTCATTATAAAAAAATATTGTCATGAGTAGTAATGGTAGTGTTTGGGATGAAAAACACTGTCCAAAATTTAATCAAGAACACAGAGATTTCTCAGGATAAGAACAGGAATTTTATCCTCTTCCCCCGGGGAGAAGAGGGCAGTCTTCTCCATGACTGATCATGAGGAAGAGGTGAGTTACAAAAGGCAGAACAAGAATTTATACCCTAACACAGTCAAATCCCCTCCCCCTGGCTGTCCCTTCTCCCATTGGCTGAGAGGTGGGCACAGGTTTTGGTGGGAAAATCTTCCCTAATGGCAAATAACAGGGCAGCCTGCCACTATCCCTCAGTGCCTGGAAGGCAGGCTTACAGAGAGCAGGGAAATGGGGAATGGCCAGTTCAAATGTACCTATCCTTAAGCCAAAGTGAAGAAGGGAGGGACTAAGATCTTAGGAGCAAGGGAAAGGGGAAGAGTCCTGAAGCAAGGGAGGGGAGGGAGACAGGTTGCCAGCAAGGTTGGAGCTTGAAAGGCTCCTAAAAGGGCAACAGCTGCAATGGAGGGAAAGAGGGAAGTTAACAATCAAAACTGCCTGAAAAGTTTTCACTCCCCAGACAATAGTAACTCATAGAAATTACGCCATTCAAATAACCTATTAAAATGAGAAAAAATCCTAAAGAACCAAAAGATGTTTTGTTTTAAGTTGTAGAGAAGTTCTATTACCGTTCCCCCTTAACAGGAACGAGAAGTCCATAATAGATGTGACCAGTAGAGCTGGAAATGCTGAATTAGCTACTTTATTTCAATGCTTTATCCCTTCTCCCTCCTGAAAAAGAGCTGGTAATGATAGAAAGCCTAATGGAATAATTAATGAGGAGGAAAATAAGTTCTGAGGCAGAACTAAGAAATAGCAGGTTATGTACAGGTAAAGTGCCTAGATTATCTGTTTCCCATGAATTTCAGTTTTAAAAATCAAAATTCTGGTACTCCTAGTTACAACCAGTTTTTGGCTAACCAAACAGCAATTTTAAATCAAAAGAATGTACTCTCCTTGCTTTTGTCTCAACCCTAGCTTTTTTCAAAGATCTGGCCAAGGGCCATTTCTGACAATAAGGAGACCTCTTCTGATTCTCCTCCCTCACCTTCCACCCCAAGCTGCTAGTGCTCTTCTCTGGGGAATTACATTGCATATATTTTGTATTTAATTGTCTTAAGTTCACATTGTTCCTTCAGTATAATAATGTGAGATCCCTAGGGCAGGGACTACTTTGTTCTTGCCCTTGTATTTAAGCACCTAGCAGGTGATAGGCACTACTCCTTATTGAAATGTATTGAAAGTAAATAGATGTTACTGTGGCTGGAGCCCTTTATCTTGGAGTCAGGAAGCCCTGAGTTCAAATTCTGCCTCAGGCACATACTACTAGTTGTATGACCCTGGACAAGCCCCTAACCTCTCTAAGCCTCAGTTTCCTCTTTTATAAAATGAGGGATTTGGCCTCTAAGGGCCTCTATGAGTAATAGACTTGTCCTGATGAGGGGGTGATAGGTGATTCAGGGGCTCTAAGGACTTGTAAAAGTTTATTGTTAAGCTTTACAGGGGGCAAGAGTTCTTAGGGAACCTGCAACCTTAAAGAAGTCATAGGTTTAGTTCATAGAGTTAAACAATAGTAAATCAGATACCAATTATGCTAACTAGGTAAGTAAGGGTGGGATTAGGGAGGAGTTAAGAAGTGGTCAGTGCTTAAAGGAACATGCACTTTTAATATCAACTGTGCAGGCGTATTGCCCATAATTCACTGGGAAATAGCCCAAGTTGGGGCTACCTGGAGGTGTGGTTTTAGGCTTGAAGCATCCCTAAGTCAACTAGTGATCAGGGCTGACTGAGAAGTGCCTAGTCTGCCATCAGTGTCATGTTTGACAAGATGGATGTTGGGAACCAAGGCTAATGGGGATTTAGTATGTATATAATTGACTGAGGAGTTAACTTACAGATAGCGCAGTGAAGGATTCATAGGTGCAGCTGGCTATTATACTGGGGGGAGATAAATAGTTCATGGATTGTTGCTAGGCAGAGTGCTAGCAGAGTTAATGCTCTGAGGCTGGGTGGGGGGAAATGTGATTTTATAGACTGGTTTTACAAATTGATTTTACAAACTGATGTTACAAACGTAGACACCCCAAGCACCCCATCAGTCCTATCATATTGTCCAGAACTACTCTTCTTTCTCAGCCCTAATCTATGTATTCTTCTTGACCCTAACATGCTGGAGTAACTACTTTTTGTAATGTGAAAAGAGAACTAAATGCATTTTACATTTATATAAAGGCATAAGGTTTTTAAAGTGCTTTATATATATTGTCTAATTTAATTCTTATGACAACCCTATGAGGTAGGTAGTATAAGTATTATTCCTTTTTACACCTGGGAAAACTGAGGTTCGGAGAGGGCATCTAATTTACCCAGAGTCACATGATTACTAGGTAGCAGAAATAGGATTTCAATTCAAGGGCTGCAAGTCCAGTTTTCTTTCATTGTAAATAAATAGAAAGCACAGTCTTAATAACAACAAAGTATGAGAAAGAAAGGATTATGAATAAGGGATGGTGAACTCTTAGGTTCTCAGTTTCCTTATTTTGCAGGACCAATTAGCACATAATGTCTCCTAGAGTAAGAAAATCAGTGTTTATAAAGAGCAACTTGCTATTTATCTCTGAAAATCTTTATTGAAGGATTGATTTATAGTATCACATTATGCAAGTTTGTCTGCTTCAAATCACCACAAACATTTAAAATGGGATGGTTTGATGAGCACCTGTTTGAGTTGCTCCTTGATTTGTACCTGGACCAGATGTAGTTCTTGATGCTGTCTTTCAAGAAGCTATTTCTTAGGTTCAGCCAAACTCAGTGGTGCTATAATAACCATTTAACTTATATTTAATTTGAATATTGCACATTTTAGCCTTGAAACTTTAGTGTTAGGATTATGATGTATTTCTTAAAATATTTAGCTGTATTTTAAGCTCTTCTTTGGTCTTATTTGGTTAAAGTGCTGTTTTCTTTTAAGAAAATATAAACTACTAGTTCATTTTTATATTTCTTTTTCCACAGGCTGTCTTATATCGGCTCAGTGGAGATTGGAATCCTTTACACATTGATCCTAGCTTTGCTAGTCTTGGAGGTAAGTTTCTGTTTAATTTTACTTACCAAAAAAAAAAAACAATTCAGAAAAAAATCACATATTTTAAAAGGTATTTGTGATCGAAATTTTGAGTCATTTTAAAGATAAGCCTCTCTGGTTTGTATGCAAAAGATATGGAAAAACATTTTAAAGTGAAAAATGATAGTAGATGTAAAAAATAGATAACATGTCATTTGGGACTTATAGTGTACTCCATTATTCACGGGCAGTGCACTTACATATAGAAAATCCTAATAAATATTTGTTCAGTTTGATTTTAGTGCCTATGATATACAAGGCTCTTTTGAGAAGTTCTATAGAAATGATGCATGTAGGCAGTCTGGTCTGGATCCCTACTCAGAACCTTTCCATCTTAATAGGACTTTCATAGCTTACAATCTAGTGTCCTACAGTCTCTAAATACTTGGGATCTCCTCTCATCCATGCTAATGTATCACAGTTCGATTTCAGCAGAGGACCAAAACCCTAATCCTCTATTTTTCATTTGCTCTATATCTAATCACCTGCAGAAATAGACATGCCTTCAAGAAAATAGGCATAATAATCATTTCTGAGTAATTCTGCTTGAGAATTTGTGTGTTTTATCTGCTACATGCTACAAGGTTGAAACAATTTGTTTAATCGTGCATTTTAATAACAATTTTTCACTTGGCTAATTATGGGAAGTTCCTGTGTAATACAAGTGTTCTTAATGAGAACCCTTTCCTGTTTCAGTTCCATTTCACCTTTAACCTCAAGTTGAATGCTCTTTTGGCTAGTATTTTTATTCCATTGATATCTTTGTGATGTCAAGAGAAGCCCAGGAATACCCTTAGCATATGGAATGGACCCCCAAAGACAAGAATAGCACAGATTCAACAGGCATGCATATATTGCAGTTAGCATCATTGGAGAGGATATTCACATCAGCAAGATCATGGATCCACTGGAATTTTGGACTGCTCTGGAAATACTGCTCATACCCTTTTCCTATGGAAATTTTATCTTCTCCCTGAAAAGCCTAGCTCACAAAGATAAGTTTAGGTTTTAAAAGATTTTTTTAAAAAACAAAGCAAAACAGAAACAAAGTTTAGGATTTATATTTATATCTGAAACATAGATTATATGTTTATGTTTAAATTAATGATTGTCTATTTTAAAATAAGCTTTCTTTTTTTCACAGGCTTTGATAGACCCATATTACATGGCCTTTGTTCATTTGGATTTTCAGCTAGGCATGTTTTACAGCAGTTTGGAAATAATGATGTGTCTAGATTCAAAGCAATAAAGGTACCTTTTTGATAGTTCCTTTTAATTTCCTTGTTTTATGTAATTATTTGAATATTTCTTCATTTGATCATTATTTTTTTAGAGTAGAAAAGGAGTTAGTTTCTTCACTCTAAAAAATGTAGTCATTGTACTATAGCTTGCACGTTTCTGATTTTAGACTTGACAATAAACATTTTTATTTTTGTACTTGATAAAGTTCTAAATATAAGTTATCAATTGACAGTGATTTTATCTAGAAAATTAAGAACTCAGTAATAATTCCTTAAATAAGTTGACATGATTTTGTGTATGTAATGAAATGACATTAAGGAAGAGGCATTACCAGGCACTTTGCCAAACCCTAAGTGCCATGAGACCTTTCTATCTGATTTATAGCGGAAACTTTCTATATGTGTTGTCTCCCCTATTAGAATGAGAGCTCCTTGAGAGCAGGTATAGCTTCACTTTTCTCTTTTTGTCCCCAGTGTTTAACACCATGCTCTGTACATGGTAAGGACTTAACAAATGCTTTGTTTATTCATTCTTTATTAGGGGCAATGAAAACTTATATTTAAAGGGACACTTGAAAAAGGTGTTTTTTGTTTTTTTTTTCCAGGCCCGTTTTGCAAAACCAGTATATCCAGGACAAACTCTATTAACAGAAATGTGGAAAGAAGGAAATAGAATTCACTTTCAGACCAAGGTAAGCACAATGGTATTACAGTGATTCCTTCTACATTGTGGGGGTTAGGGGTATGGCACCATGATCTGGAAAATCTATGTAAAAATTTGGCCCTCTCTACTAAAGAAGAAGTCTGTTTTTTTCTTTTTTCTTTTTAAATGGGGTGTTTATAGAACCTTACTGTAAAATTTGGGTTGATATTATATAATACTAATGCATGTATTTTATACATTTGTGAATTTCTGAACTTTTTCTATGTTATCTTCTGCCCTTCACATGTCATCTTTGACTTCTGTAAAACTCCTCAAAAATTCCTATTTAATTTCTTATGCTGACCCACAGTATAACAAAACCATGATGAGGAAAATCATGCTGTGGAAGAGATAACTATATATCAGTACATTTAATAAAAACTGAACTGCATAATAACTTTTCAAAAATTTAATTTCAGTAGTTTGTCCCAATATAGGCATCACATTTAGTGTTGTTATTTTGTTCTAAGAGACATTTGGCTAATACAATGGATTTTTTTTTAATGTGAGTGCTAAAATTAAATAGTACATATAGAATTAATCATTTGAAGATGATTATTTTACATAATTTTTTTGTGTTATTATGTTTTTAAGGTGATAAAGAATATATGATTATGTACCACAACCTTTATTATCTAGTCTTTGACTTATTTTAGTTTTCTTGGGCCAGAACATACCATGTCAGAATAATTCTGTGAACCACTTTAACCTTTACTTTTGGTTAAACCAGTCAACAAAATCATGTTACTGCTTGCTGTCTCCTAATATTTAATATATAGATGGCTTTGATGAAACAACAACAAAAAAGTTATCACAAATTTTTTTTTTTGTTATACTTCTTCCTTTATTGCCTTCCTTCCTCCTGGAATGCCTTTACTTCTTCCCATACTCATATACTTCCTGTCCCTTGGGGTTCAGCTCATACCAACCTCTCTCATGAAACTTATCTCTTGTGTAAGAAGGGGCAAACTGAGCCAGATCAGAAATGGAAGAGGTCAGAGTTTGGTGATTCTCATCAGTGGAATAGAGCCCATGGATGACTGATGCACTTATATAAAAATAGGGATACTCTATATTAAAATAAATCTTTCTTTCTCTCTCTCTTTGTTGTCTCTCTCTCTCTCTCTCTCACACACACACAACACACACACACACACACACATACACATACACACACATTCTCTCTATGTATATGAATAGAGTATGTGTATGTGTATACATACATATATGTATGCTTGTTTTCTTATATGGATATGTGTATGTCTGTTTATGTATATAGGTTTTTCATAAACAAAAATATGCATAGTAGTATTCAAAATTCTTATATACACAAACATAAGCACATATACATACATCACATTGCATATGTGAGTGCGTGCACGCACGCGCGTGTGTGTGTGTGTGTGTGTGTGTGTGTGTGTGTGTGTGTGTGATTTCTCTAAATAGAAAAGAATTGTCCTGGTTAGTTATTATATTGGCAGCATACCATGCTTTAGCCTAACATCTTTATACTTTTTTTTTGCTCTATCCTAGATTTCCTTATTTAATGATTTATATAGAATAGGTATCCATATTTAACATATGTATGGCAATAGAGAAATAGGAATTTCTCCATGGGATTTTTCCCTGTTTAGATACTTCTAGTACCAGCTTTGGGGATGCTTAAAATTCAACTTTACCTTGGGGGAGAAGAAAGCAGTATAATCCCTTTATGATCATGAGAATGGAGTGTGGAATGGAAAATATATTCTCTCATCCTAAAATTTCTCATTCATTCTTTGGAAAATACACATGCCCTTATTAGCCACTCACCTAAACAAGCAAACGACAACAATAGGAAAGAATGTCTCCTTTCTTATCGTCTTACAGAAAATACTTACTTTTCCTGGTTAGAACTGAGAGACCAGGACTAAGCCAAAGAAGAATTATACTATTAAATACTTCAGGGAGGAAAAGAAGCCAAATTATTAAAAGGCTTCTACTGTCGCAGTAGAGCTTAAGACCATCCCTTTCCTTTCAAATGGAGAAATTTTAAAATATCAGGTGGGAATTGAAGGGAGTGGGCATACACTCTCTTTGTAGCTGAGAAATAGGGACATCTGGCATAGGAGCTGCCAAAAACTTTGGCTATGAAAAAAATACGCTTCCTGCTATGAAAGCTTCCTAGGAGAAATTTCTTTGGAAAAATAGTTTATTCCCAGTAGGTAAAAGGAAAAGAATTTTCCTTTCCTGTTGAAGGTAGGCTTCATTCTACTTGCTACACAGTAAGCCCGGGGTGGGGAACCTGCAGCCTCGAGATCACATAGTCTGTCTGGTTCCCTGGACCAGACCATCTTTACATCGACTCTTGGGAAACATTTGGAGTGAGTATCAGTATTCAGATACATAAGTTATTTGTTCTAATGTCAGAAAAGTAATTTGCTAAAAGTGTTTTTTGTTTATATTTAGTTTGCATGTTTATTACTCTAGAATATGAAATAAAACTGGCAAAATATTAAGTATTTAATGAATCAGTTTTTCCAACTGCTATGCCTCTAAGTGGAAAAAAAAAGTATTTTTTGATCCTAACATCGGCTCTTTATATATACTTTAATGTTTAGGAACTTAGCCAGCAAGCTGGTTTTATTCCTATAATTTACAAACATGACACAATATAAACAACAACTGAAGTGAGTTTGCTGGTTTCCTGTCAGAATTATTAGCATGAATAGTTTCTGGTAAATTGAATGTTATTTTATAAAAAAATATTCCTTTTATAAATATATTAATAATTTCCCACAAGACATTTTGTGTTCATTTAGGGATTTAATTTGCATATGTATACCATATTTAAAACAGGAAATAGAATAGATTTTTTAAAGAATAACACTAAGATCTTTATACCCAAATCATTATTATTTACAAACTTCTCTACATTTTTGAAACACATTAATTGTGATAAGGGCCTTATGTTGCAAGTTTTAATGTCCATTAGATCATTTAATTTTCATAATTATTTACTTTTTTAGAACAGTTTACAGAAATTTTCTTTTTCATTTTCTCACTCTGATTTTTTTCCTATTTAAGATGAAAAAATAGATTTGCTTTATATAATTTGGTGGTGACATGCAAAAAAATTGCATGTTTTTTTTTTTCATATAATCAGAGTGAGTTTATATCTCCTGTTTTTGTTCCATATCAGGTCCAAGAAACTGGAGACATTGTCCTATCAAATGCATATGTGGATCTTGTACCAACATCTGATGATCTTTCAGCTAAGGTATCTTCTAAGGTATGGTAATAGGAATATTAAAATCACTACCTGACTCTTTAATTGGTGAATTTCAAATGCATTATGAACATTGAGAAGACTGATTAAGTTAATAAGTTAGGGAAGATATATTGAGTGCATTGGTACATGTTGTTGCCATTATATTATCATCTACTAGAATTTTAGAAATTTGGATTTAATCTAAATTGAAAACCAGGATAAATCAGTGATAAAATAATGGCAACCAATATAAATTGACCCAGATTGGGAAAGACACTGATTGATGATTGAAGGGTTTAATTCTATTATATATTAGTTATTTTGGAGAAGTTGGAAAATGACCTAATATGTAAGAGAAAATTGTGGGTTTTATGTTACTAGAATAGTAAGTGCAACTAATTGAATTCCTTGCCCTATGGAGAGACTTTCAGGTTAAGTATTTTATAAAAAAATACAGTTGGAGGATAGAAACTTTGTAAACAATATCTATGGTATGGTGAAATTTCCCTGTCTTTAAAGTAAACTGGTCATAGAAAAGATCAGAGTATTTTTTCTCAGTGTACCTAGGACAATGAATGCTAATTTTTGCTTCTGTACTGGTCTTTCTATTCTTGTAAAGTGCTACCTACTCCTAATATTTACCCAAATGCTACAAGTTGTCACAAAGCCTTCTCAGATTATTCCCGTGTTGAGTTAGCCTTTCTCTGAACTCCTATCACATTTTGTTGTATGGGCCACTCAGCTTAATTATATGCTATCTTATATTCACTATCTTGTATTCACTAATTGTTTTATGTGTGCATATCTTGACTGATTCAGAATGTAACTTTTTGGAGGGAATGTATTTTGTCTCATGCTTCTTTTGTATACCATCAGATCCCTGGTTATAATATGGATCATAGCATAGTCTTGGGCATATGTCATATAGTCCATGAATGATTACTGATTATTGATACTTTCAGAAAATATGCTTGGTGTATATGGCTATAATGTGGTACTTCTATAGATATTTTTTCACAATATACCATGAATCGTGCAGTCATTTTTCCTTTTGAATCTGTTCCATAGAACTTTTCATGCTAAATTCCCTGTATCATTTGCTAGGATGGAGCACTTCAGAGCACCCTTGTTTTTGAGGAAATAGGTCGTCGCATCAAAGATTTTGGAATGGAACTGGTGAAGAAAGTGAATGCTGTATTTGAGTGGAACATCACTAAAAATGGGAAAACTGCAGCACAGTGGAGTAAGTCAGTGATTTTTTAACATCCTAATTCAATTTTTCATAGTGGAGATGAGTCATATTTAAATTATACTTATTTGGAAATAAGTAGTTTCACATGAACTCTGACCTTAGATCTGTGTTAATGCACACAAAAATAATGGATGAGAAGCATATCTGACTTCAGTGTAAATATGTAGTTGTAGAAGTAACTGTCCAAACTTCAGGTATAACATAAATTCAACTTTTTGGTTGTGTATATATGTGTTATATGAATCTCTGAAGTTAGTACTCTTAGAATATGTTCTCTCACATGCCATTTTTAAAGTCAAATTTCCTGTTATCTTAAAGACAAACATGTCTGATCAAATGAATTAATGAATAATATCTTATAATTATAATAACATATACATTATGCAATAAGTTAATATGTTATACAGTTATATCATATAATAGATTATTGCATATTAATATAACATGATATATTGAATATTATGTTATAATATATAATTAAATATAATAATGAAGCCTATTACATAATATTACCTTGAAATTCACATATTTTTATGCCAAAGTATTAGTTGTTTGGAGAAGAGAACCTTAGATATAGATTACCTTATTTTTTAGTGTAAAGTTACAGTGATTTTACTCCCTTTCATGCAAAGTATCTGTTTGTATATTTTTGCAGCTCATAAGGAAGATGCTTGATGCTTGGAATTATATGCAAAAGCATATGCAAATTACATAAGCCAGATAACTGTATTTGAAAAAAGACAATGCTAACAAGTTGACAGGACTTTTAAGATAAACTAAATTGTTACTACATGAGAGTAACCTCATTACCTATAATATGGAATCTCCAAAGGATAATTGATGCCAAGGGAACATGTTTGGTGATATAACGAAAATCCCTAAGTTTCACTGCAGTTTTTTTTTTTTGTTGGTCATAGCTTTGTTGAAACACAGTATTTTCTATTCAGTTATTCTATTCATTTTAGCATTTAACTTTTGTGCAATTCTTAAGACAAAGAAAGATTGCTAGACTTAAAGTCAGGAGAGACCTTGGTTTGAAAATTTCTGATGCTAACAGTATGACCATGATCAAGGTTGCATATTTTTTCCCTTAATTTAAAGGAATAGATATTGGCAAAGAAGAAGCAAAATTATCCCAATTTGCAGTTGACATAATGGCCAGAAATTAATTGATCGAACAACAAACATTTATTAAGCACCTACTGTATGTGAGGCAGAGAAGAAATAAATATAAAGAGTGAAATAGTCCCTCCTCCCAAGGAGTTTATATTCTAATGGGGGAGATACAGTATCTTAAATAAAATAGTAGGACGCACAAAAAAAGAAATCTAGAAAAAAAATACCATTTCTGTATAGCAGCAACAAAACCCAGGAAAAAAATAATAGGAAATCTCATATAAAATGTCCACAAAATACAAGTATCTGGGAGTAAAATCTAGAAATATGTTTTCAATACATAAATATAATTATAAAATAATTCTTAATGAAATAAAGGATGCATTAAATAATTGGAGGCTATCGGTCATGCCTTGGATATGCTAATATAATAAAACTGACAGTACTACCTGAAATAATTTATATATTTATTGTTATACCAGTCAGAGTACCAAGAGGTATGAATGGAGGATATGTTATTGAGCAAGACAAAATAATAGTACAATTCAGGAGCAAGAGGTCTAGAACTGCAAGGGAAATTATGAAAAGAATGAAAGAGGAATACCACTTCTAGAGTTCAGAGTTCCAAATAGATGCTTATAGCAGCAAGCACCCCAGCATCCCCAGTGTGGCTGCCAACACAGGTTCTTAGATCTTTTTTTTTTTTTTTTTGTTTTTGGAGGGCAATTGGGGTTAAGTAACTTGCCTAAAGTCACACGGCTAGGTTTTTGTTTGTGTGTGTTAAGTGTCTGAGGCCGGATCTGAACTCAGGTCCTTCTGACTCCAGGGCTGGTGCTCTACTCACTGCGACACCTAGCTGCCCCTAGATCTGTTTTTCTAAAGGAAAGCAACTCAAAATGGGTTAACAAGCTTGCTTTACTCAATCAAACATATATCGTTTACCTAGTTCAGGGGAAAAAGGTCAGCACCCCGAACTTCAAAGTATACAGACAGAAGTTACAAGACAGAGAAACAGATCAAGCAGACAGGCTTCCAAACTGTCCAACCCTTACATCCACACCAAATCACAGTTACCAGAGAGGGAAGCATTAACATCTGGGTTTTCAAAGCCCAGGGGGCTCAATACAGCTGCCCAGAGTTTCATCTGGTCAAATCACACAACACTTCTCAAAGTGAGCCCCAAAGCAAAGCCTCACATCAGGGATTATATAGCCTTCTCCTGGCTCAGAGAATGTAACCATCCTCTTGACCCACTGCCCAATCACACAGCATCAAAGTGTGGTCATTATTGAAAACCAAGCCTCCTGCCACAGGCTCCATGTGACCACATTCAGCCTGTTAGGAGGCAGAGTATATTTTCAAATCAAGGGAGGTTCTCAGAGTTTCTAAAGCCAATCCAAGGGCCTAGGGGTAGGGAAGATCTTTAAATTTGCATTTCCATTACAATACTAGACTTAAATAAAAAGATAACATGATTAAAAAGTAAAATTGGAGAAAATAGTATGAATGTATATGAATGTAATGTGAATGTATATGAGGCAGCTATTGGTCCAGTGGATAGAGTGCAGGACCTAGAGTAAGGAAGATCTGAGTTCAGATCTGTCCTCAGACACTTACTAGCTGTTGACTGCTGTTGGCTTCAGTTTCCTCTTCTGTAAAGTGGAGATAATAATAAAACCCACAATATGCCCCGTGACAACAATGGAAATGAAAAATGCAATAAAACACACTTTTAAAAGCTGCATAATGGAGAAGAGTTAAGATACTGACTATTTGCATGAGCTGACCATCTTATGTAACCATCTCTTTATGGGTTATAGATCTCTGATAATTTCATTTTTGGCTGTTTTTGTGTTCATTCATCTATGTGCTATAGCCTATCTATGTCTTGCTTCATATCACCATTGCTTCTTAGACAAGTGCTATTTTTTTATTCAGAGATCGTGGCACTTCGTTTGTAACTATATCGCATCTCTGAAGGAATATTGGTGTTAAAGTGATGGGCTTAGTTTTATTTGAGGGTCACTGAAAGAGCTGTACGGTTTCCCAAAGACAATCCAGCTTGTCCAGTTCATTGTCTATCTGCTTTACTGAAGATATTCAGTAGAGGACCAGCAAGAGATGCTCACCATTTAATCATATCTCATAATCTAGACAAAGGGGCCTTTTTTTATTCATTTGGGTTTTTTTCTCATGTGTGGTTAAGCTGAACTCTTTTGAGTGATTATGAATCTCATTTAGTGGCTCTGCACTGTTATTGGGCATGATGTAATCAGCATAATATTTCAACTGTTCTTTGATCTTCCTAGTGCCTCCAACAGAGTTTTAAAAGATCCCATTGTTTGGGGCAGCTAGGTGGTGCAGTTAGTAGAGTACCTGCCCTGGAGTCAGAAGGACCTGAGTTCAGATCCGGCCTCAGACACTTAACACACACAAACAAAAACCTAGCCATGTGACCTTGGGCAAGTTACTTACCCCAATTGCCCTCAAAAAAAAAAAAAAGATCTTGTTCTTGGCGTTCTTTACCCATCTTATGTCATTCTGAGCTTTAATGCTTTTGAAATTTGTTCTTGTCTTCACACTCAGTTACCTGCCCTCATTTTCATATTCTCCATATTTTTTTTAAGAAAAAGTTAATGCCTTTTGTTGCATAATATGAGTTTCCAAATATGTCCCTCCCCCCTCCTCCCTAGCTACTCTTCTTTAATGACAAATGTATCAAAACTAACTCATACCTCACCTCTGTCTGGCATTGCATATGGTATTGCACACCCATGGTCTCCAAAGAAGGGTGGGAGATGAATTTTTTGTTTTCGTCATTATCATTTCTACTTCCTTATTCAGCGTGTTGGAACTATGATATCATTGACAGCTCGACAGAAAAAGTGTTGGGTATTTTTTAATGGAAATTTTTGAAAGATCTTTTCTCCCTTATTTATTTATTTATTTTTTGTTGTTTATTTGAGTTTTTGGCATAATCATGTTTAATTAAGTTTAATCTTGTTTTTCTTTCTACTGCTTCTTGGTGCTTATGAAATCCCATCACCCTTCTCTCTAAGATTTTACAATGAGTTTATATTCTGAATTCATATTACCCTATCACTAGAAGTCTTCAAGCAGAGAGATGTTATAGAAGAATTCTTGTTCAGGTCTGTGTTGGACTAGATGACCTCACTTGTCCCTTCCAATTCTGAAATTCTGTGATTTTGTGAATCCTTATTTATTCAATTTGCAGCCTAAGGCCCCTAGCCATAGTTAGTGAACTCTCATCAATGTTTGGAACATCTGATACTTGGTCAAGACTCTACTGTGTCGTGTCTTAAGGCAAACATGCCAGTAAAAGGAGAGGAATGAAGAGGGTAGAAAATCCTCTATTTCTCTCCATTGTTGGAGAGCCTAAAGTTTGTGTTGTTTGTTAAAGATTGTTGTTGTGTTTGTCCTTCATTTTTGAAGAAGACTATGGCATCAGGGAAATGATGACATGACTTGCAGTTGACTTTGATTTGAGTGAGGGAGAGCTGTGCAAGGTCACCAGCCTCATGTTCTCCTCCAGAGACATCTGAGTCCAGTGATCTGATATTCATCAGGATGACTGGAGATGACCCAGGATGCAATGGAAGACCTTGGCCCTTTAAGGCTAAGGCCTTTTCAGGTACTCACTTAGAGTGAGGTAATGCACATTCAGTGAATAGGCTTCTTTAAGAAGTAAGTCACGGGATGGCCCCTTTAATTAGAAAAAAAGAAAAAAAATCAAACTGGGAGGGGAAAACCCTCAGGCTTACTGATCCAAAAAGAAACACCACTGACATTTAGTCTAAGCCAGGAGGCCAGAGCTTGGAAAGGAACTTATTGTGGTACAATCTATGAGCTTCAGAGTGAACTAGGTTTAAGGAGAAAGGAAGGAAGGAATCTAGCCAGTAAACTCTGTGAGAAGTAACAAAGAGTTAATTTCCACAGGGCTGCAAAAATTGCTGAAATAAGACTACTGATAATTGACATTAGTAGACCAGACAGTAGCCTTGGGAAGAAGTCTAGGCAGTGGCCTTGGGAAGAAGTTGGATTCCCAGTTCCTGTAGAGCCCCTAGCTAATACTAACAGTGAAATAATGTAAAATATAAAGAAATGGGCTGCAGCAGGTAGATTTGACCAATTAGAAAGCAGACAGCAGCCTTGGAACTTGCAGGCCCAGATAAGGACACATCTAGGTTAGATTAGGGGGGAGGGGGAAATCATTATTCTGGGGTTGTTAAGGGTTGTTACTGTGCGTGCTTCATGAACCTCATGTATTATGTATATCATCTAACAGAATTAGAGCCTCATTAGTAATAATGTATGATAATGGAGAGGTGTGCCCAGAAGAGAATGAACCAATCGATCCTCTGGTGGGAGAATCTGCACCAAACTACTGTATAAGACTTGCTTGGCTTTTGTCTCTTGGACTCCTCCTTCCACAAGAAGGATGGGGTCCACTTCTGGCCAGAAGTGATCGATTCCTTTGGACTTCTCCCTAATAAATTTCTTTTGATATCAGATTTTTGGTATCAATTGTGTTTTTGCTTTTACCAAGTTGGCATTTTCAACAAAGCCAAGTTAAGTGGGCAGCTTCTGGCCATCAAAATTTACCTTCCTTTGGAGAGGAGAGGGAAAGGGAGAGCTGAGTTACCCAACTAGCTAGGTCCCTATTCAGGCAGCTTGGTCTACTCACAAATTGTGTTTGTCCTTTGTTTGTGAAGAGGATCATGGCATCAGGAAATTGATAACATGACTTGCAGTTGACTTTGATTTGAGTGAGGGAGGGTGGTATGGGGCATCAGCCTCACTTTCTCCTCTAGAGCCATCACAATTTTGTTTGGTTGTTTCAATAGCATTTGACTTTGTAACCTCATTTGGGGTTTTCTTGGCAAAGGCATTAGATTTGTCATTTCCTTTTCTAGCTCATTTTACATATGAGGAAACTGAGGCAAACAGGGTGAAGTGACTTGCCCAGGGTCACACAGCTAGCCTGAGGCTGGATTTGAACTCTAGGCCCAGTGTTCTATCCACTGTGCCACCTAGCTACCCAGTGAAATACTTTTTTGAGTTATGATGTGCCCCCTCATTGTCTCTTCTTGAGTTTTAACATCTTGGAGGTACAAATAGGAAGAATGCTAGCTAGCTTTCTTTTCCCCTCCCTCATTTCAGGCTTCCTCTGCTTTTGGCTTCATAGTATTAGTTTATTTTTTGTGCTTGTATCCTCAATGCCTAGAATAGTGCCTAGAACTTAATAAATACATTCAATAAATATTTGTTGACATTTTGATGGAACTAGTACCACCAGGTCTCTCAAGATGCCTTTGGTTAACTCCACCTGATTCCTCTATCATTTCTTTCGCTGCAGGTCAGTATCGTTAGTTATAGGTATCCATGACTACCTCTAGATCTTTATTCTGGCTCTTGGTATCTAAGGCCTTAGGGAAAAGAGCTTCGTTTTCATTTTTTGTTTTTCAGAATTCTGAACATAATTGAAGGGTTCCATATAATTTTGGTTGGTTTGTATTCCCCAGAAGGACCTTAAATTAGCCTGTGTTTTAAGCTTTTTAAGGTTAGCATGAGTCAGGAGCCTAACCACTGTCTTGACCCACCTGGTGAGAACCCCTCCCAAATAGTAGGGTGTAATTTGTACTACACATGAGAACCAGAGAAACAAGGCAAATAACTATAGGAACAAACCATAGCATTGGGGCAAAGCAAAACATATTAGATAAAATGCCAAAGCTAAGAGCTGAGAGACATAAGCACATGTTAGCAAGATGAGAAGAAGATTTGACCCTGTTCTGTAGAGGAGACAATTTGCATCCCTGTTGTCCCTCCTGTTTAATCCTGAGGACAGCTGCTTGGCTTGGGTAATTCTAATTGAATTTGGCTACCTGTATCCACTCTGATCCCAAATCAGACACTCAAGTGTTTCCTCAGATTTGGGATAAATCATTAATTATAACCTCAAAATGGCCAAGAGATACTAATCTATGAATTAGAAAGAAGTGTGTAAGAATTACTATGTAAAATTTTAAGTAGGCATTTGCAAATATCCCTATTGGGTTTTTTTCCCCAAGGGAGGGAATATTATTTTTCAGATTTTCAGATTGTTAATACTAGGAGTGTTATTTGAGTGGATATTCTTCAGATTCTCAAGAAAATTTTATCTGTGGTATTTCTCACCACAAGCTAATCACAGCAGTGTATTAAAGGTTATTTTAGATGAGTAAGTCTTGTATTTCCAAGCCAAATGGGATCTTTTAAAAGTTATCTTCTACTAAATATTCCTGGCAGAATTTGTAGTTATAGAAAGTTAATAGAGAGGGAAAATGTAAAATGCTTTATTTAGTCTGCAAAATTTGATTCAGATAAAATTTTCCAGATCTCATAATACTCAGATTTTCATGTTTTTATAAATGAATTTGATTATATTTTATGTATATGTGCATATATATGCATGCATGTACATACACGTCTTTTCTCCTTAAAAATGATCCAAGGCAGCCTTTTCTCAATGGGCAAAAAGGTGTTGGAACTTGATCTGTAGGCTGCAAGAACTTTGAAGAAGGACAAAATGTGCTATAGAGAATTTTCTGAGTTTCTGTTTAAGAAAAAGCCATATAGAAAGTTAGAAGATGATGGGGCGGCTTGGTGGCGCAGTAAGTAGAGCATCGGCCCTGGAGTCAGAAGGACCTGAGTTCAGATCCGGCCTCAGACACTTAAAGCACACACAAACAAAAACCTAGCCGTGTGACCTTGGGCAAGTTACTTAACCCCAATTGCCCTCCAAAAGGCAAAAAAAAAAAAAAAAGAAAGTTAGAAGATGTAGAATTAAAATAGCAATGTATGCAAAGGAGTTGAATATTCAGAAATTTTTTTCTCATCCTTATGACAAAGTTTAATTTCAGACATTACTAGAAAATTTACTTTTATTAAAATTTTCCTTCAGGAGGAAACCTAGGGAAAATACATTTCTTAGCTTGATAGGTTCTACTCTGTATTCTAGTTCATGTTTGAAAGTTTGGAACCAAAGAAATGGTATCATGTTGTCCATCTGAGTTAGATTTCTAGGCTTTTATTGTCATTATCTTTTCTTTAGGTCTCTCCTTTCTTTAGGCTCATAATCAGATTTAGGCCCTAGACTTTCTCCAAGATATCCACTGTTCCCCTACTGGTCTGACTGCCAGGTTTTTTGTTAGATTAAATTTCTTAGCTGTTTTTCCACTGCTTTTAGTTTCATACTTCTTCATTTTCCTTTTCTCTGTGTCATTGTGCAAAGTTACTGCAGATGACAGCATGGAAAACAATCTGACCCATGTGGTTTACTGCTGTCCAGGATCTTAATTTCCCCATTGACATCTCCAGTTAATGGGCAAGACCTTATTGTCATAGAAAAAATGATCAAAAGCTTACAGAATGCCCTTAATTTTTGTTTTGGTACAATCAGTCATTTTGTTTGTTAGTGTTTACTAAACACTAGAAAACAAAATCAGTTATATTTGAAATCTCTATTACATTGTTTTAGCTTTGCCCTTGTTAGTATGTATGTTGATTAACTAAGCTTCTGGGAATAGTGCCTGTTTTAACTTTAGATTCAAAGAAGTTGAGGAAAGTTTTGAGCTCCTATAGCAGTTAGTCTGATGGCTTCAAGGGAGAGAGTCAATATTTCCAGTGTATGTGTATTTAATAACTATTGTATCTAGAATGGCTTCCTATTTTCTCAAGAATCAAATTCAAACCCCTCTGTATAGCCTTAAAAACCATTGACAATGTTGTCTGATATATTTTTCTATCTTCACTTGTGCATTACTATCCCTCCTTAACTCCTCAATCCAGTCACATTGGCCTTCTATATATCACTCTATCTTCCATCCCTGCCATCTTACATGCTTAGAATGTACTTCCTCTTCATGTCCACATCATAGAATTCCTTCTTTTCCTTCAAGATGGAGTTCAGTCACCACTCTGTGTGAAGGCTTTTGTAATCCCATTGACAGTTAACCGACTCCCTTCCCATCTTCCCCTAACCACTTCCTATTTGTAATAAGGGTTTGAGAACTGACTGACATCTTGAAATTTTTAGTTCATAGGGACAAATAGTCTGCCCTCAACTCTTAGAAGTGATTTGAAACAGTTAAGATCGTTGAGTCATAGATGGAATGGGGTCCTACCCAGGAGTTCTTAACGATCGAGAAGTGTTAGGGACCTCAATAACTGAGCAAGAGCAAAAATGAGATCAGCCTCTCCAGCCCCACCCAAAGCCAGAGTTGAGCCAGAAAGAAGAAAAATCGGGACAATAGGAAAAAGGAAAAAGAAAAGTGGGACTGGGCTGCAGTAGAGAAAGGCAAGAAAGATCCATGAGGGTTATTGGCTCTACAGGCATCTTGGAGCAGAAGACTTAGGTGGAAGCCACCAATTTTACATACCTCTTCAAAGATGAAGGGATGGGCCTAGAAAAATTCTGTTCATTCCAAGTTACCCTACTGATCTCCATTAACAGACACTATAATATAGTATCCTTACCTCCTTAGTCAAATGAATTTTGTCTCAACCAGAAAAAGGCCAAGGAATATCTAGAAATAAGCATAAATCTAAATTAAGACAAAAAGCCAAACCTCTGCCTGAATGTTAGAAATTTAACTTACTAAAGGCTCTGAGAAATTATCATACTACTACCTTTTTATCTTATGTAAATTCTGCAAAGTAACACTGGAGGGAATTCACCTGAAGGACCATTATGTTGCCGCTAGGCTAAAAAAAAAATGAGCTAATTATTTTAAAGGTGTGACTAGTTAATTCTCCAGAGACAAGTAGAGAGTAGGGAGGAAAGGGAGCTGATGCTGGTCCCCTTCACCCTCTACAATGACATCTATATCTGCCCACCAGTGTTATATTTATTTGTATTTATTTTGTATACACTTACACAGGCCTTTGATGGCTCTCCTGTTAAATGTAAGCTCCTTGTGACTAGGGATTGTTTCATTTATTATATTTGTATCTCTAGGAACTATCACAGTGCCTGGCTCATAGTGGGAACTTAATGCTTGTTTGTCTATGTCAAATTCATGGCTTTCACCAAGGTTTCCACTCTTCAATTTCACTCTTCAAACATTAAATGCCAACTATTTGGAGGGTACTTTACTAAGTCCTGAAGCTACAGAGATGAAATATGACAAAACCTGTTTCTACCAACAACACACTGAAGTTGATGACATAAAACAAGCAGAGAAAAAAAAATCCATAATGTGTAATAACGAATCTTATTTTCTATTCAGTGTAAGTCTTGTCATTAAGATTCAGTTGCATGCCAATAAATTTAAAACACAACATATATTTAGTAAGTACTTAATGTAGTCAAGACATTGTTTTGGACTTAGGGAAGATAAAAAATTTGGACTGGGGTGGCAAGGTGGTGCAGTGAATAGAGCACTGGCCCTGGAGTCAGCAGGACCTCAGTTCAAATCCGACCTCAGATACTTAACACTTACTAGCCATGTGACTTTGGGCAAGTCACTTAACCCCAATTGCCCTGCCTTCCCCCTCCAAAATGCAAAAAAAAAAAAAAAAAAAAATTTAGGTGACTATGGTCCCTGCCCTCACAGAATTTACAGTCTGATAAAGGGGTTGGCAAACTACTGCTTAGAGGCCAAATCCTTGCTGACCTACACTTTTAAATATTTATTATTTTTAAAAAATGTCAAGACTTACTTTTTATGGAATTTAGCTCACGACCCTTACAAAAACAAGTGGTGGGCTAGGCGGTCCTCAGGTCTAAGCTGTACCTGTAATTGTAGCAACAAGCACCCCAGCATCCCCAGAGTGGCTGCCAGCACAGGTACTTAGATCTGCTTTTCTAAAGGAAAACAACTCAAAATGGGTTAACAAGCTTACTTTAATCAAACATATATTACCTAGTTCAGGGGGAAAAGGTCAGCACCCTGAACTTCAGAGTATACAGACAGATCAAATAGACAGGCTTCCAAACTGTCCAACCATTATCAATACCAAATCACAGTTACCAGAGAGGGAATCACCAACATCTGGGTTTTCAAAGCCAGGGGGCTCTCAATGGCTTCCCAGAGTCTCATCTGGTCAAATCACACAACACTTCTCAAAGTGAGCCCCAAAGCAAAGCCTCTCATCAGGGTTTATATAGCCTTCTCCTGGCTCAGAGAATGTAACAACCTTCTTGACCCACTGCCCAATCACACAGCATCAAGGTGTGGTCATTACTGAAAATCAAGCCTCCTACCACAGGCTCCATGTGACCACATTCAGCCTATTAGGGGGCAGAGTATACTTTCAAATTAAAGAAGGTTCTCAGAGTCACCTAAGCCAATCAAAGGGCCTAGGGGCAGGGAAGATATTCAAATCTGCATTTCCATTACAGTAGTTAATATATTTTGTGATATTCCTTCCTCCCACTTTCTGCATATGACTTGTGACTGCTCTATTTAATTTCACAGGGCAAATTCTATATGTTCCTGTCTTAGAGATATGCAGGTAGCTTATGTGGTTTCATCTGCATTTTTTACTAGGGCTCAACGATCCTTGTAGCATTTAACAGAATTAGAACTGAACAAGAACTCCGTCTTTGACATGCCTGATCCATCATTTATTTGAAGACCCCCCAAATCATCACAGATCATTGTGTGTGGTTTTTTTCCTCCTTATTTCAATAAGTAAATTCCCCATTGATATATTTTCTGATGTGGTAAACATCCAAAACAACATTAGAATGTGAGAACAGAAGAAATCATCCCAAAACAGCATTGAATTAGAATGTAACTCATTAGATAAGTAGAACAGGTTTTTAAATGACATTAAAAAAAGCTTGGCAGCATCCTATTTTGATTGAATTGTTCTTTCTCCTTTTCTTTCAAAGGTGTTTGAAAAGCTTAATTTTCTTCAGTCTTTGGTTATTACCCTATGTGAGAGAAAAGGAGCAGAGGAAATTATTTGATAGGTTTTTGTGCGCCTCATTTTACCTTTATTTCTCATTTAACTTGACCAAGATAAGAGATCTGAAATTTCTCAAATAAGATAAGCTTTTAATGAATCCAAGCTTGAGGCAACTGAAGAGTTACCAACTACTGTGGACCTACCATGCTACAAGTATCTTGGCTTCACAGCTGTGAAACTAGATGCATCCACAGAGAGCAAGACTCTTAAGTGGTGTGGCAGCATGTTTCGCTAGCCCCAGATATCTTCTCCTAAGAGTGTTATATAGTTGTACTGACTTTTTTTTTTCCTCTGTCATTCCACCCCACCTTCCAGCTCCCCACCCCAAAGACACTCTCAGGATCCTCCAGGATTGATCAGGGGAGGGGAGGAGAGGTGGGGCTAGAAAGGGAAAGAAGAGGGTGATGGGTGGGAAGACTCTAAGCTGCCAATGTTCCCCTCTCCTGATTTCAGGGAACAGGGCCCCTTCCTTCTCTGCCTCCGTCAGAGTCAAGGAGGATGCTACTCGATATGTGTGTGTGTGTGTGTGTGTGTGTGTGTGTGTGTGTGTCTGTACACATGCATACACATATATATCTTTATATAGCTCTTTAAGGATTATGAAGCACTTTATGTATTTGATCAATTCATTTGATCCTCACAACTACTGGCAAGGTAGGTGTTATTATTATTCCCAGTTTACAAATAAGGAAATTGAGGCTGAGAAAAGTTAAAAAAAATAAGGAAAGGTAACATACTTTTATTAAGAGCCTAGTGTGCCAGGCATTGTGCTGAGCACAAATCCAGGAATATCTATTATACTTCCCAGCTGCCTTCACAAAAGCATGTCCTATGATACCATATTTTTTTGAGGGCAACCAGTGAAAATATGAGTTTACTTTATAGAGCTAGAAAAAATAATAACAAAATTCATTTGGAAGAACAAAAGGTCCAGAATATGAAGGGAATTAATGAAAAGAAATGGTAGGGATGGTGGCCTAGCCATACCAGATTTTAATCTGTACTGTAAAGCAGCAGTCCTCAAAACTACTTGGTACTGGCTGAGGAATAGAATAGTGGATCAGTGGAATAGACTAGGTACACGAAACACAGCAGTCAATGACTATAGTAATCTACTGTTTGATAAACCCAAAGACCCCAGCTTTTGGGATAAGAACTCACTATTTGACAAAAACTGCTGGGGAAACTGGAATATAGTATGGTAGAAACTGGGCATAGACCATTATCTAACACCATATGCCAAAATCAAGTCTAAATCGGTGCACGATCTAGGTATAAAGGCTGATACTGTAAGCAATCTGGGAAAGCAAGGAATAGTTTACCTGTCAGATTTGTGGAGAGGGGAGGACTTTAGGACCAAACAAGAATTAGAGAGCATTATAACATGCAAAATGGATAATTTTGATTACATTAAATTGAAAAACTTCTGTATAAACAAAGCCAATGTAACCAGGATTAGGAGGGAAGTGGAAAATTGGGAAAGAATTTTTACAACCTATGTCTCTGATAAAGGACTCATTTCTAAAATATACAGAGAATTGAGTCAAATCTATAAGAATACAAGTCATTCCCCAATTGGTAAATGGTCAAAGGATATGAACAGGCAGTTTCCAGAGGAAGAAATTAAAGATATCTATAAGCATATGAAAAAAAAATGCTCTAAATCACTGTTAATTAGAGAAATGCAAATCAAAACAACTCTGAGGTACCACATCTCACCAGTCAGATCGGCTAAGATGACAAAACAGGAAAATGACAAATGCTGGAGAGGATGTGGACAAATTGGAACACTCATGCATTGCTGGTGGTTGTGAACTGATCCAACCACTCTGGAGAGCAATCTATAAATAATTTCATACCCTTTGACCCAGCAATACCACTTCTAGGGTTATATCCCAAAGAGATCATAGAAGTGGGAAGAGGACCCATATGTACAAAAATATTTATAGCAGCTCTTTTTGTGGTGGCAAAGAATTGGAAATTAAGGGGGTGCCCATCAATTGGGGAATGGCTGAACAAGTTGTGGTATATGAATGTAATGAAATACTACTGTGCTATAAGAAAGGAAGAGCAGATGGATTTCATATTTACCTGGAGAGGCTTATACAAACTGATGCTGAGAAGAGTAGAGCCAGGAGAAATTTGTACACAATTTGTACACAACGTATGTGTGACCACCAACTTTGATAGACTCTAGACTCTTCTCAGCAATTCAGGGTTATTGGTCAACCCCAAAAGTCTCATGATGGAGAGAGATGTCCACATTCAGAGAAAGAACTGAGCTTGAATCCAGATTGAAGCAAACTACCTGCTCTTTATCTTTTTCATGTTTGGTTTTGTTTCCTCTTTCCCATTGTTCATTCTATCTGATACAATCCTTCTTTATAACTTAATGTCTAATGTGAGAAAGTATTTGCAAATTCTTTACTTTGATTGTATACCGCCATGGCGGGGAGGAAGGGAGAGGGGGAGGGAGAGAATTTGAAATTCAAAGAATTGTGGAAATGAATCTTGTAAACTAAAAGTAAACAAATTAATAAAGACCAAAAAAATTGAAAAAAGAACTCACAGCCGTGGTGCTCCAAGGATAGCTAAGGGGAACATCAAAAAATAAATAATTAGTTTCAGAGAAAAAAAAATATGAGTTTGCATTTTACATGTACTTTCTCATGTTGTCTGGTTTTGATAAATGGAACTTTGAAATTGCATTGAACAGTTGCTGAATATACAAAGGGCCTGAAAAGAACCACTCTTAATTAAGGTTTTGTGTTCCATTTAAAAAATATATATATTTTAGCTATGTACTTGGGCTTCTAAAATTTGTGTGTTGGATTGAATATACTCCTTTTTCTGAATTCCTGAGCAGGAAGAGGACACACAGGCATATGAATTTGCAATATTTAAAAGAAATTACGATTTACTGCTTTTATGCTACAAAGAGACTCTTACTGTCCCTATTCACATTCCAAAGCAGTGGTCCCAGTACTGTTTTACTCTCTGAGTGAAGTTAGAATGTAATAACCATCAACTGAGAATTAGGCCCTAGAGCTATGAAGTTGGTTTTTTTTTTTATTACTACAAAGCTATTATGTTTTTTTTCTCAGCTCTGCATAGTAAAATCACCATGGTCCCTGGGGTATTTTGTCACTGCTTTGGCTCCCACGCAATTTATAATGTGTTGCTGGGTTGGTTTTAGTGTATATTAAAATGACTTTTGCCTTTTTTTTTTTTTTTTTGCCTTTTCATTCTGATCATAATACTTAACCTCTCAGATCCCCATGAAAAAATTGCATGGCTTTACCAAAATGACATTTTGTACCATTCCGTGTGGTTTGATTATAGCTACCCATTATAATATAGCTTTATCACTAAAATATATAATAAAGAAAGCTTTATTTTAATGTGTAATAGTACTGTGAAGTTGAGTGAGGACCCATTTTTTTTTAAGTTAATAGGTTTAAGTTCCATTGACAGTGACTTATTTTGTTGCTTTCCTTTTAAATGGAAGTTTTGCTTTCCTTCCAAATAGTTAGAATCATTTCCAATAGAACAGCATTCTGTTGAAATCTATTTTGTTTTCATATTATGAAGGGGAAAGACAGATAAATTGACTTCTTTTTTATCTATTTTCTTTCTCTAGCTATCGACCTAAAAAATGGCTCTGGAGAATTATACCAGGGCCCTGCAAAAGGTTCTGCTGACACAGTCTTCACTCTTTCAGATGAAGAATTCATGGAGGTTTTTCTGGGCAAACTTAACCCCCAGAAGGTAATGATTCCATGAGGTTGATTTGTTCACCATCACTTCCTCTAGCTCTTATACTAAATTTTTAGATTAGGTTAGAATTTCAAAATTAGTTTTTGGATTCTCGTTTACAATTTAAATTAAGAAGAAAGTATTCTTGTCCTGGGTCAGAGGTATTAATAAACTTGAGCCAGATGTAACAGCTTAAGCTTAAGTCTAAATTTATGGTTAAAACTCAGATGTCACCTGTATATCCCTAATAAATAAGACAAAAAAAAAACACACAACTATGATTAGGTTAAAGTGTGTGTGGATATATATTTCTATGTGCCAAAGGAAACTTACTGTATAACAACTTATGCATTTACTCTTGACAGCAATGACTGCACTTATGGTCTATAGTTAAATATTTATTTGTAAACAGATATGATACAAATGTATATTGATTAGTAAGATTTTTAACAGAGAAATATTTTCTTTGGTATAGCAGTACTCTTAATGAATGGGAGTAGCAAGAAAGTCACTATATTTTATAAAGCATCTTTTTTCCAGGCAGTTTGGAAATGTTTTTGATGCTATTTTTGATTTGAATTTACAAGCATCTCCAGACTTGAGTAATTTGTGGAAAAGTAGTAAAGAATTTTTCTAGAGGAGTTAAATCACTGTTTCAAAAGATCAATTAACTAATACACAGAAAGTATTTATCAAGCACCTGTTACATGCTGGGTGT
>WOXC01008442.1:0-152237 GCA_011680675.1 Gymnobelideus leadbeateri | reverse complement strand
ATGTGCTAGAGGTAGGAATTTGGGTTCTTTTAATAACTTGGGAATATCAATGTACCAGTTAGGTTTTCCTTCTTTTGTCTTTCATTCTCTTTCCTAAATAAATGGACCACCTCCATTTTGGATCATGTGTGTCCTTAATAACATCTTTAAGCTACTTCCCATACACAGGTCAGTTTATCTGCATTGTCTTTTTGATGAACTATAATTTTGATTTTATAGGACAGAACCAAGAGCAAACGGTGAAAGTTGTGAAGAGGAATACAGTTTTTTCTTTTTTTAATAGTATTTCATTATTTTTTCCAATTACATGTTAAAACAATTTTTAGCATGCATTTTTACAAGATTTGTAGTTCCAAATTTTTCTCCTTCTATCCCTCCCCTCATCCTAAAATGGTAGGAATTTGATATAGGTTATACATGTTTAGAACATGTATACAATAGTATATATTTCCATATTCATCACTTGTAAAAGAGAAACAGATAAAAAGAAACAATAAAAGACAGAAAGGAATAAAGTAAGTGGAAAAAATATTCCTTAATCTGCATTCAGAGTCCATCACTTCTTTATCTGGATGTGGATAACATTTTCCTTTTTGAGTACTTGTCTTAGATCATTGTGTTACTGAGAAGAGCTGAGTCATTCAAAGGTGATTATCACACAATGTTGCTGGTACTGTGTACAATGTTCTCCTGGTTCTGTTCATTTCAGTTTTCATTAGTTTAGATATGTCTTTCCAGGTTTTTTCCTGAAATCTGTCTGTTCATAATTTCTTCTTCATAATAGTATTCCATTACATTCATATGCCAGCTTATTCAGTTATTCCTCAACTGATGGGCATCTCCTCAACTTCTACTATTTTGCAACCATGAATAGAGCTGCTATAAATATTTTTGCACATGCAGGCCCATTTTCCTTTTTAATGATCTCTTTGGGATAGTTGTAGTATTGCTGAATCGAAGGGTATGCACAGTTGGGTTGCCCTTTGGGCATAGTTCCAAATTGTTCTCCAGAATGGTTGGAACAGTTCACAACTCCACCAACAGGGTAATAGTGTCCCAATTTTTCCACATCCTCTCCAACATTTGTCATTTCATTTTTTTTTTGTCATATTAGCCTTCTGGAATATTATGTTCCATGACCTCCAATCCTTTAATGGATTGGAGCTTCTGTTGCAGCTGCTAAACCCTGTGTAATCCTGATTTTGGCTCCCTGATATTTGAATTGTTTCTTTCTGGCCACTTCCAGTATTTTTTCCTTGACCTAATAATTCTGAAACTGAATATTATATTCCTTGAAGGTTTTAGAATCTCCTGAATTTGTCTGTGAATTCTTTCAATGCATATTTCACCCTCTAGTTCCAGAATATCAAGGCAGTTTTCCTTGGTAATTTTTTGAAAGATGCTTTCCAGGTCCTCCTTTTGATCCTAGCTTTCAGGTAGTCCAAGATTCTGTCATTGTCTCTCTTGGATCTATTTGTCAGGTCAGTTGTTGTCGTTGTTTTTCCCAATGAGGTATTTTACATTTTCTTCTATATTTTTCATTCTCTTGAGTTTCTTTGATTGATTCTCGATATCTCATATAATCATTAGCTTCCACTTACCCAATTCAAACTTTTAAGGTGCTTTCCTCAGTTAGCTTTTGTGTTACCTTTTCCATTTGACCAATTCTAGTTTTTAAGCAATTGTTTTCTTTCTCAAGCTATTGTCTCTTCTTTTTACAATTCTCTTGCATCATTCTCATTTCTTTTCACTATCTTCTACCTCTGTAACAGTAATGTAATTTGAAGTTCCTTTTGTATTGCTAAGCTGAGAGGCACTTAGCACCTAGTTCAAATTAGGCCTTTGTTAAAGAAACAGGAGGTATGAACTCCTGTTGCTGACATAGCAGGAAGGGGCTGAATAGAAAACCCTTATTACTGATGTAACAGGAAGGGGCTGAATAGGGAGGAGCAATACATATATGAGGAAAGACCCTGGCTGGGAGAGACAGATCTTCTTGGAGCAAGCCCCGTGGAGGCAGAAGCTGCTATTTCCAGGGAGGATGAAGAGGAAACCCCTTCCCCAGCTGGAGAGAATGGTTTTGATTTTGAAAACCTGGATGGAGTGATTTTGATTCTGGGAATGAGCTAAAACTTCTGCTGTCTGAGGGCCATCCAGAGCTACTGAGGCTGTTGAGGATTTCCAAGGGCCAGCTGGGAATTGCTGAGCATGCTAAGGATTTCTGAGGGCCAGCTGGAGCTGCTGAAGACTGAGTAAGCATGACTGTGATGCTGGTACATTGTATGAACCCGTTTGTGGCTTTGTTAAGCCTTGTCTTCCCAGGAACAGAGACTGTGAAAGATTTAAGATGAACTAGACACTGTGAGCTCCAATGTGGAACAGGAACTGTACAGAGAGCTGGACAAGGATGTAGGAACTGTCTGCCTTTGAATCCAGGTGACACTTTGGTGAATCCAGGTAGGACCTGAGACTATGGAAGGGGTCCAGGGAATCTGAGAAACCACCCTGAGTCAAGCTGAAAGAAGACTTTACTTGGATACTATGTACTGACTGAGAAATTGCAGTTTACTAGTGACCTAGGGGTGGAGGGCCTGTGTATTCTCTGATGACTGAATAGTGAATGATGAAGGATGATTGAATGATTGAGTTGATAGAATGATTGATTGATTAAATGATTGTACTAAGTGAATGACGACAATGAATAAGTAATTTGAGCCCCATGAGTGGAGAACTTTGACTATTGTACTTTGTGTCCCTTGAGGAGGCAAAGCTGGTTAAGGATGACTGAATGTTTGAGACGACTGGATGATTGAGTTAATAAATAATTGTTCTTTGTTCAAAACTTTGTGAGCACTGTGGTGGAAACTATGCAGCCATTTTCTGTGATAAGTAGTTGTGAATGCCATATTTTGATTTTCTGTGATAAGTTGTAACATTGTGACTATTGTACCTTGATTTCTGTGAATGTTTTGCTCTGATTTGTTATGGAATAGAGTGTTCACTATACTGTATAATCAGAACTTTAAAAGCTATTCACAGTAGTATTCTTCTGGAAAGCTGCTCTTGGGTGGTGTTACAACCTCTCTTGTTTGATCTATAAGCTCTTTTATGAGTTCTTCCTGGTCTTGATACCAGTAACTATTTTTGTTTAGGACTTTGTCCATAGATGTTTTGACATTGTCCTCTTCTGTGTTTGTCTTCTGATCTTCCCTGTCACCATAACTTTCTATGGTCGTATTCTTTTTGCTGTTGTTGTTTTTGTTTTGTTTTGTATTGTTTTGTTTGCTCATCTTTTTTAGCCTTTTCCCTTTCTTTTAAATTTGAGCTTTGCTCCCAAGGTGGAAGGTATAGTTTCTCAGGCTTCTTGTGTTAGTGGCTACAGGCCCCAATTGCTTACCTGTTGCTACATTGCTGTTGTCCTGAGGCTCATGGGGGACCCTTGTGTCTGGTGTTTCATTGGGAGGGTGGGTGGTTGGTGCTTTTGGAGGCCATAGGCAGCTTACCTGCTGTTAAGCCTGGGTGCTAGTGCTGGTGTCTGGCATGTGCTGAGGTTGGTGGAGTGTTTCTGCATTTTTCCCACGGCTACACTGAAGCACATCACAGTCTGGCCACTGGAGGTTGCCTATGTGCCAAACACATAGACTTTAGAAAAATTTCTAGCTCAGTGACAAGATTTAAATTCATCACAGTATTATCTATAAATTGGAAATATTTTCTTTGACAGTAACCCTAAAGTTGGAAGCTGCACAACTCTTTTTGTAAGTGGAATGGAATTAGATTACTTCTCCTGGGCCCAGGTAGACCAATCTTCACTCCAGGCCATGCACACTTAACAGTTCTAAACCTAGTAGAGAAAGAGAGAGACATGAATGCTGCTGCTAAGTGTTGATCAACCTACCAGGAAAGGATGAAAAGAAAGTACTCAAAAGGTCTATAAACATGTTTCCCTGCTTCTGCTCTAGTTAATTCAAGTCTCCATGCTTC
Source organism: Gymnobelideus leadbeateri (assembly GCA_011680675.1). Lineage (NCBI taxonomy): Eukaryota > Metazoa > Chordata > Mammalia > Diprotodontia > Petauridae > Gymnobelideus > Gymnobelideus leadbeateri. The sequence continues at coordinate 148,253 of WOXC01008442.1, read as the reverse complement.
AGCCCCTCCTGGGACTTGAAATCATCATGATATCTCCTTTATTCTGAGTTCTAAGCTAGGACCAAATGGAGTTGTCTTCCCTTTTCAAAGAACAATTCAATTTTGAATCAAGGAACCTGCCAATAAAAAGTCACATTTTAGATACAATCTTTGGGTCCCACTTTTTTATTGCTTGTTGTTTTGGCTGGAGTTTAATGTGCAGGGGATGAGACAATTATTGTCTTCCCCAATCTCAATCTGAAAACCTACAATACAGCAAGGTATAAGATAATACAAGGTATATCTTAAATAATTATGATATTGCCAAGTTTGGCTACATAAGCAAGTTCTTAGCAAGTGAGTACTAATGCCATAAAATGTTTAATTCATTTTCTAATCCACTGAAATGCAAATAGAATCAGAAAAGAATTTTTTTAATCCTTAAATAGTTCATTCTAATCCATTCCCCTAATTTTAAATGGATAGGATTATAGGATCTAGACCTGGAAGGGAAATCATCTCTCTTAACTTCTCATTTTATAGCAGAATGGCACAAAGGCCAAGAGAGGGTAAGAAACACTCGGGTATTAAATGGACCAAGGCGGCATCTCTGTCAATCCTTCTCTTTATAAATATACTCCTCTATTCAACAAAACTATCCATAGAACTTCTGTACCACAACTGATTCTGAAGAACCAATACTAATTTTAAAGCCCTTTTAAAGGTCCCTAAAGTGGGGAGGGGCATGGTGGATGTTTAAAAATGTAATTACATATATATTGGGTTAATACAACTATCACTGCCTTGCATCAGATAGCTATTTTTTTTCCTAATCACACAACTAACATTTTGACTTCTCTTTCTTTGCTATTATCTCCCTTTGTTTCATTCACATTCATTGTTTTCTGAAGTAATTAATAGAGGTTGTCATGCTTTAATTCTTTTTCTCATCTCTTCCCATTTTTATTTTTAACATCCCTTCCCATCAGGAATGTGCCCACTCCCTCCTGTTCTGTCTTCAATGAGACTGAGAACATCTGGTTATCATTCTCTATATAAGAACAATTCATATACTGACAACAGTTATTGTCTCCCCTCAGCCTTGTCTTCCCCAGGCTAAATAATCCTAATCCCTTTATATTTGCCTTATAGGTTTTATTTTCCATCACTTTAATTATCTTTGTTTCTCTCCTCAAAAAACTTCTACAATTCTTTCACATTACATTAAATCTTGGTTCTTATAATTACTCTCAATTCCCCAGAAAGTATTTGACTGAAATATAAGCAGAACAGTAATAATAATAGTGATAATAAGCAAATTTTGAAGGGATATTTAAAGAAGTAGGAAACAATGCTTAGAGGAATAGCTAATAGGACAGGATATTTAAAACTATCTTCCTTCCTATTCTATTTTTTTTTCTTTTAGAGTCTTAGTCTCCCTATCTCATCTAGGTTAGAAATGCAGTGGCCAGTCACAGGTCCAATCCCAATATTGATTTCCCTTAGAGCTTACCATACTGGTGCCAAGCTTCCTGTGAACTTTCAGTCAGTTTTAGCCCTACTGCACCTCAGAACTCCTTATCTCAAGCAATCCACAAACCTCATCCAACAAAGTAAAAGGGATTATATTCATGTATCACCACACCAACCCAAACTTCTTAAAAGGAAGACCTGCTGTAAAGAGAGAAAGGAGAAAAGAGTATTATATAGGTAGCCGTCCACAAAACAGAGAGCAGAGGCACCGAATAGCAGAATAGAGCAAATATTGAAATTATGTATCATAATCTCTTGAATCAAAACATTTTTGTACTTCCTTGTAATGCTAGGTATCACTCAGTATCATTTGTCTCCACACCTACATTGGAAACTCCTTCTGGAAAAATGATTGTGTCATATTTCTTTGTATCCACCAAAATATATGTTACAGTGCCTTACACATGGCCAGGTGCTCAATAATTTTTTACTGATTGATTTATTAGTGAGTTAAGTGGTTCATCTTTATATTGGTATTAAATATGAAGTCCATTGCTATCACTTGGACTTTAGATATATCAAAGATTAGTTTCCATAGAAATCTAGGGTTTCAGAGTTGAAAATCCTTTATAGGTCATCTATGCCAATCTGTACCTGAATGGGAATGTCCTCTGTAACTTCCTCAACTCCCATTCCTCCTATCACATGGTTATTTACCTTCTAGTTGATGGATTGATATTTTAATTCAGTAATATCTATTTCAAATTTAACTTCAGAATGGATTCATTCAGCAAACAATTATCAAGCGCTTGTGTGTATGCTAATAGGCAGATACTCTATTAGACTTTGTGGGATCCTGTCGTGTTTACAGATGGTTAGAAATTGTTAGAAGAGAGTAGAGATACTGAGTGATACCTAGCATTACAAGGAAGTACAAAAATGTTTTGATTCAAGAGATTAGGATACATAATTTCAATATTTGCTCTATTCTGCTATTCGGTGCCTCTGCTCTCTGTTTTGTGGATGGCTACCTATATAATACTCTTTTCTCCTTTCTCTCTACTAACAATTGTTAGAATTGTTAGAAAATTCTTCATATTGAGTCGAAATCTTTCTCCCTATAACTTCAGTTCTTTGGTCTTAGTTCTGAATCTTGGGGAATGTTATAGACAGGGTTAATGAACTGAGAAATGGCTAGACTCCCTCTGCATTTTCCTTCAATTCTGAGGTTGATTCTAAAATCCCTCTTCAGAAGGTAATGGGTTTTCCTCTCCCAAGGCTGACCTTTTTCCTTGATAGGTATCAAGTGCATTGAATGGTAAGGCAACTAGGTGACACTATGGATAGAGTGCTAAACCTGAAGTCAGGAAGACTCATCTTCTTGAGTTCAAATATGGCCACAGACACTTACTAGCTATGTGACCCTGGGCAAGTCAGTTGCCCTGTTTGCCTCAGTTATTTATCCATAAAATGAGATGGGGAAGGAAATGGCAAACCACTCCAGTTCCTTTGCCAAGAAAACCCCAAGTGAGGTCATGAAGAGTCAGACATGACTTACAGGATTGAATAATGACAAAGGGCTCCATGACCTCTAGTTTTGTTTAATTCTTTGATTCTGAGATGTTGGCCTAATTCCAGGGATTTTGTGTTTTGTTTATTTATCTTTGGTCATTTAACATCTCCTCATCAACCTTATGGGACTCTTCTGTTTACCTTAAAGCTTCCCAATGAACATCTACAGTGTGGCACCTAGAACAATAAGATTCCAGAAGTGGCCTGGCCAGGCCACTCACAGGAGTGCTGCTATTCCAAAAGGGTTTGAAAGCTTTAGGGAAACATTCCTGTTCCCCCTCCCATGGATGGTTAAGTGTCAATGGCACTGCTGCTTCTGCTTACAATGATCACATTCCCCTCGTTTGCTGGTGATGCTGCTTCTCCCCAGCTGTTGCCACACATGCTCCCTACCTTTATTTCAGCTCCAATTCCCGCCAGTCACAGTGCATATTTTTTTTTTCAACTGCTGCTGATTCTCACCACAGGCAGCACACACAATTACTTCAGTAAAGTAATTATTGTATTTTACAGTCAGGTCGGCCATTTTTCAACACAGGTGCATTTAATAAATTAGAGCTGGTTGCTCCAAAAATGAACTCAACTTGCCATTTCAAGCTGAAAAGAGCACTTAGTGCCCTAAGTTAAGACAAACAAGCCTTGGATTCACTAGCTATTGGGCTAGATGTCAGGAAAATTGTCTGGGTTTTTGTACAAGATGTTGTCTCTTTTCTACCTTAAAATGGTCATCTGTTAACCTAAGCAAAAGTCTTGAGCACCTACCCTCAGTTCAGCCCTGAACCAAATGTTGAAAGATAGACACCGCATAATACGGATTCAAAGAACTTAAGAAATCATTTTTTGCAACTTCCTTATTTTGCTGACAGGGAATCCAAAGCCCAGCCAAGGTCAAAGAGGCCTTGGTTAATTCCAGGTCAAATTCTCTATCTACTATATCACCTAGCTGCCTCAATTAGGACAATCCTTGAGGTCTATTTCAACAACTCTACAACTCTCTAAGCCTAGTAAGACTGTGAGACTAGATATTGAGGGTTGCCCACACAGCAGTGTCTCCTATGATAAGAATGAAGCCACCTAAGTTATGTGGGAATGTGGAATGCAAAGTCGTTAGAAAACAATGAAATGAATAGCTTATTTCACTTACGGCCCCATGAGGAACAGAGCAGAGCATGATACAGGGGAGGGAAAAAAAGATCTAACAAAAAAGCAACAACATCTTATGGAGTCACATGAAATAAGTGAGGCAGAAACAAATTCAAGAAGAGTGGAAGAATAAAGAAAAAAAGAGGCAACTTGGTGCGAGGGGGAAAGAACTAGATTAGAATCTCAGCCTTGATAGAAGTGAGCTAGGCAGTCTTGCTTAAATCATTTCACCTTCAGGGGCCTCAGTTTCCTCATTTGCAAACTGTGTAGCCTGACTATCTAAGGTCTTTTATATCTCTAAATCTATGATCCTATAAAAAGAAAATTCACAGCATAACCTAAAATTTGCAAAGAATATGAACAAAAATACATAGTACCAAATCTGTTCTTGCAAAGTGGTCCCTGCCTCCAGAAGAATAAATGGTAAAGAATTCTGCTGCATCCTGTCTTATTACAGTAAAGTGCCCTTTTTGAAGAGGGAGAAGTGAGAAATCAGATAATTCAGTTCTGTGGAAAGGAAAGAACATTTTGAAAATTGTACATTTAATGGGCTATAAATTCTTTGCCCACTGGAATCTTACCCTTATGCCTCATTGGGGCCTGGAGGTGCCCCTGAGTTCTTGAAGGTTATTCCAGAGACACAGGGAAAAGCACTGCTGGAAATGCTTCAAGTCTAGGCCTGCTGATTGGCTGGATATCTTTTATCCAGAGGTGAGAGACTCATCACCAGAAATTCAAAGAATAATGTTTTCTCTTACTTTTGCAACTGGAGATATTGACAAGCTTAGATTTGTATTGGTAGAAGAATTGCTCATTCCTTCTATTAAAAGTAAAGAGGTAAGGAAATTCTTCATCCTTCTTTGGAAGGCTATTAGTTTTCTAGATTCAAAAAGTCCTGGGGAAAACCTAAGAAAAAGATTGTATGTCCTGTTTCTATAGCATCTCCCCAGGACAAGAGAAACAAAGAATTGGTGAGTAGGGGAGAGATATGACCCTTTACTTGTATCTGTGTGTATGTGTATGTGTATCTATGGAGTAAATTGATATAGATATACTCTAAGGAAATGGGCAAAAGTCATAGTTCTTTAAGAGCACATCTCAATGACTGCTAGAGATATTGTAGAAAGGATCATTCAGGCCCACAATGCAACAGCATAAGTCACACTAAAAGAAAACAAAGGAAAGTGTGATTGAATATGAAACATGTCATATATATGCATACACATACATATGGAGAGATGTGTATGTATATACACATATGTATGCATATGTATGCATATGCATGTATATGCATATATTGTACATATGTATATATAGCAATAGAAAATAGCAACTAAGTAAATCATTGCAATTTAAAATCATGAATGTGCCCCTTCAAAATAAGAGGACATATAAAAATCTCCAATTTAATACTGGTAGTAATATAGTGATAAAAAAAGGAGGACAATGGAGAGAAGATAAAAAGAGGAGAGGAGAGGTAAGGGATGAGACTTTATTGAGATTTTAATAAGAATGGAGGAATTCTAGATGAAAATTATGGATTTGACAGATGATATTAGGTGAGTTATTAGAATTATCATATTTCACTATGATTTCTAGATATTGATTCTGCCTGATGATAAACTGTTATTGAAGCATTTTTCTTTGAGAAGAAATGAAAATTAGACTAAGTGGTATCTGAGCGGCCTTGACTGATTCATTTAGCTACTATACAATGCTGGACTGACAGCTGGCCTGGCTGAGTTCTATCATATATTAATGTGCATGGATGACAGAGTGTACAGTACAAGGATGTCACATGTGCAGTTTCGCTGAGACCAAAGGTCTGGGAGATGAAGTGTGATGGGACCATCTGTCACCTGAGGCAAAGATGTTCTTCAACCTGAGGCTTAGCAGTGCACCTAGGTTTTCACCTGATGTTAGACAGCCTGTTTCTTTATTTAAAAGAAAAATAACAGGGGCAAAGTGCCAGGGAAGGAGGTATTGGCTCCCTACCATCAACAGCAGGAAAGCTCATTAGCTTAATCTTAAAGCACTCACTATTGAAAACAAGTCAGTGCCAGAGAGAAAGAGGGTGAGAGTTTGCCTTCTCTAGAAACCCACAACTTAGGAGAGTACAGCTGAAAAAGATATTACGGGACTCTCTGGGAAAGTACTTTCCCCCTCCTCTCCCGCCTAGATAAATTATACCCATCCCTTTAGACCCGACTATAATCTATCTCCTCCAGGAAGCCTTCCTCCACCACTACAGACTACAGTAGTCTCTCCTGAACTCATACAGTCCTTCTTGTGATTGGCACTTTTATATCTTGCCTTGGGTGATAAATGTACTTTCTCTCATGTACACATATCTCCTCATTTAGATCATAAGCTCCTTGAGGAAAGGGAACACATTCATAATTCTTTGTCTCTGAGATAAAACCTGGCATTATGGCACCATAGAATCTCAGAGTTGGAAGAGACCTCAGAAGTCAGCTAGCTTAATCCAGACCCAAATAACTCCCCTTCTCTAACATACCCAACACGTGGATCAGCTTCTATGTGAAGGCATCCAATGAAAAGGAAACCCCCTGTCACCCAATAATTGCTGTAGATGGCTTCCAGTTCTACAGTCTAACCTTTCCTACACACACACTTTTATATAACAGTACTTAAGCTACTAGATAATAGTTATCACCTATCCTTCCCACTAAGCATGCATTGTATAAATATGTACTAATTAAGGGATTGAAAGTTAGCCTTGAATGTAAACCTATATACTTCCTCCATACCTATATGGACATAGGTCTCAATCAATCAACATTTATTAAGGACTTACTATGTGCAAAGTGCTAAAGATGAAAAAGAAGCTAAAGGGTCCCTGCCTTCATTCAATAAACTTCAGTTGACTCCTATTACCTCTGGGATCAACTATAAGATCCCCTATTTGAATTTTAAACCCCCTCAAAATCTCTCCCCCTCCTACCTTCCCAGTCTTTGTATACATTACTCCCTTTCACATACTCTGTGACTCAGTGACATTGGTTTTTGTTCTGATCTCCACATATAGCCCTCCATCTCCTGATGAAAGTCTCCCATGTCTGGGGATCCCCCCACCATGTCTGTCTGTCTGTCTCTGTCTCTCTGTCTCTGTCTCTCTCTGTCTCTCTCTCTCTCATCTCTTGTCTCTTGGCTTCTCCAGCTTCATTCACCCTTCACATAAAGTCCACATTCTGCAAGAAACTTTTCCCAGTCCCCTTTAATATTACTAACATCCTTCTGAGATTATCCCCAATTTATCATCTATATATCCATCTGTATTTATGTGTGTGAGTGTATATACATATATATTCATATGTGTGTCTGCATGTCTGTGTATATATACATACACCAATATACATACATATGCATATAGTTATTTAAAAATAGAAGAGAACTGGAAGGCTGGGCATCCCAGAGGCCAAGGTTACATGGGACATCTTCAGTATAATATGTGTGAGTCTATGCCAAGAAGATTTGTGCTCCATATGAAGATCCTGTGGTCTAGATAAAGGTACCATGATCCCATGACACTCATCTTTTATTGAAGCTTATGCCAGACCAGATGGGAGACAAAGGTCAAGGCTGAATGTAACCCATGAGCCTGATGAGTATTGAATCCCTTTGTTTCCATGTGCTAGCCTTAGGTGAGTTACCAGGGAAGTTTCATTTTTGTTCTTACTAGGATTCCTACTAGCCTTAAGATGTTGGAAACAACTGCTTTCATGAAACACATCAATCTCCACCTCAGAAGTTTGTCATGACCCATTGAAGAATTGCAATGAGATATGTGTGTACATGTGTGCATACATATATGTGTTGTGTGTACATATGTGCACATACATACACATGTGTGTATTGTGTGTGTTTATATATACATATAGTGTGCATGTATATATACATATGTATGTATCTTGTATGTGCATCTATCTCTGTGTAGATAATTACTTTTCTGCTACAGAAAAAGTTATGCTAGAAAGTAAGAATAGAAAGATAAAATTAGAGATAATCCCTGCCTTCAAAAAGCTTACAATCTAATGGTGGGATGCAGTATAACTGTGTACACAAATAAGCCTAATACATGTTAGAATATAATGGGATGAAACTCAAAGGAAAGAAGTAAAGCAAACTTGGAACATTTGGAAAGGGAGAACTAGGTTCAGCTGGGTGGGGGAGAATGAGGGTGGGTAATTAGGAAAGCTTCATGAAAGAGGTCACACCTGAAGAGGGCTTTAAAGAAAAATATTTTAACAATTAGAGAGGAAAAGGGATGTGGGACCAACATTCGGATATATCAAAGTATAGAGGTAGGAAAAGGCAAAAGGAAATCAATCAATGAGACTGAGTTCCTGAGGGCAGGCAGCCTAACTTAGATAAACCTTATATTTTTTCACAGCCCCTAGTATAGTACTCTAATAAATAAATGAATAAACATTTATTAAGTGCCTACCATGTGCCAGACATGCTAAATTCTGAGGATAAACAAATAAAGAGGCAAAAGAAACCCTCAAGAAGCTTGCTAACCAAAGGGAAAGATAACATGCAAAGAAATATATAAAAGCAAGCTATAGACTGGATAAATAGGAAATAACCAAGGGAAGGCAACTGGTTTAAGAGGGGTTGGTAAAGGCTTCCTATAAAAAATGGGATTTTAGTTGGGACTTAAAGAAAGCCAGGGAGGTCAGTAGTCATAGCAGAGGAGGAAGACCATTCCAAGCATGGGGGACAAAAAGAGAAAATGTTCCAAGAAAAGAAATGGAGTGTCTGTTTTTGGAACAGACAGGAAGTCTCTGGATTAAAACGTACATGTCAGGGAGTAAAGTATAAGAATAATGGAAAAGTAGGAGGGGGTTAGGTTAGGAATGGCTTTGAATGCCAGATAGATGGTATTTTGTATTTACATGCATACTCTGAACACATTATGTATTTAATACATTTTTAAATGAATCTTAATTGAAACTCTGTGAAGCCCAGTATGGCTGAATTTTAGAGAGAGAGAAATGGAAGTAGAGAGAAATAAAGTTGATAAGAGTAGGTAAGAGACTAAATTTGGGCCATTAACTTTATCTGACATTTAAAGCCCTTCCTACACTAGCCCCCTTCTACTTTTCCAGTCATCTTATACCTTATTACCTGACACATACTTTTTGATCCAGTGAACCTCCTATCTGTTCCAAAAATAGACACTCTATTTCTTTACCCAGAGCATTTTCTCTGTCTGCCCCTTATGCCTGAAATGTTCTCCTCTGCTATGACTACAAACTTGCTTTTAGTCCCAACTTAAATTCCATCTTTTACAGGAAGCTTTTTCCAACCCCTCTTATGAAGGTGAAAGGGTAGATAAGAGACAAAATTTGGATCATTCACTTCAGTCATTTGAAGCAAAGTTCTTTCTGTGAGGTCGAGGAGTTAGAGTGTAGGAAGAAGTTTTGATCAATTTCTCCTACTGATTTCAAGTTCTTCATTTGAAAGCAAGATTTACTTCAGATGAGTAACTGTGGTAAATCATCCCCCACATACAAGACTTACACACTTAAATGGAATTTATTAAGGGATGTTCTTTACAGACAGTTGAGAAGGGGAAGAAGTGCAACAGTTGTCCAAACCTGTGTCCAGTTTAAGGTGGTAGTGTTGTATCTATCAGGGTGGCTACTTAGCTTTCCCTCTTCATACAGGAAAAGCTCTTTATATGATGTATGTTAGATAACCTTCCTTGCTTTTAGCAGATTTCAAGATCATGATTGGCGGGGAAGCTAGTTGCTATTTCTCACTTACACTCATAGATCTAGATACTGGAATTTATGAGCATTATAATTGGTTAAAAGGGCACAAGAGGGAGAAAGGGAAAGTAGAGTGAGAATGTATCCCATCCTATGGCTGATTTGGAGCCTGTTCTTCCAGAGAGAAGTGATTGGACTTCATGGCCTTAGTCATATTTCTGAAACATTCTCCCTAACATTGTTAGTCAAAAGCACAGGCGATTATCAATGGAGCAAAAAAGAATTTTTTGTGGCCCAGATTTCTGATTTAACTCAACTCTCCATGGCAGTCTCTAATTCTAAAGCATGCTATACATATAATAGGCAGGTTTTAGGTCTCTCTCTACAGTACTCCATATTTTTTAGGTGTCTTATATCTATGAGATGGGGCCTACAAACAATTGCCTAAGGTGTGAATAGACCTTAATACAGAACCAGATTGTAGAGGTCCTTCAATGTCAGTTAGAGACCTTTGAGCTTTATCTTTTAGGCAGTAGGGAGCCACTGAAGGTTATGTAGCAGGAGAGATTTTGTGAGACCTTTGCATTAGGAAGTTCTGGCTGCATCCCGTCTTCTGCTATGTTGGTGTCACCCAGACCCTACATGATAACTCGCTGCTGTCCAGAAAATTTTGCAAGACTTGATTCTTTCACCAAAACTTCCAAAAACAGATGATTAGAATCTTCCCTTTCTGGTTTTAGGATGTGCTGATTCCCACTGCAGCATCCTGGCAAGGATTACCATGGAATATTTAGAAGCTCAAACAGATTTCACTGGAACTATTCCTTGTTTTGAGTTTATATGGCTTGATACCCTTAGATTTTTGTTTTTGTCTGAACCCATATGGCCAAGCTGAAACTCCAGATGAGACTGGCAAGGGTTCTTTCTTCTCTGTTCATCCACATCGCCTATGGGTGCAGAGAATTTTTGGTTTCTGTTGCCAGGCCCACATGTTTATACTTTCCTAAAATAGGACTCAGTGGATACTCATAGACATACAGTCAGTGTTCTACTCATGGATAAATAATCTGATGGACTTCTGAGTTTTCTTGGACTCTCAACACACAAGGACTTTCTGTGCTAGAGTCTACAATGTATTCAAGTGTTAGGAACAAACTTCTCTGACAACAGAGGTTAATTTTGAAATTTGTTGCCTTGATTAGTCAGTCACATCATCTTTCTAATGAACACTAGATCATAAGATTTAGAGATCAAAGAAATATTAGAAATCATCTACATAGTGCACTGCTCCTTAATATAACAGATTAGGACACCCAGAAAGAAGAGTAATTTGAACAAGCTTACTTGGATGAGCAGAGACAGAGATAGATACACAACAGAGATGAATTTTGAACTGTGTAACCATCATTGAAGATCCATATACCAAAAGACTGATTTGTCAAGAAGCTATGCACAAATAAACTCATGATATAAAGAGGGAAAAAGGGAAAATTTATACATGCCTTGTCACACATTAAGTTTGAACTTAGTGATTATAACTACTGTTGGAGTCCCTACCACCACACACACAAGCACACACTCATAGAAAATATCTAGGGATTCCATAAAGAGTGCAGCTAAAGTCATTTTCCCCCTGATAACTAAACTCCCAAAAGGACAAGTGGTTCATATTTCTTGAGTAAACATATATACTATACAGAATTTATATTAGTGGAGTTGTCCATAAATCAAAATAATAAAAACCAGCTGTCCCAATTACCCACAAGTTACTGGTCTTACAGATTCAGGTAATGTAATATGAAAGATAGTTGTTTGGAAGTACATAGTTTCTATAATATAGAACAGAGATGAGAAAATTTGGGAGTTGGAAGAGAACTAAGAGGTCATCTGACTCAAAGTTACTTTTTATTTTACAAATGATAAAAGGGAAAAAAACCTTAGACCTTACAGAATACATTGTTGTTCTTTCCATTTACACTGATGTGGTTAATGGTATATTGTTTTCCTGATTGTGCTTATTTCACTTTGGTTTAATTCCATCTAGGTCTAGCATTCCTATTTCTACACGTAATTTCCTCTTTTCAATAATAGTATTTTCCCGAATTACATGTAAAGATAGTTTTCTTTTTTTCTATTTTTCCTTTTTTAATCAAATGCTTTATTAAATTCTAGTTGACATCATTCATTTCCACAAGATTTTGAGTTAGAAATTTTTCCCCATTTTTCCCCTACCCACCACCCCAAAATAGCAATCCCACTGGATATCCCCTCCTCCAATCTGCTCTCTCCCATATCTTCTCCCATACCTCCTCTAACTTTCCATTAGGGCACGGTGGATTTCTATGCCCTAGTGCCTGTATGACTTATTTCCCAGTTACATGTAAAATAATATTAATAATAGTATATATATGTGTGTGTGTGTGTGTGTGTGTGTTTAAAACATTTGATTTTAAAAATTTGAATTCCAGATTCATTCCCTTCCTACCTTGTCACCCACTGTTACTAGGAAGATAAGCAATTCAGTATAGGTTATACATGTGTAGCTAGGCAAAACATTTCCATAGTGGATATATTGTAAAAGACTATATTTCCTTCCCTCCTATCCCACCTCCCACTTGTTCTATTCTCTACTTTGATCCTCTTCCTTTTCAAAAGTGGGTGCTTCCAACTTCCCTCCCCCCCAGCCTGCTCTCCCTTCCATCATCCCTCCTCTTATTCTCTCCCCCCCTCTCTCCTGTAGGGTGAGATACCCTATTTAATGTGTATGTCATTCCCTCCCTGAGCCAAATTCAATGAGAATAAGGTTGACCTTTTACCTTCCTGTTCTTCCCCTCCATTGTAATAATTTTCCCTTGCCTCTTCTATATGAGATAATTTACCCCATTCTGTCTCTCCCCCTCTCCTCTCATTATATTCTTCTCTCACCTTTTAATATCACCTTTTCAGTATCATCCCTTCCTATTAAATTGGTCCTGTGTCCCTCTATCTATGTATAACTGTACACATGTATATACACATTCATATACGTATTCATATGCCCATATACCCTACTATATAGACATATATATATATGTATGTATGAATACACACACATATTTCTATTCCTTTCAACTATTCTCATACAGAGAAAAGTTCCATCAGTTACAATTATCATTTTTCCTTGTAATGATATAAATAGTTCAACTTTGATAAGTTCCTTATGATTTATTTTCCCTGTTTACCTTCTTGTGCTTCTTTTGCTTCTTGTATCTGAATGTCAAATTTTCTATTCAACTCTGGTTTTTTCATCATGAAATGCTTGAAAATCCTCTATTCCACTGAATGACCATATTTTCCTCTGAAACATGATACTCAGTTTTGATGTGTAGGTGACTCTTATTTTTTAGGGCAATTGGGATTAAGTAACTTGGCCAAGGTCACATGGCTAGGTTTTTGTTTGTGTGCATTAAGTGTCTGAGGTTGGATCCGAACTCAGGTGCTTCTGACTCCAGGGCCAACGCTCTACTCACTGTGCCACCTAGCTGCCCCAGGTAGGTGACTCTTGATTTTAATCCCAGCTCCGTTGACCTCCAGAATATCATATTCCAAGCCCTTAGATCACTCAGTGTGGAAGCTGCCAGATCCTGTGTTATCCTGATTGTGTTCCCACAATATTCAAATTGTTTCTTCCTGGCTGCTTGCAATATTTTCTCCTTGATCTGGGAATTCTGGAACCTGGCTATAATATTCCTAGGAGTTTTCTTTTTGGGATCTTTTTCAGGAGGTGATAAGTGAATTCCTTCAATCTCTATTTTGCCTTCTGGTTCTAAAACATCAGGGCAATTTTGCTTGAGAATTTCTTGAAGGATGATTTTTAGGTTCTTTTTTTGATCGTGGCTTTCTGGTAGTCCTATAATTTTTCAATTATCTCTCTTGGAACTATTTTCCAGGTCAGTATTTTTCCCAATGAGATACTTCACATTGCCTTCTATTTTTCATTTGTTTGGATCTGTTTAATAGTATTTTGATTTCTCATAAAGTCACTATCTTCCATTTGCTCAAATCTAATTTTGAAGGAATGGCTCTCTTCAGTGAGCTTTTGAGATTTTTTCCATCTAGCAAATTTGGCTTTTTAAGGCATTCTTCTCCTCATTGGCTTTTTGGACCTCTTTTGCCATCTGAGTTAGTCTATTTTTTAAGGTGTTGTTCTCTTCAGTGACTCTCACTTCATAATTTTCTTGCACTGTTTTCGTTTCTCTTCCCAATTTTTCCTCTACTTCTCTTATTTGGTTTTCAAAATCTTTTTGAAGCTCCTCTATGGCCTGTAACCAGCTCGTATTTTTCTTGGAAGCTTTTGGTGCAGGAGTTCTGACTTTGTTGTCTTCCTCATGTTCCATGCTTTGATCTTTTTTGTCCCCAAAATAGGAGTATAAAGTTGGGTTGCTCTGTTTGCTTTGCTTCCCACATATGCTCATGTTGCCACTCAATTACTTGACCTTTGGGCTTTTGGCCACAGTAGGACTCTGCTACCAGACAGAGGAGCTTCATCCCAATTGCTGGGTTTTCCTCAGCTGCCAAAGGTATTAGTTGGTTGCCCTCTCTGAAGCCTTCACACACTCTGGCAAGCTGGTTCCACACCCCAGGACCTCCATGCTAGACTGCAGTCCAGATCCAAGCAGGTTAAAAGAACAGCAATTACCCCTCAGACTCGTCACTTATTCCCCCTACAATCTGCAGGCCAAGAGCTGAAGCTGCCATGTGGCTGTGGCTGTGTAGCCACTGCGCCTCAGCCACTTCTCACCCCAGGGGCAAAGGCGGATCACATTCCCTAACTACTGGATCACAAAGTCCACACTGCACTGACCTCTCACTTTTTCCTTAGCATCTATGTGTTGATAATTCTGGAAACGGCCACAGCTGCTGGTGATCTGAAGTCCCTTCAGCCCATGGCTTATCAGGCCTACCCTGAGGCTAAAACTTCCAGCTGGCAGGGGCTGGGCTCAGCTCCCAGAGCACTGTGCTGGCCACTTCCTGCTGGCCTGCCAGGCTGTCCTCAGTGGGAGGTTAGCTTCTCTGTGTCATTTCGTGGGTTCTGTAGCTCCAAAGTTTCTTCAGAGTCACCTTTTACATGAATTGGAGGAGGTGGAAGCTAGAGCCCCACAGAAGTCCTGTTTCTATTCCACCATCTTGACTCTTCCCCCATAAAGATAGTTTTCAACATTCGTTTTTGTGAAATTTAGAGTTAAAATTTTGAGTCCAAATCATTCCTCTTCCCTCTCCCCTCCCCAAGACAATAAGCAATGTGATATAGGTTAGACATGTACAAACATCTACATGTAATTTCTTACAGTCCATTAATATTCCATCATATTCACACACCAGTTTCAAAGTATCAGAGATAGAGATCTGGAAAAGACCTCATAGGACATAGAGTAGTTTGTGTTTCCCCCCCTTTTAGAGGTGCCTTCATTTTACTAATGAGGACACTGAGACCCAGTGAGAGTAAACCACTTGCCCAAGGTCAGTGTAGTATATGTCAGAAGATGAGCTAGAATTTGGGTTTCTGATTCCAGAATTCATACTTTTTAACCACACTTTTTCAGTCCTTTCCCCATCAGTGGACTTCTACTTAGTGTCCAGTTCTTTACTATTAAAAAAGTGTTCATTTACACATAGTGTGTGTGTGTGTGTGTGTGTGTGTGTGTGTGTGTGTGTGTGTGTGTGTGTATAATAGGTATGTATATGGAAACTATCTTTGGCTTCCTTGGTGATTTAAGTCTAACAGAAATCTCATTGTCAAAGATTACACAGATTCTGACATCTTGACATTTGACACCCTGTCAAATTTTCTGAAAAACTTAACCCTCACCCAGCCCAATCTTTTCATGTGAGTTTTCCTTTAGCCACCTTTCTCACTCTGTCCTGATGTTACTGACTTTTTGAATGCCAATTAAGGACTTACCACCTATCTCTATTAAATTTCAACTTAAAGTGATCCACATTAAAAAAAAAAAAACAACTCATTTCTTCCAATGCTAAAGTGATAAACCCCTTCAACAGAAGCTAAGATGAGCTCACTTTGAAGTAAGTTCCACACCATAGTGAGTTAGGTTTTAAAGCAATTCTAGTTTCATTAGCATTACAAACAAGCATATCAGTTCAAAAGGACTTTCTGAGGCTTCTGAGTCCACTTTTTGCACAAACACTTAGGAATCCTGTTTTGACTATTCCTAGAGTACATATCCTTCCAGATTCTAATTGTTCCCTTTATTTTACCAGAATTTCAACAGCTAAGCATAAAGGGGAATATGAGGGGCAAAAAGCAACACTTTACATATATCCTTGGGTGTCTCCTCTCTCTGGCCTTACTTTGCTTATGTCCTAGATCCCATTTAGCAAGAAGTTAGAGTCGCCTCCTTATCAGAGGATATTGAAAGTTCCTGGTCAGGGTCCAGCTTTCCTGACTGCTAAAATCCTCACACTTACACACACACACACACACACACACACACACACACACACACACACACACACACATGCACACACAACCTCTACATGTCCTCCTTTGCTTCATCACCTTCAATGTTAATAGACTCCAAGTCTGCCGCATCATCGCCTTTGCTATTGTTAGGCCCTGGCATAGCCCTGTCACCTGAATCAACATCAGCATCTTTCTCTGCCATGAGCTCAGCAGAGTCTAGAACCAGCTTTCAGATGTCTTTGTCCACAATGGGAATTTCAAGATCAAATGATAGTGAAATATGGGGGGTCATCAGGCTACTGCTCACAATTCTGCAATGGGAAAGAAAAAGCTAGCTAGCTAACAAAGGCTCATAGGACAATACTAGGCCTCTGTATTAAGTTTGGAATGTAGCAAAAGGGGCTTTGGATAGGATGTCAGAAAGCCTGGGTTTTAATCACAGGTCTTTAGAACTGGCTCTGTGTATGTATGTGTGTGTGTATATGTGTGTGTGTGTGTGTGTGTGTGTGTGTGTGTGTTTTGTTACTGATTTTATTTTGAGTTTCTTTTCTGGAGTTGAGGAGACTTCAAGTACTTGAAGGGTTGTTAGGATGTCATAGAATCATACATCTAAAGTTAGGAGAATCCCAGCTTCTTCATTTTACAAATAAGGAAATTGAGGCATGGGCTGAGCTATTATTTTACTTAGCGCCAGAGGACAGAACCAGGAGCATTAGGTAGAAGCTGAAGAGAGGCAAATGTACGCTTGAGGTAAGGAAAGGTTTTTGTAATATTTAGAGCTGTCTAGAAGGGGAATGGTCTGTCATATCCATGCAACAGCAAATTTCCACTCACTCAAGGTCTTCAGGGAGAGAGTGAATGGCCACTTGTCAGCAATGTTGTAGAGGTCAAGTCTTGAAAATGAATTTTATGTTCAAGTTCAGCTCTGCTTACCTGTGAATGTGGAATCACTATTCCATGATTCAGACTTTTCTGTGCTGATGTTTATAGGTCTGCTTCTGTGAGTCTGTAGGTAAAGTGGCATGATATGGTTGCTATTGTCCTGGTCTTTGTACACATAGGTAGGGCCCCGGTTCCCCTGCAATCACAAATGCTAACACTCCTCTCTGCCCTGGAACTGTGAGTAGGGCCCTCACGCTTCATTCTCTCTTCTCTACCCTAGAACTGCAAGTTGGAACTGTGTATGGGAAATGGAGTTGCCTAATAGCACCTGGTCCTGTGCCTAGTGCCAGTTTAGGGTCCCCTGTAATTCTTTGTCTAATCCCTTACCATCGCTGGACTCAGAACTCCCAAAGCTGTTTCTGCTGCTCTCATAGCTACCTCCAAGTCCCACCACTCATGTTATCACTCCAGGATGGCCTTCACCCTAGTGTCACAGACCTCTCCTTCTAACCTTCTAAATCGTCTTGGTCTAGAAAAATGCCTCACCTCATCCTTTTATTAGCTATGCCACTCCAGAATTTGATATGACACATTATTTTAGGGTTGTGTGGAGGGAGATTTGGGGAGAGTTTGGGTGGTTACTGCTTATATTCTTCAATCTTGACATGTTCACCTACTTGGTCTTTCCTATATGGATAAACCTGTCTAAATATTTCGAATGATTACAAATCTCTACCAGGAGGTCCTGCAATGTCATTGCTTCATGCAATTTACATAATGTCTTCTGAATACAGGCACTTCTAGAGGACCTCATCACCCACTGGAAATCCCCAATCAACCTGGAATCTCCATTGCATCTCCTCCATCACAGTAGAAAATACTTCCAGTGAGTACACATATCCATATTGTGTGTTTATTATTAGAGGACAGTGGAGTAGGGTTATTTCTTCTGTTTTGTCTTTCAGGAAATCTTGAATGATCTTACTACCTGAATTTGAGGTACCTGGTCTTTAAGGAGATGTTTTTATTATACTAAAACAAATATATTCCTTTGTAAACAACAACTATCACAATGGGATCTTATATTCGCTACATTTTTTATCTCTAACTCCTGTTAAAGTTAAATTTAACAATAGGAAGAGCAGAAGTATAGTTGTAATTGCTGACTCATTTATTCACAGATTGATTTATTCATAAATTGATTTATTTAGGAAGGAATTATGAAGGTGATTCCTCCCTATCTGAGCTTTTTCTCCACAACCACCAAAAAGAACTTTATTTGTCTATCCTGTATATGTTTAGTTTCTTCTGCTTTATGGAGAGATCTATAGTTCAAGGCACCAGATAAGGCATTTTATACATTTCTGTTATAGGACCAGAACATTAGGTAGGTCAGCCACTGCACTGATGGTAAATTCTTCAATTTGAAAAGGCTACAAGCCAAGACAAAAGTAGAGGGAGTGTTGGTGCATGATTTTCTGTTTGTAGATGATTGTACACTCAATACAACCTCTGAAGTTAAGATGCAACAAAGTATGGATCAATTCTCTGCTGCTTGGGCTAATTTTGGCCTAACAATAAACACCAAGAAAACACAGTTGCTCCATCAGCCATACGATCCATAGGTGGAACCATCAGTTACAGCAAATAGAAAAGATTTGAATGTTGCAGATAAGTTCATTCACCTTGGTAGTGTACTTTCCAGGGATGTACACATTGATAATGAGATTGATGCATGTATTGCCAGTGTTTGGGAAGCTCCAAAGGAAAATATGGGAGAGAAGAGGCATTAGACTACTAAACTGAAGGTCTACAAAGTCATTGTATTGACCTCATTGTAGTATGCCTCTGAAACCTGGACAGTCTAGCAGTGCCATTCAAGGAAACTAAACCCCTTCCATTTGAATTGTCTTAGGAAGATTCTGAAGATCACCTGGTAGGATAAGTTACCAGCCACTGAGGTCCTTACTCAGATTAAACTGCCAAGCATTCAGTCTCTACTTCAGAGAGCCCAACTCTTATGGTCTGACCACATTGTTTGAATGCAAAATGTACATTTGTCAAAAAGACTGTTTTATAGAGAACTCACACAGGGTAAAAGTTCACAGGGTGGTCAGAAGAAGTGCTACAAGGACACTCTCAAGGTCTCTCAAGAACTTCAGAATTAATTGTGTATAACACCAATGCAATATTCACATCATCCATGGCAGCTATAAATATGCTAATGTAGTTGTGAATCACAAAATGTAACAGGTTCTCCACATTAAGGACAGGATCAAAGCATTTATTCAAATACCAGAAAACTGAATCCCAAAACCAGAAAGTCAAATTAATTACAGTAACCACAAAGTTGGTACACATAACCAATGCAGCAAACATCAACATTCCCAAGCTTTCCCAAATCTTCCCTCCTTCAGGCCTTCAAAACAAAACAGATTCTCTTAAGCAAGAATGCCCCTCTCTCACTCATGGTAGCTGCTCAGCCTTCATGCTGCTTGTTCCCAGGAGTTCTGTTCCTAGGAAGACAAAGCTTAACACAGACAAAATAACATTCATACATATTGTTGGCACCATCATCAATTCACTATCTGCCTGTGAAATCAACAGAGACCCATAAACAAGGCCCAAGAAGTCAACACAAATCATCAACATAGAAATCAACACAGATCCACAAACAAGGTCTGAGAGGTCAACACAAATCAACAGTAAAGTCCCAGGACCTCTGAAACCTTCCTCCAGGACTTCTGTAAACAGACAACCAGAAAATATACATACACAGAAGCCTTAAACAGAACCAATTATATTTTTATTAGCAATTTTTGAATATCATTGATACCACAGGGCTCATATATTTAAATTTTATCAACAAGGACACACCACCAAATATGCTGGTTTTTCACAATTTCATTTTTATGTGTTAGATTTTAACATTTCCCCAACTAGATTATAAACTTGTAGAAGTTTTCTATATCTCCCCCATAATTTGCATTCATAGGTAATACCTTATAATCAAGGACCTTGAAAACCAGGAAAAGAATTGCATTAATTTATAGTTCAAAGTGTATGTGCGTGGGTGGGTTTGTGTGTGTTTGCTTCTGTGTGTGTTTACTTTTTTGTTTAATGAAACTATGAAGAACTTGTTGAAGGAATAACTGATGGTCAATGTTTTAGCTTCAGTCAAAAATATTTTTAGTATTTCAGGTGATCTGTGATCACATCAACCAATCAATTAGCTAATACTAAGGAAATGCCTCCTATAAGCAACACTGTGCTCATGGATATTTGTAATCCCCTCACTGGTACAGATCTCAAACCATTCATGCTTTTTTCAGCATCTGTGATTCTTGTCCACATATTAGGTATCTTATATAATACATTCCAATTAAATTAGACTAAAAGTTGTTTTGGCTTATATACATCTATATTTAGTTTCTGTTCCTGATTAGAAAAATGGTTTGGTTGATCATTTTAAGAACATATTGTCTTAAAATTGACACAAAAATATATCAGGGATTTGAAGATTAAAATATATCAGATTAAAAGAAATTCTGAAGTCCCTTCAATAGTTGACACCATCATTCTCCAGGTTATGATTGCAAATCATAGAACATGATCTCAGAATAACCAAAATTTCTATTGTCTCACAGGGCAATGGAGGGGGGCATGGTGGTAATACCTTGGCTACTCCATATTAACAATGATAAAATGAGTACAAGAAGCAACCTACAAGGCATAATCATATATAGTTACAACTAGTAAAGTATATTGGATGAACCATGAAGAAAGAAGAAAAGACAATCTGAGGCTTAATTAATATTCATTAGTAAAAGCAGTAGACCAGATCAATATATGATGAATTTGAAGAAATACAATGAATTTGAAGAAATACCTAATAAATTACATCATGGAATTATAAAAGCTTTGCTTGGAGATAAATCAGATTTATTTTTATTTGTATTTATCTTATAATTAGTGATTTGGAACAGTCTTTCATAGAGTTGTTCATAGTCTGCAATTCTTCCCTTGAAAAATGTTTGTTCATATTCCTTGGATACTGATCCACTGCCAAATGGCTCGGCCTTATAGAGGGTGTCCCAAAAGTCTTGATGCAGTATACAGCTTTAGGAGCTTAAAATTGCTCTAAGAATCTAGGAGTACCCGGAACATATGCATTCATTTCTTTATAACTTAGCTCTCAGATCTTTATCAGAGATATTACACACACAGGGCATAGCCAAGATGGCGGAGTAGAAACAGCACATCCAAGGCACTCTCCCCCCAGATCACCTCCAAACTATGTAAAAGGGGACTCTGAACAACTTCTGGATCCCCAGCACCCACAGAACAACACAGAGGAGCTAACCTCCCACTGAGGACAGCCCAGCAGCCCTGCAAGAAGGACCAGTGCAGTGCAGTGCACAGCAGGAAGAGCCGAGCCTAGGTCTGCCTGAGCCACGGTTTTAGCCCCAGGGCGGCCAGGCCAGCAGCCGGCTGGAGAGACCCCAGAACACTAGCAGCTGTGGAAATTCCAGAATTATCAACATAGACATGCCTAGGACAAAGTGAGAGGTTAGTGCCCTATGGACTTTGGGACCAGTATTTGGGGAACATGTCCGTTTCCTCTGGGGGCTAGAAGCCACTGAGGAGACATGCCATTTTGTAGTTTTCAGTGGAAGCTCCAGCTCCTGGCCTGCGAACTGTAGGGAGATCCAGAGATCAGTCTTGGGGGGTAATTGCTCTTGCTTTAACCTCCCTGGATCTGGATTGTGGTCTGGGTGGAGGTTGTGGGGTGGGTATACAGCTTGCCAGAAATGGAAGTTGTCCTCCCACACGTTCGGGACAAAAGCTCCCCTGTCTGGTGGCAGAGTCCTACTGTGGCAACAAGCCCAAAAGTCAAGTAATTAAGTGGCAACATGCCAAGGCAAAGGAAACAAAATAAACAGAAAAATGCAACATTAGACTCCTATTTTGGGGGCAAAGAGGATTGAAGCATAGAACAGGAGGAGAACTGTGAGGTCAGAAATCCTGCTCCAAAAGCCCCAAAGGAAAATATGAGCGGGTTACAAGCCATAGAGGACTTTAAGAAGGACTTTAAAAATCAAATAAGAGAAGTGGAGGAAAAATTGGGAAGAGAAATTGGAAGGATACAGGAAAAGTATGAAATGAGGGTCAACAGCCTGGCTGAGGAAAACAACACCTTAAAAATAGACTAACTCAAATGGCAAAGGAGGCCCAAAAGGGCAATGAGGAGAAGAATGCCTTAAAAAGTCGAATTTGCCAGATGGACAAAGAATCTCAAAAGCTCACTGAGGAGATTCATTCCTTCAGAATTAGACTGGAGCAAATGGAAGCTAATGACTTTATGAGAAATCAAGTTGCTATTAAGCAGATCCAAACAAATGAAAGACTAGAAGGCAATGTGAAATATCTCATGGGAAAAACCACTGACCTGGAAAATAGATCCAGGACAGACAATTTAAAAATTATTGGACTACCTGAAAGCCATGATCAAAGAAAGAACCTAGAAATCACCCTTCAAGAAATTCTCAAGGAAAATTGCCCTGATATTTTAGACCCAGAGGGCAAAATAGAGGTTGAAAGAATCCACAGATCACCTCCTGAAAAAGATCCCAAAAAGAAAACTCCCAGGAATATTATAGCCAGGTTCCAGAATCCCCAGATCAAGGAGAAAATACTACAAGCAGCCAGGGAGAAACAATTTCAATATTGTGGAAACACAATCAGAATAGCCCAGGACCTGGCAGCTTCTACACTGAGGGACTGAAGGGCATGGAATATAATATTCCAGAGGGCAAAAGAGCTGGGACTGAACCCAAGGGTCACCTATACACCAAAACTGAGTATTTTGTTTCAGGGGAAAATATGGTCATTCAGTGGAATAGAGGACTTTCAAGCATTCTTGAGGAAAAAAACATAGTTGAATAGAAAATTTGTCTTCCAGACACAAGAAGCAAGAGATGCCTGAGAAGGTAATCAGGGAACAGAAATCAAAAGGAACTTATCAAGTTGAACTATTTACATTCCTACATGGAAAAACAATAACTGTGACTGAAGAAATATTTCTCACTATGAAAATAATGGAAGAAGGGTGTATGGTCATGTGAATACATATGTGAATGTGTGTATATATGTTTACAGTTATACATGGATAGAGGGCATAGGTTGAATTTTTTTGGGAAGGGAGGATACTCAAGGGGTGAAATTATGAGGTGAGAGAGGAAAGTGGCAAGAGGAGATGGGGAGAGACAGGGTAGGGTAAACTATCTCATGTAGAAGAAGCAAGGGGAAGTGGTTGCAAGGGAGTGGGGGAATAGGAAGGCAAAAAGGCAAAACCACATTCTCATTGAATTTGGTTCAAGGAGAGAATGACATACATACTAAATGGGATGTCTCAACCTGCAGCAGAACAGGGGGAAGGGGGATGAGAGGAGGGATGATGGATGGGAGGGCATCCTTGGGGGGAGGGGAGATTGGAAGTACCCACTACAGAAGAGGGACAGGATCAAGTAGGGAATGGACCAGGTGGGGGGTGGGATGGGTGGGAGGGAATTATAAGCAGCCTTTTACCATATATCTACTATGGTAATGTTTTGCTTAGCTAGACATGTACAACATATACTGAATTACTTATCTTCCCAGAGGGAATGGGTTACAAGGGAGGAAGGAAATGGATCTGAAATTCGAGGTCTTAAGATTAAATGTTTCAAATATATATAAATACTATTATTAATACTGTTTTACATGTACTTGGGAGATAAGATGTGCAGGCATTGGGGCACAGAGATTCACCTCGCTCTAATGGAAAAGTCAAAGGGGGTATGGGAGAAGATATGGGAGAGAACAGATTAAAAGAAGCGATATCTTGTGTGACTGCTATTCTGGGATAGTGGGTAGGGGAAAATGGAGGAAAAAAAATTGTAACTCAAAATCTGGTAGAAATGAATGATGTAAAACAGAAGTTAATAAAGCATTTGTTTAAAAGAAAAAAGAGATATTACACACACATTATATATACATGTATGTATATATATATGTGTGTGTGTGTGTGTGTGTGTATACATATATTTTTTTTCCCAAAGTTGGGAGCTCTTAAACATGTGGTTTCCCAAAGCTAATGCTGTCCAGAAAAATTCCTTTTTTTAGCTAGAATGCTTGATCCTCAAAACACATTACTTAGAAAATTTAAAATACATGGGTGTATACACATCTATGTATATACACATACATATATATGTGTGTGTATATATATATACATACATATAACAGAGGGCAGCTAGTTGATACAATGGATAGAATATCAGTCCTAGGTTCAGGAATATTCATCAAATTTGACCCCAGATACTTACTAACTGTGTCACCCTAGGCAAGCCATTTAACCCTGTTTGCCTCAGTTTCCTCATCTGTAAAATGAGTTGAAGAAGGAAATATGAAATCTCTCCAGTATGTCTGCCAAGAAAACCCGAAATGAGATCATAGTCAGACACAACTGAAAATGTTTGAACAACAACATACAATATATCTATGTATACATATGCATGCATGCATGCATGCATGCATGTATGTGTGTATGTATAACATTATGTATTCTAGTGTCCCCATCTCTACTAGGGTCTTGCCCCCAAACAGCATATAAACCCTATCTTCTCCACGAAGCCTTCCCTGTTTCCTATCAACCAGAAGTCATCATTCCCAGTGTGATAGAAAAGATGAATAGATTGCCTCATGAGGTTCTGGCTTCAAACACAGGGTCCCACAATTGAGCATATTATAGAGGAGTTTTTTGTTCAGATATGTATATAATACACAAATTGTCTCTGCAGCCCACTGAGATTCTACATAAGAGCACTCTGAGCCTGTTGTTCTACTTTCATATTTTTCCTTGCAATATAGTTATGTTTGGATATCTTCTCTTCTTTAATACACTAATATACATGATGATATGGACTGTATCTGTGCATCATAGGATCATATATTTAGATGTGGAAGCAAGGCCATAAGGCTAAATGTTTAGCAACCAGATCTCCAGAAATTCAGGAATCATTTTTAAGTTTGTATTAATGTTTTTTCCATGACTTCCTTAAGTATAGACAGTCAACAAAACAATACATCAATCCTTGAAGTTGTAGCATTTGCTAATTTCAAAGGGATATAAATACACACACTGAAATCTAATAATTAGCTTCCACAAAGTGCCAGTATTAAGCTGGTTCCTGGTCACCCTTGACAGGAAGGAACATTGGAGGTCATCTGGTCTAGTCCCTTCATTTTACAAAGAAAAAAACAACTGAGGAGCTAGAAGTAAAGTGATGTGTTCAAAAGCAGTAAATTAGTAAGCAAATGACCTGAAATTAAAACATTGGTCCCATGACTCCAAATCCAATGTCCTTACTCCCTTATTCCATTTATTCTTCTCTATATCTCCTATAGTGCCAAGCATAGGACCTGGTACATTTGTGCACAATCGGGTGATGACAACTAGTGCTGCTGCCAGAGTAAGGAGGCACCAAATGATTTCTCCTCAGAAACAGATATTCTCCTATAGTAGAATGAAGTTCTTTGAAAGTAGAGATTACTTCTATGTTTATATGTGTATCCCTAGTACCTAATACAAGCCCAGCAAATACTATGGACTGTGCTTAATAAATTCTTACCTGTTTGATTGTGATGTCGTCTACTCCTAGAAGAATATGAACTCATTGAACCAGGAATGGTCTTACTTTTCTTTCCCTCTCCCCAGGACTTAGCATAGTTCTTTGCACATAAGAAATGCTTAATAAACACTTTCTCACTAATTCATTTATTCATTGTGGTATTAGCTATTGTTTCAACAGTTTAATCTTGCCTTCCCAATTTAATACTAAGCTTCCGTATTTCTTCTGTATCCTCAAAAACCCTAGCATGGAGCTAAACACACAGAAGGCACTCAGTAAATATTTCTTAATTGTTATTGTCCTCTTAGCACATGTCTTCTTTGGTGTTAAGGCCTAGGACTCTATTGATTTCTTTTACACAGTTAAATAATCCTTTCAAAATGATCTTTGCCTAGGATTTTATAGGGATAGGGAAAAAAAGCAAGTATCTTCAATAACAATTCAATTTATTTCAGATGTTTTGAGCATCTACTATGCACAAATCTCAGAACTAAGTGCCAGGAATTTAAAAAGCTTAAATATTAAACTTAAATATTTCGAGGGAGGGGAGAGAGTGAGAAAGAGGAACCAACAAATAGACAAATTATTATAGCACAAGGAAAATCGAAGAGATTAGCACTAAACAACTGGGAAATCAGAAGAAGCTTCCTAGAGAAGATGGCCTTTGTGTTGGGTCATAAAGGCAGGCAATTAGAGGTTTAATTTACATGGGGAGTGTAGCTTGTTTTGACTATAGAAAACACATCTTACTGTATTTTGATCTTTTTATAGAGAAAAGATAATCATGTATATACATGTATATGTACACACATATATGGGATACATACATATGTATATACATATGTAATAAATATGCATCTGAGTTCAGTAATCAATGTAATCTGGAAGAAACTGTCCTAGGTACTGAAGTTACAAAGAAGAATGTGAAATAATCTCTGCCCTGGGGGAATTTTTGCTCTAGCTACAAGTCATTACATAGGTAGGTAGGTAGGTAGGTACGTAGATAGGTAGGTAGGTAGATAGGTAGGTAGGTAGATAGGTAGATAGATAGATAGATAGATAGATAGATAGATAGATAGATAGATAGATAGATACCAAGCTCCACCTAATGACTGTATTTTGGGCCCTCCTGGTTTAGAATGAAAGTCGATGGTAACTGTTTCTCTTTGGAACAGCAATCCTGAGAGTCTTCCCCTCCCAGCTTGATTTTTTTTTCTAATTAAAGGGGCCATCCCTTGACTCACTTCTTAAAGAGGCCTATTCACTGAATAGACATTACCTCATTCTAAGTGAGTATGTGAAAAGGCCTTAGCCTAAAAGGGCCAGGGTCTCCCATTGCATCCTGAGTCATCTCCAGTCATCCTGAAGAATATCTGGTGTCGGATCCAGATGATTCTGGAGAAGAAAGTGAGACTGGTGACCTTGCATGGCCCTCTCTCACCCAAATCAAAGTCAAATACAAGTCATGTCATCATTTCCCTGATTCTATAGTCCTCTTCAAAAAGGAAGGACAATCACAACATCAACAAGAAGATAAATAGAGACAGAGTAGACAGAGATAAAAACATAAAAAGATATAGACAGATTATATATATGTATGCATATATGCATGTACCAAATAAATATAAGATAATTGGGAGGAAAAGCACTAGCACCTGGAGGGATCAGGGAGAAAAGATTTTAGAAGCAGCACTTGAGCTGAGCCATAAAGGAAATTAGTGATTCTAAAAGGTGGCAGCAAAAAAAGGGAATCTATTCCAAGCATGGACAACAGTCTGTGCAAAATTAAAGTAATGGGAGATGGAGGGGCATGTGTTAGGAACAATAAAAAGGCCAGTTTGGCTGAACCATAGAGTGAGTCAAGGGAAATTCTATGTAATAAGGCCCACATGTAAATATCTAGTTAGAGTCTACCAAAACCCTGGAAACATATCAAGATGTTTGGAATTAGCCAGAGATAAGCAAACCCCTACCCAGGTGGGAACCATTTCTACCCTAATAAGTACTTACATTTTCAATAATCAACCAAAAAAAAAAACCAGTTCTCAAAGCCCACATTTCATGATTGTCTTCTAATGGGTTTCGTTGTCTTAGTTTTCTACTAAACTAAAAGCAGACAGGTCATTTGAAATTTTATTCCTTTGTTACATTGTGTTAAAATATGCAATTATTTGTAAATTACCCCAAAAGCATTCTTTCAATTTGAACAAGTCCATTTGCAGATGGGCTAGACATGCCATTGTAAAGACATAGCAGGATTCCTATAAACTCTTATAGAATTAACTATATAATGGGAAATTTTTGTTTGTTTTTAATGGCTGTGTGATTTCATCAATGTAGAAAGCTTCCGAGCATCAAAGCAATTTAGCAACTTAGTATCTCACGATGTTGCTTGTCATCCTCAAAGGTTAGGTGACTTGTCCAGGGTCTTCCTGATTGCAAGAGCAGTCCTCTATCCATTTTGCCACACTGCCTCTAGATATTTATTGTCTAAATTAATCAATTTCCCAATTTTAAACAAATATTCTATTTTACTTAACAAGTTGCATCATCTCACTGGTTACAAAAGTAATGCATTTCTTTTTGGCATAAAAACAGCTTTGAAATCTCAAGGAGAGCCAGCAGAGTACAAACTAGTAGATCCCATGAAGTAAGAGAGGTTAAACATATGGGACAAGGGTGGATTATATGTCTTTCATTTGGGAACTTTTCTATTGAAGAGTGGAGAGGTCCATCACAAGTAAACAGACTGGTAGGCAGTTTTGTTTTTGTTTTGTTTTTTTTCTCCTGGTGAAGGAAGCTCATGCAGAGTAGCTAAAAAGTTGTGGAGAGGTGCCATCAGTATTAATGAAGGGAAAATTCAATTCGAAAGAACATGGGTACTAAAAGTGAGTTTTCTTCAAGAATAGCCAAAGTTTAAAATGATTTTAGTTTCCTCTTTTTATGTTTTCTTCACCCTTTTAGATACAACATGGAATAAGCTTGAAAACCATGAAACCTAGGTTCAAGCCCCATCTCTGGCACATCCCAGATTTGTGACTCTGGGTGACTCACTTAACCTTCTAGTGTTGCAGGGAACCCTATGAGAATGTAAATTGTAAAGAAAGCAATGACTTACACTGGGAAGGGAAGTTTAGTCACCATGTTAGACTTTGTATCTTAGTTATTTGTAGTCACCTCTAACCCTGGGATTTGGGAAATGATGCCACTTGCCCAAGATCTTCAGTTCTTCCATCTAGCCTGAAAGCAAAGCCAAACCTCAGGCCTCCTGTAAGTGCTCACAGCCAAGGGCTTCCTGACCCATTGTTTCTGCACTCACGGGGCATGTGCTGGTTCCTTCTCACCCCTGGCTGCTCTTCACAGCACAGCTGGGTCTGGCATTCCTGGTCAGCAGAGGTTCCCTGGATCTTCCTGGGCTCAAATGCTCAACTTCCCTCACTATCCCAGGGGTAAAAGTTCTGTTGGCTGAGGTCCAGGCAGCCACTCCAACCAACTAACCCCAGGGCTTGCCACTAGTTGTTTAAGAAACTTGCTGCTGGCTATTAAAAGGGCATCTAGCCAAGAGGTGTTTATTCTTTACCATAACCAAACCTCCTCCTGGGATTTTTCTTCTGATCTTCTCAAATTGTCCCAGGAGGACCCGGGTTATGCCCCGCTTCTTCTTTCTCTCCACCCACACTTTGTTCGCCCTCAGGAGCTATTTTTACTCTTTTGTGGGGGGGGGAATCTTGAGAACTTGGAATTTTCTGATCTACTCCTCCATATTCCTAGAATGCTCCCTCATTAAACTTTGTATTAATTAAATCATGAGAGTTCAATCCATCCCGATCCTTTTTGAATATCACTGTAATAAATGGCCCACCTTTATGATTTCAGGTTAGGAGACTTTATTCTCAAATGTATAGCTAGACTGAGAGGGTTTTTGAGCCACAGAAAAGTTAAGTAATTTGCTCAAGGCCACACAACCAGTTCACTTGCAACTAGGCCTTCTTGACTCATAGTCAGACTCTATTTCCTACCCCACACAGCCTCAGTAAATAAATACTAATAAACATCTTTAACAAAAATTGACAATTATTTTTTGAAGATTATGAAGCCAGTAGGAATTGGTTTGGGGAGTTTTAAGAGCTTATTTAAAAAAAAAAACAACTGAAATAATGAGCAACAAATAAATAAAATATAAATAAAAATAAATAAATTTACATATATTCCTAGGATATAATTTTAACATTTGAGGGGAGGTTAACATATTCTGAATGCTATATATGATCTACATATTTATTCTTTTCAGCTATTCTGCGGTATATTAGCATCTGTATTGCCAGAAAACAAAATTTTCTTCAAAGTTATTCTTGGGCAGGCCAGGGACTCAACCCATATGGCTCACCAGTAAGTTTCAGCTCAAGGCTTTAATTTATGTGAGTTGTTCCAAACTTGTTTTTTTGTATCCTATTTGGTTAAGTGGATATGTGATGCCACCTATTGGTATAATGTCAGAATTTTTCTTTTAAGATTTTGTGTGTGTGTGTGTGTGTGTGTGTGTGTGTGTGTGTGTGTGTGTGTGTGTAATGTATTCAGTTTCATACTCTGAGGACTTTAATGATTTCAAGGTGTGAAAATGAGAAAAAGGAAGTTATCTTTTAATTAAATTATTTTACTTACATTAGAAATCCTACCAAATGCAAAGCTACCATTCTTCCCCTGAAGTCCCCAAGTTTTCTGCTTTGATAGAGAAAACAGGTGACAAATCCTTTCCCTTTCCCTGGCTTATGATGATAAAAAAATTTAATTATGGTATTCTCATCATTTTTCTCCTTGACCATGTCTCAGGGAACTCTAATGCATTTGTTTACTTCAATCGCATTCGATTACCTTCTAACACAAGGTTAAACCAAGAAGAAAGACCAATTGACTATCTGACAAAAAGAAATATAGTACCAGATTTTTTTCTTTCCCCATTAGTTGGGGAATTGTGTGATTTGAAGACTCAAAAATGTGGTTCTGAGAGAGGCAAAATTATAAACAAGTAGCACTGCAAATCCATTCTCACCATGCAACATCTGAAGTGTAAAAACTATATAAGGGAAAATGGCTTATTTTAAGAGAAATTAACAGTCACCTATCAAATAAACCATGTAATATTATTTTTTCTTTCTACTTTTTTTTTGCAAAGTTCCCAAGAACCTCTGATAAACCTAAGAAAATTCCATGACTTTGACCTTTTCATGAAAATTTTGGAAAATCAATGGTACAAAAGTTATTTCAATTGGTCTTGAATGGATTCATTCATTTCCCCTTTGTCTTTTTAAAGAGTGAAGAGGGAAATTACTTTTAATATTTCTTTTAATTCACATGCCCGAGTGGTGGCCAGTTTTCTGTTTTTAATCTTCAATTTAACAAAGAGCAGTTGGACAGCCATTGATGGTGAAGCTCCATAGTCAACTAGCTTGTAAATTAGAAGCCGTGGCAGCAAAAAAAAAAAAAAATTAAAAAAAAAAAAGGATGTGTGCATCACCGGGAGGAGAGAGTGTGTCTGCCTTGTAAATTTAATTAAACAGCAGGTGCAAAATCAGGTCATATGGCTTTGATGTGCCCCGTGCGAGGATGACAACGAGACAATGATTCTAATATGAAGAAATTTGCATACATTTGCATTGGATCGCAGTGAGTACGCCAGCTTTCACCCACTCTCATATCTTATTTCTAGGAAGTGAAATAAGATTTGAATGAAGAGCTCCTATTTAGTAGCTGCTGACAAACCCAGGGACTGCTTTGGGTTTTTCTGAGTATCCTAGGGGTCTGGACTTCTTGATGTACATTTTGAAATGTTTGCCTGATTAAAAAAAAAAAACGGAGAGAAAGAAAATATTTCAGTTTTGCTTCTCATCTCTCAGGGATGAAAGTATTCCATGTTGATTGGAGTGCTAATAAAAATCTATATTCTGAGCTTTGTCCAGGGGTTGTCACAAAGAATTCTATATGCTCTAGTGGTTAATACTATAAACACTGAAATTATGTAGGTCAGAAGGAAGCATACTCAGACCCGACAATTAGTTTGTTTTTTTTTGTTTTGCTTTGTTTTGTTTTGTTCTTTTTGCTTTTTAGAGGGGGGAAGGTTGGGCAATTGGAGTCATATGACTTGCCCAAGGTCACATGGTTAGTTTTGCGCTAAGTGTCTGAGGCCAGATTTGAACTCGGGTACTCCTGGCTCCAGGGCTGGTGCTCTATTCACCAAGCCACCTAGCCTCCCCCCATTAGTATTTTCTATAAATAATATTCTTTTAAAAAATAATATGATTGCATTATGGCCTTATTGGTTCTTAGATAGCCTTATCATAAGAACTAATGAGAATGTTGCATATAAACACCATTTTTCCAAACCCTAAGATTTCTTCTGTAAAGGTCTAAAAGTAGTAAATAAATGATCACTGTCAGGTGAACAGCTCATTTCCATATACAACTATGAATTTCATCAAATATTTTACAGGATAAACACTTTGAGGGAGGATGTGAAAAATGGAAAATTTAAGTCTTTGTGCCTTTATTCGCAGGAATTGTTATTAATTGTAAACTAAATCTAGGCTTCACATGACTTAGAGATACTTACTTAAACACTGCTGTATGCTAGGCATGCAATTAATTCACTTCTTGATTCTTGGATGGAATTGTGATTTTATCAGTGTGGCCAGTCCTCCCCTGAATGAGAATACAACCCACAATTCCCCTCTTATCTTGTTCAATTCTTGTCTATACCTTTCCATAAATTTTCCATAAAGGATTCACCCAATGTAATGGAGACCTTTCTCTATTTTTTTTATATATATCAAGTAAGAGCACTGACTGGTCATCTATTATATCCCATTTCTACATTGCCAGTCTACCTCCATTTGAAGTCACACAAAGCAAAAGCTGTCCCTCCCCAAATCTTCCATGTCTTCCTTAGGAAAGGTTTTCAACTGGTAGCAAGATCCTACAAATGCTCCAGTTCACAGATGGTAACTAATCTAATTTCATTGAGACCTAGGCTACTAAAACCCACCTAAGTTTCAGATCTTTGGGGTCACCAAAAGTGCCATATGACTTCCTAAGTGATCAAACTTAGGAAGCAGTCTATAATAAAGCTTTCACACCAAAAATCTCCTAGTGATGCTATATGACTATGAATCATAGAATAATATGAGCATGAGAGAATCAAAAGTATTGCTGATGATGTTAATTGTTCCCTATGTCTTAGACATATGATATCATTGAAGGTGGAGGCTCATAGGCAAATACTGAGGGAACTTCCTGAGCAACTACACCTATTCCTTCCTGCCCTGTGTTGCCGATACCTTGCCTTAAATGCTATGCTAAAGAACTAGACTTTTGTTCGTGCATACACTGTAATATAAATGACAGCAATTAATAAAAAAAACATAAAACTTCTAATGGGTTTAGGTTGTAAGAGGCAAAGGCAAAATCTTCGTTAAGTAGGCATCATCAGAGATGAGGATCGGAAAGGTAGGGGGAAGCAATGCAAAAGAAAAGATCCTAGAGATTCTTAGCAATCTC
Organism: Gymnobelideus leadbeateri; assembly: GCA_011680675.1. Classification (NCBI taxonomy): domain Eukaryota; kingdom Metazoa; phylum Chordata; class Mammalia; order Diprotodontia; family Petauridae; genus Gymnobelideus; species Gymnobelideus leadbeateri. The sequence goes on along the minus strand of WOXC01008442.1, from coordinate 114,783 downwards.
ACCCTTCAGGTTTCACCTATCACTTTGAATTATGCCTCTCTGCTTCACTTATTTTTTTATTTTTAAAAATGTATTAATTTATTTGCTTTCAGTTTTCAACATTCACTTTCATAAGATTTCAATTTTCTATCCCTCCCTCCTTACTCCCTCCCCAAGGAGGCATGCAATCTGATATGGGCTCTACACATACATTCCTATTAAACACATTTTAATATTAGTCATGTTACTTAGAAGAAATATAACAAATGGGAGAAACCATGGCAAAGAAAATGAAACATAACAAAACAAAATAGAAAATAGTCTGTTTCACTCTGCATTCCAACTCTATAGTTCTTTCTTTGGATGTGGATGGTGATTTTCATCATGAGTCTTTGAAAATATTTTATGTCCTTGCATTGCTGAGAAGGGCTAAATCTATCAAAATCAGTCCTCAAACACTGTGGTTGTTACTGTGTATAATGTTCTCCTGGTTCTGCTTACTTCACTCAGCATCAGTTCATATACGACTTTCCAGGTTTTTCTGAAATCTATCTGGTCATCATTTCTTATTCTGCTACACTTAGGATGTAATTCGGTGTACTGACCACATTTATCTGTAAATGATTGCATTGGTGTGTCTTATTTTCCTTACTAGATTGTAAACTCCATGAAGGCAAGGGCCATGCCTTTCTAAAACTGTATGTTTTCCAGTGTCAAGCACAAAGCTACACATGGTAGACAATAATTGTTTTGCAAATGAATGAATACCAAAATGTATACAATGAATTACAAACTATATTCCCAAAGACATTCAGGGGCCACTGAAACCATTAAGAAAGAAAGAATTTAATACTGAAATCTTTAGATGGACATTAATTAGGAACCAAATAAGAGATCAACTTAAACATATACTATGTGAATAGCCCTCTGAAGCTCTAACTTTATTTTCAAAAGGCATAAAGGAATGTGGAACTCTTCTATATATAATTTATTAGTCAAACCAATTAATCAATAAATAAGAATTTAATGAGCAATGGGCCTCTACTAGGCATCAGGATATAAATACAAAAGTGAGGCAGAACCTGTACACTAAAGGAGATTATATTCATATATCATCATGTACAAATAAATATCCCTCCAAGTGCAGCAGGTGCCACTCGAGTCAAGTCTTGAAAGAATCAAGGCATTCTAAGAGTAATAATGGAGTTACAAGTAAGTGAGAAAGAAAAGTATTCCAAGCATAGACCACTTGTGCAAAAGCATGGAAGCAAGGGAAGGGCAAAGGAAACAAGCATTTATTAAGTGATCTACTATGTGCCAGGGACTGTGCTAAGAGCTTTACCAATATCTTCTTATTTGATTCTCATAACAACCCTGTGAGGTACATACTATGATAATCCTCATATAAGGAAAGGAAATTGAAGCAACCAGAGGTTGACTTTAGCAAAATCAAACATCTAGTGTCTGAGGTAGCATTTGAACTCAGATCTCCCAGTACTCTATCTACTACACTAAACTAGCTTCTACAGGATGAAATGGCATGTTCAGGAATAGCAAAGAGACCTGTTCGGCTAGAGTATAGAGTATGTAATGAGGAGTATTGTGATCAGCCATGAAATATAGGCTAGAGCTAAGATGTGAAGAACTTTAATTGTATAATAGATTAGTTTTTACTAAAGGCAAGGGAACCACTGTGAACAAAGCAGTGCCATGGTCAGACCAGTCTTTCAGTACTCTGAAGTGAGTAGTTTTGTGGAAGATGACCTGGAGAGAAGAGAGACTGGAAAAAGAAATATTCATTCGGAGGTTGCTACGATAGTCTAGGTGACTGGCTGTGAAGGCCTGAAATACCATGACAATGGGTGGTGGTGGTTTGAGTTGAAAAGGGAGAATGATGTAAGAAATAATGACCACATAGAATTGAGAGGACTTTGAAATTAATTGGATGTGCAGGATGAGTGATATTATACAGTCAAAAGTGACTCATAGGCTATAAACCTGAGTGTCTGCAAGAATGGCCATGACCTTGACAAAAATATGGAAGTTATGAAATGAGATTGGTTTAAGAATTTTCAATGATAAGGGCTAAATATAAAAATCTAGTATTCATCTGCATCAAAATTATCACATAATCAATGACAGCTGACTGGATTATCAAGCAATTTTAGAATGAAAGAAGGACAGAGCCATAGGATATACATAGGGTATGGGAAATAGATGACAAACCTGAAAAAGAACAAAATTATCAATCTGACTAGACAGACAAATGTCACCAAAATCCATTAAGAGACAAGAAAATATACGAAGGAGAACATGTTCAACAGTGTCAAGTCCTACAAAGAGGTCAGTGAGGCTTTACACAGAAAAGAATATTGGATTTGTCAATAAAGAGTTCACTGGTAATGTTGCAGAGATTAGTTTTGATCTACAGGCAGAAACTGCAAGGGGTTGAAATATGAGCTGGAGATGACAAAGGGGAGATGATGAGTGAAGGATTTTGACCCCGAAGGAGAGGAGAAATTGAGTAAGGGGATAGTAAGGTCAATTGTAGGTGTTTTGTTTGTTTGTTTCTAAAGATGTGGAAAATCTAGCCATAGTTGAAGGCAGAAAGAAAGAAGCTGCTAGATAAGCAGAGATTGGAAGTGAGAGGGAGAAGGAGAAGGGGGGAGAGAGAGACAGAGAGACAGAGAGACAGAGAGACAGAGAGACAGAGAGAGACAGAGACAGGGAGAGGAAGAGGGGGAGGGAGAGGAAGAGGGAAACAGGGAGGAAGACGAAGAGGAAAAGGGAGAGGGAGAGAGAGAGAAAATGATTAAAGGAGCAAGCTTCTTCCATAAGAGATAGGAGATGGAATGAAGGACATATGTAGAAGGGCCGGCATAGGTAAATAGAGATTCCTATTCCTTAGAGCTTGCAAAAAAGGGAAGAAAAAGAGAGGAAATGAGGTTGAGGTGATTTGAAGTGGAAAATTAGAAAGGAGACTGAGCTCAAGAAGGTATTGCATTTTATTAGTGTGAACTACCTGTATGAGGTACAAACCCTTCATTTCTCTGAACATCCACATTTTATTAGGAAATTGAAGTGTTTATGCTATGTGACAAAACTTCTAACTTCCCCCCAAAAAATAATTAAAAAAAAACCAATAACCTGCCACATTATTTGCCACTGCTCAGGTCAGCTATTTAAACCTAAGGGTTTTGTGCTCTTCAGAATAAAACTTTGAAAATGCACCCTAACCAGGCTGCTAGGTGGCACGGTGAATAGAGCACCAGCCCTGGAGTCAGGAGGACCTGAGTTCAAATGCAGCCTCAGGAACTAAACACAAAAAAACTAGCCTTGGGACCTTGGGCAGGTCACTTAACCCCAATAGCTCTCCAAAAAGAAAAAAGAGAGAGAAAGAGAGAGAGAGAGAGAGAGAGAGAGAGAGAGAGAGAGAGAGAGAGAGTGCACACTGACCCCATTGCCTTTCTGCCCCTAAAATTAATTAACCACATGTGCAATTTTTTTTTTACATTTTATTATGGCCTGTTTTATTTTTACATCAACTTCATTTTTAATATAATCTCCCCTGCTACCCAAAGAGATGCCCCTTTTATCAAAAGGGAGGGTAAATAGTATGGCAAACTAACATATCAAACATATTTTACAGCATGTACAAATTTCCGTATCCCTAGTCCCCTTCCTCTGTGAACAAGGGATGGAAGTGAATTTTCTCAACTCTTCTCTAGAGTCAAGCTAATAATAATTGTGTAGCATTCTTTTTTATCCTTTCTGTTTATATCATTGAAGGAATTGCATATATTGTTTGTTCTCTTGGTTCTGCTTACTTTACTACATAAGTTCAAATATGTGTTTTCATGCTTTTTCTGAATTCTTAATATTCAGCACCGTAATAGGAAGAGGGATAGGGACTACACCTGTGATTTCACTGATATAGCTAATTCTCAGGTATGGAAACTCCTTCTATCAGTGTTTCTTTGCTTCAGCTTAGAAGCTTAGAGATTTGCCTAAAGTGCTGAGAGGTCAATAACTTGGCCAGGATGTGTCAGAGATGTTACTTGAACCAGGATTTTCCTGCCTCTAAGGTTGACTCCATTCACTATGCCCTAATGCTTAATGATAGCTTAGTAATATTTCTTTACCTCAATTTGTTTAGCCATTCTAAACCTGATAGGCATCTATTTTGTTTCCAGGCCTTTGCCACCATAAAAAAGCATTACTATTGAGGAAAATTGTTTTTCTATTAGTAACCAATTATTAAATTAGGATTAAGATTTTTCTTTCTATTTCGTCATTCATAAACCAGCCCCTGTAGGTTATTCAGTCAGTTTCTGAAAGGTAAGATTGCTAAATGAGATTGCTGGAATTCTTCAGAGATATGCTTCTTAATCTTGGGCAGGACCTCACCCACCTAGGAGATCTTACATCTGAGTATAAACAGAATCTAATTTAGGTGACTTCCAGCCCCAAAACATCAAGTTAATGTCTTTGCACTCCTCCATTGGAGCCTACTGTAACCTAGCTCATGAAGGAGAAAGCCAGAGTAGTCTGGGTTGAGAGATTCCTTTGTCCAGATAACTGGAGACCACTGAGTTTCATGATCAAGTCATGTTCTCAGCAGGTGGAGCTGAAGACTTTTAGCCCACTTCCTCACTAATATGCCAACTCCCTCACTAATTATTCATCAATCAGGGTTGATATTTCACCAGTCAAGGGCATACCTCCCCTTTTCTAAAAGTATATGAAAGCATTCAGTATCTCCATTAGGTGTCTGGCTATTAAGAGAAACCATTGACCATCAATTTATTGATTATCAGCTAACCTTACTCATAAATTGATTATTAATTACACAGAAACTATCTCTCAAGTTTATCCATTCATCTCACTATGAAAATTTTAGTAAATATTTAGTGTCTATTTATTATAATAGTAATATTTAGTTAAAATAGTAAATATGAAAAATATTTAATAACCAAACATCACACAAGCAAATATAAATGGAAAAAATGTCCAGGAGATGGTGATGATCAAGGCAACAAAGTCAAAAAGAATGAGAACTGAGGAAAGCCTGTCTAACTGGGTTGGTCCTTGGAACATCAAATATAGAGTTTGTTCATCAGTAAAATATTAGGAGAAGCCTTTCCCCTTTTGTTGACCTGCCCAGCTTCTGCTCCATTACCATAACCAGGGTTACCATCACCCCACTCTGACACGTTGGAAAACTTCAGTATTGCAGAGGGAGTACCTAATATTTATCCAATAGCATTTTATGGTTTACAAAATAATTTCTCTACAACAGTCCTATGAAATAGGCTCTGTGACTATCTTCAAAAATGAGCTGGTCAAGAGGAGAAACAATCCAAAATAGTTCTTGGCAATGTTGTGGAGGGAGAGGAGCTTAACATATATATATATATATATATATATATATATATAGAGAGAGAGAGAGAGAGAGAGAGAGAGAGAGAGAGAGATTACATTTCACTTTCTTTAAACTTAATAAAGGTTTATCAGTTCAATCATTTAACACTATTTCAGGAACAAGCAATCCAACAAGCAATTAGTAAATACCCTTATATTCAAGATGCTGTGCTAGATTTTTGTGATAGAAAGACAACACAAAATATAGCACTTGCCCTCCACAGGTAAGTATCTAATGCAGAATAATTTGGAAAAAAAGGAGGAGGGGGGGAGAGGACACTAATAACTTTGGAGATCAGGAAGTAAAATTATATCTTTCCTGTCTTCCACCATGTTATTACCCACCATGTACTCTACAGTCTGGTCATATAGGTTTACTTGCTATTCCTCACACACAATATTCCATCTCCCATCTCTAGGCCTTTGTAATATCTCTTCCCCATGCCTGAAGTGTCCTCCTTTCTCACTTCCTTCTCTTAATGCCCCTGGCAACCTTCAAGACTCAGCTCAAATAGTATCTTGTGCTTGAGGTCTTGTCCTGTACCCCCAACTGCTAGTGCTTCCCCTCTAAGGTTTCTACACACACACAGACACACACACACACACACACACACACACACACACAAACACAAACACACACACGTGTTATACATATGTGATGTAGATATAGATATGTTGTTTTTCAGTTGTTTCAGTCATGTCGAGCTCTTCATGACCCCATTTGAGGTTTTCTCGGCAAAGATACTAAAGCGGTTTTCCATTTCCTTCTCTAGCACATTTTATAAATGATAAACTGAGGGAAATAGGATTGAGTGACTTGGCCAGGGTCACACAGCTAGTAAGTGAGGCTAGATATATAAGCAGAAAGATGGGAGGCAGAGTCAAGATGACAGAATAGAAACAGCACTTCTGAGGAGCTCCAGCCAATACCACGTCAAAATTATGTAAAAGGGGGACTATGAACGACCTCTGGAGCTCCAGAACCCACAAAATGACACAGAGAAGCTAACCTCCCGCTGAGGACAGTCTGGTAGCCTGGCAGGGAGGGGCCAGCACAGAGCTCTGGGGGCCGAGTCCAGGTACACAAGAGTCATGGTTTTAGCCTGAGGGTGGCCAGACCAGCAGCCAGCTAGAGGGACTCCAGAACACCAGGAGCTGTGGCATTTCCAGAATTATCAACACATAGATGCCTAGGACAAAGTGAGAGGTCGGTGCCCTATGGACTTTGGAACTGGTTGGGAGAATGCATCAGCTTCTTCCCCTGGGGTAGAGAAGCTGCTGAGGAGCCAGTGCAGCTTGCACCACGTTGCAGCATTGCAGCTTGACCTCTTGGCCTGCGAACTGTAGGGGGATTTGGCGATCAGTCTGGGGGGTAAGTGCTCTTGCTTTACCCTACTTGGATCAGGATTGCAGTCTGTGGTGGAGGTCTTGGGGTGTGTGACCAGCTTGCCAGCGTATGTGGAGGCTTCACATAGACCACCCAACTAATACCTCCAGAAGTTGAGAAAACCCCAATGTTTGGGACAGAAGTTCCCCTGGCTGGTGGCAAAGTCCTACTGTGGCAACAAGCACAAAAGTCAAGTAATTGAGTAGCAACATGCGTAGGCAAAGGAAACAAAATAAACAGAAAAATGCATCATTAGACTCCTATTTTGGGGGATCAAAGCATGAACAGGAGGAGGACTATGAGGTCAGAACTCCTGTACCAAATTCCCCAAATGAAAATACGAGCTGGCTACAGGCCATAGAGGACCTTAAGAAGCAGATAAGAGAAGTTGGAGAGAAATTGGGAAGAGAAATGAGAAAGATGAAAGAAAGGTATGAAATGAGAGTCAGCAGTCTAACTGAGGAAAATAACATCTTAAAAAATAGACTAACTTAAATGGCAAAAGAGGCACAAAAAGGTAATGAAGAGAAGAATGCCTTAAAAAGCAAAATTTGCCAGATTGAAAAAGAATCTCAAAAGCTCACTGAGGAGAATCACTCCTTCAGAATTAGACTGGAGCAAATGGAAGCTAGTGACTTTATGAGAAATCAAGATGCTATCAAGCAGATCCAAACAAATGTAAGAATAGAAGGCAATGGTGAAATATCTCATGGGAAAAACCACTGACCTGGAAAATAGATCTAGGACAATCTAAAAATTATTGGACTACCTGAAAACCATGATCAAAGACAGAATCTAGAAACCATCCTTCAAGAAATTCTCAAGGAAAATTGCCCAGATGTTTTAGAACCAGAGGGCAAAATAGAGGTTGAAAGAATCCACAGATCACCTCCTGAAAAAGATCCCAAAAAGAAAACTCCTAGGAATATTGTAGCCAGGTTCCAGAATGCCCAGATCAAAGAGAAAATACTACAAGCAGCCAGGAAGAAACAATTTCAATATTGTGGAAACACAATCAGGATAACACAGGATCTGGCAGCTTCTACACTGAGGGATCGAAGTGCATGGGATATGATATTCTGCAGGTCAAAGGACCTGGGATTAAAACCAAGAATCACCTACCCAGCAAAACTGAGTATCATGTTTCAGGGGAAAATTTGGTCATTCAGTGGAATAGAGGACTTTCAAGCATTCTTGAGGAAAAAACCAGAGTTGAATAGAAAATCTGACATTCAGATACAAGAAGCAAGAGATGCTTGAGAAGCTAAACAGGGAAAATAAATCATAAGGAACTCATCAAAGTTGAACTATTTACATTCCTACAGGGAAAAACAATAACTGTAACTGATGAAACTTTTCTCAGTATGAAAATAGTTGAAGAAGGGTATATGGGCATATGAATACATATGTGAATATGTGTATATATATTTTCAGGTATACATAGAATGCACAGGTCGAATTTAATAGGAAGGGATGATACTTAAAAGGTGAGGTTAAGAGGTGAGAGAGTAATGTGGGGAGGGGGAATGGGGAAAGACAATGGGGTGAACTGTCTTGTGTAGAGGAGGCAGGGGAAGGTGGTTGCAGGGGAGAGGAGGAACAGGAAGGTGAAAATCCAAAACCTTATTCTCATTGAATTTGGATCAGGGAGAGAATGACAGGCATACTAAATAGGGTGTCCCACCCTACAGGAGCATGGGGGTGAGGGGGGATAGGGGAAGGTGGTATAGGGGAGGGCAGGCTGGGGGGGAGGGAAGTTGGAAGCACCCACTTTTGAAAAGGGACAGGATCAAGGTGGGGAGTGGACCAGGTGGAAGGTGGGATGGGAGGGAGGGGAATATAGTCAGTCTTTTACAATATATCTACTATGGTAATGTTTTGCATAGCTACACATGTACAGTGTATATCTTATGCTGTTGCTTATCTTCCTTTTAAAATCAATTTTTGAAAAAAATATATAAATACTATGATTAATACTATTTTGCATATAATTGGGAGATAAGATGTGCAGGCAATGGGAGTCGGGAATTCATCTTGCCCTACTGGAAAAGTTGAAGGGGGTATGGGAGAAGATATGGGAGAGAGCAGGTTGGTTGAGGGGATATCCTGTATGACTGTTATTCTGGGGTGGTGGGTAGGGGAAAAATGGGGAAAAATTGTAACTCAAAATCTGACGGAAATGAATGATGTAAACCAGAAGTTAATAAAGCATTTGGAAAAAAAAATAAATTCAGAAAGATGAATCCTCCTAACTTCAGGCCTGACACTTTATCTACTCCACCAACTAGCTCTATATGTGTGTAGACATAAACATATACACATAAACATATTTATATACACATGCATGCATGCCACACATCTATTTATGTTTATGTGTGTGTGTATATATGTGTGTGTATGTATGTATATATTCATGTTACATGTTGCACACTCCATCCCAATAGGATGTAAGTTCCTTGAAAGCCAGAATCCTTCTTTGTAATTCTCAGTACTTAACACAGTACCAGGCACAGAGTAACTTCTAATTTATTAATTATTTTTGAACAATTGATATGATATGAACTAATTGCTCTTAAATTCATTCTTTATTGAAGTCAGTAAAGCTATTGGGCAGAAGAGTATGAAAGAAATAGGTCATACAGGTATCATAGCCAGCCCTTGATTATAAATGAGGAAACTAAGCTTCAGAGAATAACAGAATGAACACATACCAAGCCAGTCTATCATCACACACACACACACACACACACACACACACACACACACACACACACACACACACATCAATGACAACTGAAGAATTTCTCCCAAGTTGCTTGGATGGCTTTTCAAGTTCTGTTTTGTTTTTTTTTTCTCTTTCTTTGTAATGGATTGTAAAGTGGTGAAAAATAAGTAAATTGTCAGGTGAAAATAGGTTCACAAGAAATCACAAGCAACTGCAAAACTACCATCAGTCTCTTGTCATCCTAATCATTTCCAAAGAGCCTGTTAACTACAAATGCATCTTGTATTCACAGACAAGTCAGGTAGCACATCCTCTTTTGGGCTCAGCATTTCACTTTCATTTCTTTAATGCCATCACAGGATGAGAACCTGCACAATGGGCTGGCTCAGTTTGGTTCATTGTGAGTATTTTGGCCAACAAAATCTGTTTGTTGGCTTTTTTGGATTTCTTGGAATGAATTTTAAACAAGTCTGTTTCAGGTGAACAATTATATAAGGACACCTGTAGCTGTTTCCTTCTGTAACTTTGTGGGGAGCAGCTTCTCATTCTGAAATTCCATGTGCTGTTTTGAGACCTTTAGAATTGAAATTACACTAAATGTGGTTTTATTTTTCACTTTGTTGCCCATCAAATCCACAACATTCCTTCAACAAAGATTTTTTAATTGCCTACTATGTGGAAAGCATTATGTTACAGTATAGGGAAGATATAAAGATCAATAAAACATAATTTCTCCCTTTCTGGACCTTAGAGTACAGTGGAAAAGATAAGGCATACACAGCAAATACCTATAATGCAAATTATAATGTGTATTTTTAGAAGTTAGATTTACTATTTGTTTAGATAAGAGAGTTATCTTTAAACAGTTGAGTAAGAAAATGCTTCATAGAGTAGAAGGTTCTGACATTAGAGGAATGAATGAATGAACATTATTAAGTACCTAAAATGTGCAACACACTTTGCTAAGTGCTGGGGACACAAATAGGAAAACAAAACAAAACAGTTACCACTCTCAAAGCACTCATAAAGAGGGAGAAACATAGGCTTCAGCAGCAAGTCAGATAACAACACCCAGAAGTCTTTCGAGTAGAGTGACAAAGTATATGGTAATGTATTTTATGTCATTTCAATTAATAAAAATTATATGTGGTTCTAATGCAGAACCATCTGACAGTGCCAAGGCTTTTGATGACTAGAACTTTATTTTCTGGATTTAAAGTAATTGTGACTAGTGAGGATAAAAGGACCAAAGGTCCTGTAGAGGCAGATGCCAGCTCTCGTTTCCACAATAGTTGCTCCCCTGAAGGATGGCTGGGGGTTAAGGCTGGAAGCAGAGGCAAGTGGTGTAGAATGGAGAAGAGTGTAATGTCCTGCTATTTCTAGGGCTTTTGGGTGAAAGGTCCTAGGCTATCTCCACCTGGAGGTTTGAGGAGAGGTGGTGGATAATCTTAAGGGTTTCAATGGGCAAAGATGAAAGTCTCATTTCTTGTATTACAGAAAGCAAGCCATGAAGTGAATGAATCCAATATGCCCTTATTCCATGTTCTAACAGTCAGGACAATATACTCTCTTTGATGTAACATGACTAGCATTTTAAGGTAAATTTAGAAATTAGGGTCATAGTAATTCTGCACTTAGGTAACCATGAAATTGTTCATGTTTCTTATATTTCCTCAAAGAACATACCTCTCTAATGATTGGGGGGCAGTGTGGAATGGGAAGCTGGTGACCTCGCAGTCTTGCATTAGAAAAAGGTCTTTCTTCTATGTAGCTTCTATTGAACCCTCATGCTACAAAGGGACACCCAGCACATAAGGAAAGTACTGGTCACAGTTTATAAGAAATAATATTCAGTTGAGGAAATGTATTACCAAATAGAAGAAAAATAAGAAAAACACAAATAGAAGTAAGAACAGAGCAGGGAGGGGCAGCTAGGTGAGTAAGAGCGCCGGCCCCGGAGTTGGGATGACCCAGGACCGGCCTCAGAAAATGAGCACCCACACATAAATAATGACTGGCTGTGTAACCTTGAGCAAGTTATTTAACCCCAATTGTTTTGGGGAAAAACAAGAACAGAGCAGGGTTAACTATAACTTTTCCTTTATGTGGGCATTTTTCTCCATGCTCCTGCTAAATATTTAGAGGTGATTAGGTGATGCTATGGATAATGCATAGAGCCTAGAATCAGGATAAACTAAGTTCAAATTTGGCCTCAGACAATAACTAGCTGTGTGACCTTGGGCAACTCACTTAACCTTCGTTTGACTCAGTTACCTCAAGTATTTGAAAAGTGTTTAGCACAGTGGCTGATAGTAGGTGACATATAAATACTTATTCCCTTCCTGATGTTACCTAATAAGGAGCACCTGCAATAAAAGACAAAAAAACTCCCATACCTCTCCTATACTGTCCATTAAGATAGAGATCATTTCTTGCTGTCTGAAGATGGACAGATACAAGCTGCTGCCCCTCTATGCTGATACCACAGGATGAAATCCACCTCTCCCTTCTTTCTTCCTTTCCTGGAAAGTCCCAAAACATTCATTTTGCCTTAAAACCACTACCCCTGTTCCACCCCAAAGATCTAAGGAGATAATGTTATGTTAGCTATAGCCAAGCAACCCATTGTCAGGGGACTATAATCATGGATTATGGCTTATAATTTTTTTTAACCAAACATCATATTTCACCAATTTTGAGAAGCTTCAGAAAATAATTAGCCTAATAAATGGAGATCAGCACATTGTGCTCAATTTAGAGCCTTAAAGTTTTGTCTGAGGCATGCATAGGTTAAGTGACTTGGCCAGGATCATGTACCTTCTCTACATAAAAGGTAAGACTTTCATGTTGGTCTTCCTGACACTTAGGCCAGTTCTCTGTCTCCATAATAGACTGTCCTTTGTATGTCCTAAAGAATTTTAGCAATTTTCAAAGAGTTTGGAGCTAATAAAATAAAATAATAAAACCATGCTGAACAAAATGTAACATTTCTTTGATGATCAAAAGTCATTTCTCAGGAATTTATATATGGAAATAAGAGCTACCATCTTTGGAATATTAATTCTAGGAGAAGTTTATTCTGTACCAAATATTCTGATTAAACATCATACCATTGGGAGACAGATGATGGAAAAGTCTCTAGATGATGATGATGATGATGATGATGATGATGATGATGATGATGATGATATTAATAATATCTAAGCATTTAAAAACTTAGTTGCAAAATTATTGGCAAAAAGCAAACTACCTTGTTAATATAGCAAGTGTTCAGAATATAGCATTTTTCTGCAGTAGTTTTGGGTGCTTTCAGCAAACAAATGGTGGGGGGAAGGTGGAAAAGTGGTTGGAAGAAGAGAGCAAGGAACCATTTGCTGGTGCTAGATACAGAACCCTGTTGTATTGCCCATATGCAGTTCTGGGGCACAATCCCATGACCAAAAGTAGTGATTGCACTTGCAGCCACAAAGGATCAAGGACCCTGGTCTTGGTTCCAGGGTAGAGAGGAGTATTTGTCATTGCTCGTGGAGGAATATGGACCCTGGTTTCCATTCCAAAACAGAGGACAGCACTAATAATTATGGTTGCAGAGAACTGAGGGTCTGGTCTCAGTCCTAGTCCAGGAGGAGAGCTAGCTCTTGTGGCTACAAGAGAATGAGGTCTCTTCCAAGGAGAAGACCAAAGGACAGGCATGGAGAGCAGTGATCAAAGCTCTTGTTAGATCATACCACCTTGGATGTACCAAAAGCCTAGCTCTGGAAACAGAGTAGCTCTGAAAATAGCTGCACCAAAAACCTGAAGCTTAGGTCAGTGCCCCTTCATCCCTGAGAGGAGAGCTGAATTTTAACATCAAGTTAAAAGTCAAGAAATGGACTAGAAAATAAGCAAACAACAACAAAAGTATCAAACCATAGAAAGTTACTATGGTGACAAGGAAGATCAAAAGACAAACTCAGAAGAAGATAATGAAGTCAAGTAGCTACACGAAAAAGTTCAAAGAAAAATGCAAATTGGTCACAGGTCCAAAAAGAATTTCTGGAAGAACTCAAAAAGGGTTTATAAAATCAAATATGATAGAATAAAAATTGGAAAGAAAAATGAGAGTTATGCAAGAAAATTATAAAAAGAGTCAACAGTTTGATAAGGGACACACAAAATGAATAATCAAGAAAATAACACTTTAAAAGACAGAATTGGTCTAATGCAAAAGTGGCACAAAAATCCACTGAAGAGAAAAATGCTTTAAGAAAAAACATAATTGGCCAAATGTAAAAAGACACAGAATAATTCACTGAAGAAAAGAACTACTTAAGAATTGGACATAGTCAAACAGGAAAAAAAAAGAGGTACAAAAGTTCACTAAAGAAAATAATTCTTTAGAAATGAGAATTGAGCATTTGGAAGCTAATGAGACACAAAGAAACAATAAAACAAAATCAAAAGAATGAAAAAATAGAAGAAAATGTGAAATAACTCTTTGGAAAAACAACTGACCTAGAAAATAGGGCAAGGGGAGATTATTTAAGAAATACTGGACTATCTGAAAACCATAATCAAAAAAGCATTTAAACATCATGTTTCAAGAAATTGCGAAGGAAAAAATGCCCTGATATCTCAGGACCTGATGATAAAATAGAAATGAAAAGAATTCGCTGATCAACTCCTAAAAGATAGCCCAAAGTGAAAACTCCTAAAATTATTATAGCCAAATTTCGGAGGTTCTAGGTCAAGGAAAAAATATTGCAAGCATCCAGGAAAAAAATCAAATATCATGGAGCCACAGTCAGGAGCACACAAGATTTAGCAGCTTCTACAATAAAGGATCAGAAGGATTGGAATATAATATTCTGAAAGGCAAAGGAGCTCTATCTAACAAAACTGAGTATAATCTTGGCAGGGGGATAGGGGAGCGATGGAATTTCAATGAAATAGAAGACTTTGAAGTATCCCTGATGAAAAGATCAGAGCTGAATAGAAAACTTGACTTTCAATTATAAGACCCAAGAGAAGCATAAAAATTTAAACATGAAAGAGAAATCATGAGGGACTTAATAAAGTTAAAATGTTTATGGTTTGATATGGGAAGATGATAATTATAGCTCCTAAGAACTGTATCATTATTAGGACAATTAGAAGGAGTATATATATATATATATATATATATATATATATATATATATATAGGCAGAGGTCTCAGGTGTGAGTTAACTATGATGAGCTGATTTCAAAAAAATAAAATGAAGAGGTGAGAAAAAGGATACCCTGGAAGAAGGTGTAAGGGAGAGAAAGAATGGGAAAAATTATCTCACATAAAAGAGGAATGAAAGGAAGCATTTTTATAATGGAGGGGGAGATGGGTAGCTTAAATTATACTCTCACCAGAATTGGCACAAAGAGGTAGTAACATATATAATTAGTTTGATATAGAAATCTATCTTACCCTATGGGGAAGTAGGACAGAAATGGGAAGGGGAGGAAGGTTGAAAGGGAGGACAGATTGTGAGAGGTAATTGTCAGAAGCAGAACAAACTTTTAAGAAGGGACAGGGTAAAAAGTAAGAGAGAATAGCATAAAGAAAGGTAAAGGGGATAGAAGGAAATAGACAGTTAATAATTATGACTGTGAATATGAATGTGAATGAGGTGAATTCATTCATATAATGGAAGCAGGTAGCAGAAGTGATTTAAAAAAAAGAACCAAATATATGCAATTCATAAGAAACACACATGAAACAGAGTGACAAATACAAGAAAAATAAGGAGAGAGACTAGAATCTGTGAAGCTATGATCTCACAAAAAGCTAAAGCAAATATAGACCTAATTAAAAGAGATAAGCAGGGGAAAGTTTGTTTTGCTAAAAGATACCACAGACAATGAAGTAATCTCAAAACTAAACATATATGCACCAAATGGAATGACATCCAGTGTCTTAAAAAATTAAACAAGCTACACTAGAAAATAGACAGAAAAACTATACTGTTAAGGGGACTTTAAGTTTCCCTTCTCAGAACTACATAACAAGAAAAAAAGTTAAAGGACAAAGAGAATTTTAGGAAAGATAGATGTAATTGACTTCTAAGGAAAGTTGTTTTTTTTTTTTTTTGAGGGGGCAAGGCAGCGCAATTGGGGTTAAGAGACTTGCCCAAGGTCACATAGCTAGTAATTGTTAAGTGTCTGAGGACTAATTTGAATTCAGGTCCTCCTGCCTCCAGGGCTGGTGTTCTACTAACTGTGCCACCTTGCTGGCTCCTCTGAGGAAAGTTTAATGAGAATAGACAGGAGTATACTTTTTTCTCAGCTGTATATGGCACCTTCACAAAAATTAACCATTTATTAGGTTATTAATACCTTATAACCAAATATAGAAAAACAGAAATATAAAATACATCCTTTTCAGACCATAGAGCATAACATGATATCAACAAAGGGCCATGGAAATATATATTGATTGGAAAATAAACAATTTAATACTGAAAATGAGTTGATCAAGGAAAAAAAATCATAGAAACACACAATCATTTGACTAATTAGAATGAAAACAATGAGACAACGTTCCAAAATGCATGGGTTATACCCAAAGTAGTAATTAAGGGAAACTGTATATCTCTTAATGAATACATCTATAAAATAGAGAAAGGGTAGATCGATGAATTGGACATGCAACTAAAAAAAAAAAAAACAGGAAAAAGACCAAATTAAAAACACCCAGTTAAACATCAAATTGAAAACACTGAAAATCAAAGCAGAGATTAATAATATTGGAAATAAGAAAATCATTGAACTAGTAAATAAAACTAGGAGATGGTTTATTAAAAAAACAGATAATAATTTAACTTGATTTTAAAGAAGAAAGCCAAATTACCAGTATTAAAAATGAAAAGGGTGGCTTCAATTCATGTAAAAGGTGACTCTGAACAAATTTTGGAGCTTCAGAACCCACAAAATGACACAGAGAAGCAAACCTCCAGCTGAGGAAAGCCTGGCAGGCTTGCAGGAAGCAGCCAGCACAGCACTCTGGGAGTGGATGCAAGCCCTGATGCAAGCCAGGGGTTTTAGCCTCAGGGCAGGACTGCCCAGCCCCAAGCTGGAGGGCCTTCAGATCATGAGCAGCTGTGGCGGTTTCCAGAATTATCAACACATAGATGCCAAGGACAAAGTGAGAGGTCAGTGCAGTATGGACTTTGGGATCCAGTAGTTTAGGAGTGTGGTTGGCCTTTGCCCCAGGGCTAGAAACCACTGAAGTACCTTGGCCATGCAGCCACTGCCACATGGCAGCTTCAGCTCCTGGCCTGCAGATTGTAGGGGGACCAAGCAACCTGTCTGAGGGGTAATTGCTCTTGCTTATAACCAGTTTGGATTTGGATTGCGGTCTAGGGTGGAGGTCCTGGGGTGTGTGAGCAGCTTATCAGAGCATGTGGAGGCTTCAGAGAGGGCACCCAACTAATAACTTCCACAGCTGAGAAAACCCCAGCAATTTGGGACAAAGCTCCCCTGTCTGGTAGCAGAGTCCTACTGTGGCAAAAAGCCCAAAAGTCAAATAATTGAGTGGCAACATGAGCAAGCAAAGAAAGCAAAGCAAACAGAGCAATCCAACTTGACACTCCTATGTTGGGGACAAAAAGGATCAAAGCATGGAACAGGAGGAAGACAATGAAATCAGAACTCCTGCACCAAAAGCTTCCAAGAAAAATGTGAGCTGGTTATAGGCCATAGAGGACCTTAAAAAAGACTTTGAAAATCAAATAAGAGAAAGAGAGTAAAAATTGGAAAGAGAAATGAGAACAATGCAAGAAAATTATGAAATTAGAGTCAACAACCTGACTAAAGAAAATAAGACCTTAGAAAGTAGACTAACTCAGATGGCAAAACAGGCTCAAAAAGGCAATGAGGAGAAGAATGCCTTAAAAAGCCAAATTTGCCAGATGGAAAAAAAATCTCAAAAGCTCACTGAAGAGAATAACTCCTTCAGAATTAGATTGGAGTAACTGGAAGCTAGTGACTTCATGAGAAATCAAGATACTATTAAACAGATCCAAATAAATGAAAAAATAGAAGGCAATGTGGAATATCTAACTGAAAAAAAAACCACTGACCTGGAAAATAGATCCAGGAGAAATAATTTAAAAATTATTGGACTACCTGAAAGCCATGATCGAAAAAAGAACCTAGAAATCATCCTTCAAGAAATTCTCAAGGAAAATTGCCCTAATGTTTTGGAACCAGAGGGCAAAACAGAGGTTGAAAGAATCCACTGATCACCTCCTGAAAAAGATCCCAAAAAGAAAAAGCCTAGGAATATTATAGCCAGGTTCTGGAATTTCCAGATCAAGGAGAAAATATGACAAGTAGCCAGGAAGAAACAATTTGAATGTTGTGGAAACACAATCAGGACAACCTAAGGCAGCTTCTAAATCTGGCAGCATCTACACTGAGGGATCGAAGGGCTTGGAATATGATATTCCATAGGTCAAAGGAGCTGGGATTAAAACTAAGAATCACCAGGGGCGGCTAGGTGGCGCAGTGAATAGAGCGCGGGCCCTGGAATCAGAAGGACCTGAGTTCGGAGCCGGCCTCTGACACTTAATCCACACAAACAAAAACCTAGCCGTGTAACCTTGGGCAAGTTACTTAACCCCAATTGCCCTAAAGGGGCGGCTAGGTGGCGCAGTGAGTAAGAGCGCCGGCCTCGGAGTTTGGATGACCCGAGATCAGATCCGGCTTCAGAAAATGAGCACCCACGCATAAATAATGACTAGCCGTGTAACCTTGAGCAAGTTACTTAACCCCAATTGCTTTTAAAAAAAAAAAAAAAAAAACTAAGAATCACCTACCCATCAAAACTGAGTATCATGTTTCAGGGGAAAATATGTTCATTCATTGGAATAGAGGATTTTCAAGCATTCTTGATAAAAAAAAAAAAACAGAGTTGAATAGAAAAATTTACATTCAGATACAAGAAGCATGAGAAGGTAAATAGGGAAAAGAAATCATAAGGAACTTAACAAAGTTGAACTATTTACATCCCTACATGGAAAAACAATAATTGTAACTGGTGAAACTTTTCTCAGTAGGAGAATAGTTGAAGGGAATAGAAATGTGTGTATATGTATATGTATATGTCTATATAGGAGGGTATATGGGTATATGAATACATATATGAATGTCTGTATATATGTGTACAGGTATACATAGAGAGCATAGGACCAATTTAATAGGAAGGGGTGATACTTAAAAGGTGAAACTGAGAGGTGAGAGAGGAATATAATGAGAGGAGATGGGGAGAGACAGCATGGAATAAACTATCTCATATAGAGGAGGCAAGAGAAAATCATTACAATGGAGGGGAAGAATAGGAAGGCAAAAGGGAATGGGTCAATATTATTCTCATTGAATTTGGCTTAGAGAGGGAATGACATACACACTAAATAGGGTATCTCACCCAGTAGAAGAGTAAGGGGGAAGGGGAAGAATGAGGGTATGATGGAGGGGAGGGCATGCTGGGAGGGGGGAAAGAAGTTGGAAGCACCCACTTCTGAAAAGGGACAGGATCAAAGTAGAGAATAGGACAAGTAGGAGGTGGGATAGGAGGGAGGGAAATATAGTCAATCTTTTACAATATATCCACTATGGAAATGTTTTGCATAGGTACACATGTACAACCTATACTGAATTGTTTATCTTCCCCAGTAAGGGTGGGTGACAAGGGAGGAAGGGAAAGAATCTGGAATTCAAGCTTTAAAATCAGATGTTTAAGAGTGCTGGCCCCAGAGTTGGGAGGACCCAGGATTGGTTCTGGCCTCAGATACTTAACACTCACACAAAAAAACTGGCCATGTAACTTTGGGCAAGTGACAACCCAAATTGCCTTAAAAAAATCAAATGTTTGATATATATACTATTATTAATATTATTTTACACATAACTGGGAAATAAGATATACAGGCACTGGGGCATAGAGGTCCACTGTGCCCTACTGGGAAGTCGGAGGCAGTATGGGGGATTGGACAAGGGGGATATCCAGTGGGATCACTATTTTGGGATGGTGGGTAGCAGGAAAAATGGGGAGAAAATTGGTAACTCAAAATCTTGTGGAAATGAATGATGTAAACTAGAAGCTAATAAAGCATTTGATAAAAAATAATTAAAAAGAAAAAAGTAAAAAGGGTGAATACACCACCAATGAAGATGAAATTAAAGCAATCATTAGATGTTATCTTGCCTAAATATATGCCAATAAATCTTATAACCTAAGTGAAATGGATAAATATTTACAAAATTATAAATTGCTCAGATTAACAGAAAGTGAAATAGAATACGTAAATCATCCTATTTTAGAAAAAAAAATGGAATAAATCATCAATGAACTCCCTAAGAAAACATCCCATTGACTAGGTTGATTCCTAAGTGAAATCAATCAAATGTTTAAAGAACAATTATGTCTAATACTATAAAAAAAATCTTAGAAAAGACAAATAAAGAAGGAGTCCTTACAAATTCCTTTTAGAACAAACCAGGAAAAGCAAAAACTGAAAAAGAAAAGTATAGACCAATTTCTCTAATTAATATTGATGCAAAAAATTTAAATAAACTAATAGCAAGGAGATTATAGCAATATATCACAAGGATCATTCAAAATGAACAGGTGGGATTTATATCAGGAATGCAGGGTTTGTTCAAAATTAGGGAAACTATCAGTATAATTTAGCATATCAATAACAAAACCAAGAGAAATCATATGATTATCTCAAAAGATACAGAAACGGGGGGCGGAGCCAAGATGGCGGAGTAGAAACAGCACCTCCAAGGCTTTCTCCCCCCCCATTACCTCCAAACTATGTAAAAGGGGACTCTGAACAACTTCTGGAGCCCCAGCACCCAAAGAACGACACAGAGAAGCTAACCTCCCACTGAGGAAAGCCCAGCAGCCCTGCAGCAAGGGCCAGCGCAGCTGTCTGGGAGCCGGCAGCACAGCGAGCACCCCGTGGAGAGCTGAGCCCAAGTCCCGCAGTTTTAGCCCCAGGGCGGCCAGACCAACAGCAGGCTGGAGGGACCCCAGAACACCAGCAGCTGTGGCAACTGCAGAATGGTCAACACAGACATGCCTAGGACAAAGTGAGAGGTTAGTGCCCTATGGACTTTGGGACCAGTATTTGGGGAACGCGTCGGCTTCCTTCCCTGGGGGCTAGAAGCCGCCGAGGAGACACACCATTTTGCAGTTTTCAGTGGCGGCTCCAGCTCCTGGCCTGCAAACTGTAGGGAGATCCAGCGATCAGTCTTGGGGGGTAATCGCTCTTGCTTTAACCTCCCTGGATCTGGATTGTGATCTGGGGGGGAGGTCATGGGGCGGGTTTCCAGCTTGCCAGAGATGGAAGTTGCCCCCCAACACACACGTTCGGGACAAAGCTCCCCTGGCTGGTGGCTGAGTTCTACTGTGGCAACAAGCCCAAAAGTCAAGTAATTAAGTGGCATTATGCCAAGGCAAAGGAAACAAAATAAACAGAAAAATGCAACATCAGACTCCTATTTTGGGGGCAAAGAGGATCGAAGGATGGAACAGTCAGAGGACTGTGAGGTCAGAAATCCTGCTCCAAAAGCCCCAAAGGAAAATATGAGCAGGTTACAGGCCATAGACGACATTAAGAAGGACTTTAAAAATCAAATAAGAGAAGTGGAGGAAAAATTGGGAAGAGAAATGAGAAGGATGCAGGAAAAGTATATGAAATGAGGGTCAACAGCCTAACTGAGGAAAACAACATCTTAAAAAATAGACTAACACAAATGGCAAAGGAGGTCCAAAAGGACAATGAGGAGAAGAATGCCTTAAAAAGTCGAATTTGCCAGATGGAAAAAGAATCTCAAAAGTTCACTGAGGAGATTCATTCCTTCAGAGATAGACTGGAGCAAATGGAAGCTAGTGACTTTATGAGAAATCAAGATGCTCTCAAGCAGATCCAAACAAATGAAAGAATAGAAGGCAATGTGAAATATCTCATGGGAAAAACCACTGACCTGGAAAATAGATCCAGGAGAGACAATTTAAAAATTATTGGACTACCTGAAAGCCATGATCAAAGAAAGAACCTAGAAATCACCCTTCAAGAAATTCTCAAGGAAAACTGCCCTGATGTTTTAGATCCAGAGGGCAAAATAGAGGTTGAAAGAATCCACCGATCACCTCCTGAAAAAGATCCCAAAAAGAAAACTCCCAGGAATATTATAGCCAGGTTCCAGAATCCCCAGATCAAGGAGAAAATACTACAAGCAGCCAGGAAGAAACAATTTCAATATTGTGGAAACACAATCAGAATATCCCAGGACCTGGCAGCTTCTACACTGAGGGATCGAAGGGCATGGAATATGATATTCCAGAGGGCAAAAGAACTGGGAATGAACCCAAGGGTCACCTACCCAGCAAAACTGAGTATTTTGTTTCAGGGGAAAATATGGTCATTCAGTGAAATAGAGGACTTTCAAGCATTCTTGAGGAAAAAACCAGAGTTGAATAGAAAATTTGACATCTAGACACAAGAAGCAAGAGATACCTGAGAAGGTAATCAGGAAAAAGAAATCAAAAGGAACTTATCAAGTTTACCTATTTACATTCCTACATGGAAAAACAATAACTGTGACTGATGAAACTTCTCTCTGTATGAAAATAATGGAAGAAGGGTATATGGTCATTTGAATACATATATGAATGTGTGTATATATGTTTACAGTTATACATGGATAGAGGGCATAGGTTGAATTTGTTGGGAAGGGATGATACCTAAGGGGTAAAATTTTGAAGTGAGAGAAGAAAGTGGCAAGAGGATACGGGGAGAGACAGGGCAGGGTAAACCATCTCATGTAGAAGAAGCAAGGGGAAGTGGTTGCAGAGGAGGGGAAGAATAGGAAGGCAAAAAGGCAAAACCACATTCTCATTGAATTTGGTTCAGGGAAAGAATGACATACATACTAAATGGTATATCTCAACATGCAGCAGAATAGGGGGAGGGGGATGAGAGGAGGGATGATGGATGGGAGGGCATTCTGAGGGGAGGAGAGGCTGGAAGTACCCATTATAGAAGACGGACAGGATCAAGTAGGGAATGGACCAGGTGGGAGGGAATTGTAAGCAGCCTTGTACAATATATCTACTATGGTAATATTTTGCATAGTTATACATGTACAACACATACTGAATTACTTATCTTCCTAGAGGGAATGGGTGACAAGGGAGTAAGGGAATGAATCTGAAATTCAAGGTCTTAAAATTAAATGTTTCAACTATATATAAACACTATTATCAATAAAAAAAAAGATACTGAAACAAAGCTTTTGACAAAATACCACAATCATTCTTACTTTGAAATCTAGAAAGTCTAGTAATCAATTGAGTCTTTCTTAAAATAAGTAGTATCTATATAAAATTATGAGTAAGCATTTTCTATAATTAGAATATAAAGTCTTCTAAATAAAATCAGCAGTTGAACAAGAATGCCCAATACTACCACTTCAATATTGTACTAGAAATGTTAACTTTAGAAATAAAAGCAGAAAAAGAAATTGAAGGAATTAGAATAGGAAATGAAGAAATAAAACTATCATTCTACAGATGATATAATGGTATACTTGGAGAGTACTGGAAAATCAACTAAAATATACTTGAAATAGTTGACAACTTTAGCAAAGTTTCAGGAAATAAAATAAACCCATATAAATTATTAGTATTTCTATATATGATCAACCTAGCCTAGCAGCAAGATAGAAAGTGAAATTCCATTTAAAATAACCGTAAACAATATAAAATGCTTGGGAGTCTCTCTGCCAAGACAATCCCAGGAACTATATGAACATAATTACA
Organism: Gymnobelideus leadbeateri; assembly: GCA_011680675.1. NCBI lineage: Eukaryota > Metazoa > Chordata > Mammalia > Diprotodontia > Petauridae > Gymnobelideus > Gymnobelideus leadbeateri. Next base: position 91,425 of record WOXC01008442.1, on the reverse strand, counting down.
AAACACTTTTCACACAAATACAGTCAAATCTAAACAATAGGGAGAAAAAAACAACAACATGAATTCCTCATGGGTAGGCCAAGCCAATACAATAAAAATGACAATTCTGCCTAAAGTAATTTACTTTATTCAGTGTTATACCAAGCAAACTACCAAAAAATATGTGTTTGTTAGAGCTAGGAAAAAAAAATAGCAACATTCATCTGGACAAACAAAAGATTAAGAACATCAAAGGAATTAATGAAAAAATGAAAAGGTTTTAGGGAAAGGATAACGATTCTGTTTCGGCAATGTTGAGTTACAAGATATCTAGTTTGAGATGTCCATTAGGAAGTTGCTAATATAAGATTAGAGACTAGCTGAGAGAATAGAGTCAAATAAATAAATCAGAGAATTGTCTGCAATTGTCTAGGGAGCTAATGAAATTATTGAGTAAAGTAATATAAATGGAGAAAAGAATAAGACCTAGGACAGTGACTTGGGGGAATTCTTTAGCTATTGGATATAACCTAAAAGAATATCTGAAAAAGAAAACTGAGAAGGTAGGAAGGAGGAAAACCAGGAGAAAGCTTAATCATGAAAATCTAGGGACAAAAAATGGTCCAGAAGAGAGGAATCAACAGTATCAAAGGTTACAAAGAGGGCATAATACATAGCTATTTGTATAATATAGGTATAGATATAGATATATGTTATTACAAGAACTTGAGTCAGATGACGATTTTGTCAACCATGTAAAATATATACTTAAAGAATCAGGGCTAAAAGGAACCTTAGCAATTGTCTCCTACATACCTAATCCAGTTACAGAGAAGTCAATAGAGTCCCAGAACTAAAAAGGAGACTTGTCTGATACCATACAGGTAGTAAATAATAATCAGGTCTCGAACTGAAAACTCTTTTCTTCAGAATGGAGTTTGTTTTTCCACTACACCAGAAGATTTTCTATAATCTAGGTTTCCATTAACTTCCAAAATTTTTAAATAAATAGTACTTATAAGGGGTTAAGTGGTGGGAGTAGATAAGAGAAAGGATGAACTAAAACAAATTAAATTGTCCAAGGAAATGACTTTGAAAAGAAATAAAACATTTGGAGAAAGAAGTTGGTATTTGTGGATGAAATTTAGTTCCTAGGAACTGTATGTGTTTGAAAAGGGTCAGAAAGAAAATCAGTAGCCTAGGTTTAGTCCTTTGTAAATAGGTCTTGTATGTAAATACCTTTTATTTGTAGTGGGGGAGGGGGGGGCAGAGGCAGGGGAGAATCTGTGGAGCTTCTATCCAAATTCTTTTAAAATTGAACAAATGACCTTGGAGAATAAGTGCTGACTGAAGATAGACAAATCATACAGGAAATTTTCTTAAAATCACTGTAAGATTTGAGATTGAGATATTGTGTATAAAGAGCACTGTTACTCTTCACTCTTGTTACCTCAATACATTAACAACATGCTGAATAATCAGGGGGCATATAGCATTATCAACATCACAACAAGGGTATGTTGAAGCAAAAAAGATCGGGAGACTCCGTGTGTGTGTGTGTGTGTGTGTGTGTGTGTGTCTGTGTGTCTGTGTGTCTGTGTGTGTGTCTGTGTGTATGAGAGAGAAAGAGAGAATATGTTAAGTTTTCTTGCCCCATCTCAAGTCAATGTGGAGGATACATATGATTAGTGAAATAGCAGGAACCTCTAAATAGGGCTCTGATCACAGGAGAGGGCCTGGAACAAACTCCATATGAAATAATAACACTTCATTTTACACTGCCTCACACAGGGAGTCTTTCCACATTTGGCAGTATCCAACAAAATACTGATCCAAGTTTCACTGCAAAGCAATGATAGACATTTTCAGCTCCCAAGACTTTTTGCTTAGCTGCCATTTTGTCCCCCAATGGCCTATATTTTTTCCTTAATAGACAAAAAAGATTGAGTATAATAAAAAGGTCAATGGACCTGAGTTTGTATGCACCTTTTACCACCTGGTATCTATGGATCTCTGATCAAACTACCACCCTTTGTTTCCTGATTTTCTGTTCTATAAAGTTAGGGGGCAGAAAGTACTTAGAAAAGGCAATCTCTGTATTCTCTAGAGGCAGCTAGGTGACATAGCTTAGGGTATGTCACTTAATCTGTCTACCTCAGTTTCCTCTATGGTGAGATGAGGATAATGGTGCCTATCTCCAAAGGCTGTTGTAAAGATCAAATGAAATAAAATTTGTAATGCTTTGTTCCTGGTCAATTGTGAGAATTTGAGCAGTTCCATTAAATAAGTATCTATGAAATGTTACTGATGTGACACACAAAAATGGAAGTCCCTAATACAATGCATCTTTTACTTCCAGTAGGAAAGCAGAGGTAATCACATCTGTAAAAAGAGATTACTAGACTATATCAAGTAATCTTTTGTTTTTTCTTTAGAAGGTAAAAAGTTACTCTAAGGAGAATCCTTCATTCACACACTCACACACACACAAAAAAACCACTGGTCTTGAAAACTTTATAAATATACTTAAATCATTTCTTCTTCCACATATTAACCAAGAGGCATGTTAAATGATGAATACTGATATCTGAGAAATCAGAATTTTTTGTTTGTTTTTATTGAACCATAAGCCTACATTGAGAGTATTAACAAAATCAGATTCTGGTTGGCATGTTTAAAGAAATTGTTTCTTTTTTTTTAGTGTCCTTCTGGGTCAGCAAAAGTCATAAGAAGCTTGATGACTGAACATTCCTCATTCTTGAATTAGGTGATTTAAGGACCTGCCCAAGTCTAAATGTCTATGATTATCAGATTATCCAGGAAGTTAGGAAATACACATTCATTTCCTATTCAAGAAATATTTATTCATTACCAACTATGAGCAGAGTATTATGCTAGTAGCTAAGCAAGGTAAAAAAATATAAATAATTAAGATATATAAACCTTGCCCAAATAGTTTTTATAATCTAGTATAAAAATAACATATAAGTGTAGATAACTATAAAAGACAATAATACATGATAACTACAGAGTAGCAAAGCAGCATTCTCTGAGAACCTAGAAGAAATTTTATTTATTGCCAACAGGAGAAATCAAAGAAAGGCTTTGTGTATAGAGGTACCATTGGGTGAAAAATTAAAATCCTATGCTTCTAAGTTGGTATGTTTGAATGGATGGATAGGAATTGGAAACTCGAAGAGGGGAAGAGAGGGGCATCCATGGCATAGTGAACAAAGTGAAAAAATGCAGAAGTAAGAGAAAATGGGTATTTTAGAGAAAAATAGGGTAGTTTAGTTTTGCTTGAGTATTAAAATTTGTGGAACTAATATGAACAGACTGGAAAGGAAAGTTGATTTAAGATTATGGAGGATCTTTAATGCCAGGCAAAGGTGTTTGGAATTTACTCTTTAGGCAATAAGGAGTTGTTGATGATTTTTATGCAGAAGATTAATATTGCCAGTTCTATGCAAAAGAAAGGTTTTTCTGACAGTAGTTTAAAGGATGGACTGAAAGGGTGAGTGGAGGCTGGGTAACTTGTTATGAGGCTAAGCTATCCCCCATGATAATAATAATCACCTCATTTTATGTAAATAAATGCATTAATCAACAACAAGTACTGAATAAGAATAGCCAACTGCCATATTAAAATCCTAATTAAAATAATTGTAACAGTGCTCACTTCTTTGGCACTTTAAAGTTCACAAAGCCTTTCCCTCTTAGGGATGCTGTGAGCTGGAAGGAGCAAATATTAGAAGTAGCCTGAAAATCATGGAGAGGCTCTCCTATTCAATCTACAGGCATTTCTTAAGAGGTTACTATTTATTCTATAGATAATAGCCATCACTGTTATGATTCCGATCATGGTGATGGCTTTATCAATGAGATATTTTAAATCTTTGAAGTTCATACACATCTAATAGGTACCCCCCATTTCAAAACTTTCAGTCCAGATTTTAGAAGTACTCATTTGAATAGGGAAAAGTAAGATGGAAGATTGTAGAATAATAGAAATGACACCAGACTTGAAGTCAGAGAGCTCTGGACTCAAATTCCCTCTTCGACACTTAATAAATCTACAGTCATGAGGAATCTAAATGTTGTTTTTCATCATTTCTAACCTTTCATCACCTCATTTGAGGGCTTTTTTTTTTTTTTGGCAAAGATACTGAGGTAATTTGCCATTTTCCCTCATTTTATAAATGAGGAAACTGAGGCAAATAGGGTTAAGTGACTTGCCCAAAGTCACACAGCTAGTGTCTGAGGCCAGATTTAAACTCATGAAGATGAGTCTTCCTGATTCCAGGCCCAGCACTCCATTGTGTCACTTAGCTGCCCTACCAATCATTATCCCTGCTCTTAACTTCACTCTCCAACCTCATTCTAATACTTAGTAATTTCAGCATTATATTTTCCTCTATTTTTAAGTCCCTGACCCCTTAGCCTATCACTGTTCTTCAAACCCCAGAAATATAATATTTATAATATCTGCCTCCTCTACTCCTTTTTAGATGCTGTTTATGGGCTGCTAGGTGCCACAGTGGGTATAGTGCTGGATCTGAAGTCAGGAAGATTTATTTTCATGAGTTCAAATCTGACTTCAGATACTTAAACTAGCTGTGTGACCTTAGACAAATCACTTAACCTTGTTTGCCTCATTTTCCTAATTAGTAAAATGAGCTAGAGAAGGAAATGTCAAACCACTTCAATATCATAAAGAGTTGGACACAACTGAAAGGATGTGTTGCAGAACTAGGATGAAGGAAATCTCATAACTGTGTGGAGTAGGTATAATGCAAATTCAGTGTATAGAACCTTAACTGGAAAAGCAGTGAGGCATTTCTACCAATGCAAAAGATCTATTCCCAGTCTTCTCCTTCCTTTTCAACCTCCCTTCTGATCTGCTGAGGACCTTACTTCTTACTTTGCTAAGAAAAAAAAAATGGGTTCATTCAACGTGAGCTCCCTCTTCAACAATTCTTATATTAAAGCTTCTTGATATGATCTTCCATTCTCTCCTGCTTTCTCTCAGTCATAGACAAAAAGGTTTTCATTTTCTTTACATGTGTGCATAATCCCATTACCTCCTTGTCTTCTCCCACAGATTGCCTCATGAATCACCTCTCCTCTCAAATCCTTAACCTTTCTCTATTAATTGTTTCCTTCCCTACTACCTTCAGATATTCCCAAGCTTTGGCCATTCTTGCAAAAGAAAAAAAAGTCTTCACTAGACCCTACCATCCCCTCAAGCTATCATCCTATTTCTCTCCTCCCTTTCTCATTCCTCACACTCACTGACTGATTATTCTCTGCTCACTCATTCCTTAGCCCTTTGCAAGGTGGATTTTTATCTTATCACTCAATGGAAACAAGCCTCTCAAAAGTAACCACAATAGATAATCTGATTCTCTTTTTTAAAATCTAATCTTTCTCCACATATTAATTGCATTTTCTACTGTTGACCCAACATTGCCTCCTGGATATTCTTTCTTCTTCAGATAAGGGATGCTATTTTCTCCAGGTTCTCCTCCTACCTGTTACTTGTTTGCTCCTTTTTTTGTCTCCTCTGTTCCTTCATCATCACTTCACACCTCTCAAGGTTCTAAGGGAAATTCACCTCTCTCTCTCCCTCTGCCTCTCCCTCCCTCCCCCCCCTCCTCCTCCTCCTCTTTCTTCTTCTTCTTCTTCTTCTTCTTTTCTTCTTCTTCTTCTTCTTCTTCTTCTTCTTCTTCTTCTTCTTCTTCTTCTTCTTCTTCTTCTTCTTCTTCTTCTTCTTCTTCTTCTTCTTCTTCTTCTTCTTCTTCTCTCTCTCTCTCTCTCTCTCTCTCTCTCTCTCTCTCTCTCTCTGTCTGTCGCCTTTCTCCTCTCTCAGTAATCTCATCAACTCTCAAGGATTTAAGTATCATCTCTGGCCTGATTTCTCCCAGGATCTACATATCCAGTCTCTGTCCCCTATGACTAATTGCCTATTGGATATTTCAAAATGGAAGTCCCAGAGGTATCTTAAATTCAATGTATCTAAAACTCCTTATCTTTCCTCTTAACCTCTCCCCTCAACCACTGACCTTAAAGTCAGGGACCTTGGATTTACTTCTAAGGCCTGACTTTGATACTTACTGATACTTATTAGATAAGTGACTTCAAGCAAATCGCCTCTAATCTATGCTCATAAAAGGCTTTCCTCATCTCCCAAATCATGTTTGTTTTTCTTTCAGAATTTTATTTTAGACTCAAATGCCAGAATAGAGAAAAGAAAAAAATTAGCATAAACTTAAATATTGGAACTTAAACACAAAATTAGAAAGAAAAAAACATGTTGTGTGCATAGCAGAATTTAAAAGAGGATTCAAAATATGTAACAAATTTTCATTTCAAGAAAGTCTATATGATAAATAATACTTGTTCTGTTGAAAGTTGTCTGTCTTTGCTTCTTTGTGAGTTTTCTTCTGTTCTCTGCTTTGCAGATTTTTACTTTGTTTTTACCCTCCCCCAGCCTCCCCCCAAAGGCCACAATGTTTAAATATGTTTGTCTATAGCTATAGATTTATACATACACACACACACACATATATATATATATATATATATATATATATATATATATATATATTCATATATAGACATATACTTTCCCAAACCTATTTTATTCTTGATCTTTGTTTTTATGTATGTGCATATCTTGTTTCCTATCCCTCCTGCCTCTTCTACTTTACTTCTACTCACTACCCTCCTATGACTTGCCTACCCCCCTCCAAGAATCCTTCCCCTATCCTCCCTTTCCCACAAATCTCAACACCCTTCAGTACCCTGCCTTTTAGCTATTCCCTCACCCTCTCCTCTAAAGATCCTTGCCTTGTCCTCTCTCCCTTCCCTATGCCCCTGCCATTTTATTTCTTCTGAATTTAAAAGACTTTTATACTTGTCTAATATATGTATTTTTCCCTCTTAAACTCATTCTTGATGAAAGTAGGTTACCAGAACTACCAGCTATCCTCCCCTATCTAATTCCTCTGTATCAATTCTTTTTCTTATACCTCATTTGTATAAAATTATTACTCTTTTATGCTGTTCCTAAATGGTTTTACTTTTTAAATTCATATCATACTCAGTTTTACCCTAATCTTTCTTATGAGCTATCCAATTACTAATAAGAAGCTTAGACATACATTTTACATATATAAAAAGTAAACAATTTGTCCTTATGGATTCCTTATAATCAGTCTTTGTTATATACTTTATATTTCTCTTGGTTCTTGTATGTCAAATCTTCTATTAAGTTCAGAATTTTTTTTTAACAAAATCTTGAAAGTCTAAGAGTTTATCAAATGTTCATTTTTTTTTTCCATTCATAATAATACTTAACTTTGTAGGTATGATATTTTTGGTTGGAGCCCTGATGGGGCACAGGCTCTGGGAAATCCCTTGAACTCTGATTGAATCTTCCCACTAGATGAGGCATTTACCTGAGGCCATAAACCTTTCATTATAACTAGGCCCAATCTTTGTTACTCTTAATCTAACCTAACCCTTCATTGTCCAGCTACTTCCCACCCTTGATCCTATCAAAATAACTATACCCAAACCTGTTACCCTTCAACTAGCCTAAGGTTCCATTGTCTGTCATTTCCAGGTAGCCTTCAGCTATTTCCCACCCTTAATCCCATTCCTGGAGTCTGAAGTCAGTTCCTCAAGATCCTCCCTAGACTCCTCTTCAAGATCCTTCCCAAACCCCTCCTATAGACCACCTCTAGATCCCTCCCACACAGTCTTTCTGTATATAAAATCCATCTTGCCTCCATGAAAGGGCTAGGACTAATCTAGCATACACTCACTCTGTGTCAGATTATTCTGGCCTGCTTGTCCAATACAAGCACCACAAATACTTAGGCCCCTTAAGAGTCTACCCATCTTGGAGAACGTTTTAATAAACTTTGCTTTGCTTTGGCTGATAGAAGACTTGAGTTGAATTCATTAGGCAAAACCCAGCATATTGCCATTTTGGGGTCTTAAGCACCCCTAAAACCCTAAACCTCAACAGCCCCAGTACTTTTGCTCTTTGACAGGTTGTGTTCCAAGACCTGTGATGCATTTATATCTCTGCTGTTAGATTTTGTGTAATTCCAATTGTGTCATCATATTTAAATTGTTTTAATCTTGATGCTTTTAATAATTTTTTCCTTGAGCTGGGGGTTTTGGAATTTGACTATGATATGCTTATGAGTTTTCTTCATAGTATCTCTCTTTTAAGTGGTGATCAATGGATTTTTTCTATTTCTACTTCCCCCCCTTGTTCTAATTCTTTAATTACATCTTGTATTATTGTATCAAGGTTCTTTTTTTGATCATAACTTTCAGTTAGTCCAATTATTTTTAATTTTCTCTTCTTGATCAATTCTCCAAACCTGTTATTTTTCTTATGTTTCACTTTTTCTTCTATTTTTTTTCATTATTTATATTTTGTTTAATTACTTCTTGACCTCTTATAATTTCACTAACTTCACTTTGCCCAATTCTAATTTTCAGGGTGTCATTTTCTTTCTTAAGATTCTGGATCTCCTTTCTTAATTGGTTGACTTTTCTTTCATACCCTTCTTGTTTTTTCTTGGATTATTCTTATTTTTTTTGTCATTTCTTTATCATTTGATTTTTAAAGTCTTTTTAAAGATCTTCTATGAATTTTTTTGGTCAGGTGACCATTTAACATTACTCTTTGGGGGTTTCTTTACTTCAGTATCCTCCCCTAAAGATGAACCCCAGACTTCTCTATTTCCATAATAGTTTTCCATGGTTGGATTCTTTCTGCCAGTGCATTTCTTTGGAAGTGATAGCTTATTTATTTGTAATCACCTTTAGCCCTGGTGTATGGGAAATGGTGCCTCTTGCACCAGACCTTCAGTTCTCTGCTCTACCTTGAACCAGAGCCAAACCTCCAACCTCTTGTAAGTGCCACAGCCAGGGGCTTTCTGCCCCACTGCTTCTGCACACATTGGGTGTGTGCTGGTTCCTTCTTGCCCCCACCACTCTTCCCAGCACAGCTAGGTCTGGAGTTCCTGGTCAGCAGAGGTTCCCTAGATCATCCTGGGCTCAAACTCCCAACTCCCCCTCATTATCCTAGAGGTAAAAGTTCAGGTGGCTGGGACAGAGGCAGCTTCTCAAACAAACTAACCCCAGGGTTTGCTTTTTGCTATTTAAGAGGCTTGCCACTTGCTATTAAAAAAGGAACCTAGCCTGAAGGTGTTTACTCTTCACTGTGACCAAACCTCATCCTGAGATTTTTCTGCTAAACCCCAGTTCTTATTTATCTCCACCCACACTTTATTCACCCTAACATGCTATTTTAATTCTTTTGTGGGGAAAAACCTTGAGAGCTTAGAATTTTCTGACCTACTCCACCATCTTCCCAGAACCCTCTCCCCCAAATGATAATGATTACACTTAGAGTACCTACTCTATAGGGTTGTTTTGAGAAAATCATTTTGTGAAATATAAATTACTACATAAATGCATCATCATTATCATAAGCATCATTCTTATTATTAGTAGATTGGTTAACAGGAGACAGAATATGATAGCATGAAAGATGTTTATACCATTGTTCAAAAAGTATACTAGATTTGGAATAAATGCTGAGTGACTACTTGTCAGGTGGGACTTAAAAGAACTTCTCAGGAATAGACTGAATTGTTAGAAGATCTCTGAGGTCATGCCTAACTGAAATTCTGAGGTGGGTAGCTTGAAACTGAATTAGAAATCAAAATTCTCCCACTTATTAGCTATTTGACTCTGGAAAAAATCATTTTATCTCTCTGAGCTTTATTCTTGTCTGCAAGATGAGGGAGATAGTTGTCAATAATTTAATGTATGTTTCATTTATTTCATTGCCTATGTCACATATAAAATGCCCACTGCTGAGCACATATTCTCTGGAGAAAAAGCTCAGCTGGTACAATTTAGTTAAATAGCTCTAGGCTGGGGGGGGGGGGGGGAAGAGTTGATCCATCATTCTTCAGATTCTGGTGCATATTATATATGGATGGTTTCTGGAGCAATATGATACCTAACCTTTCTTTTTTCAAAATTTAGTTCAAGCCCCATCTTTACCATCTTCTTTCAGTTGTTGGTGTTTAGTTTAGTCATTTTTCATTCATGTCCAACCCTTCATGATACCATTTGAGGTTTTCTTGGCAAAGACATTTTAGTGGTTTTCCATTTCCTTCTCCAGCTCATTTTACAGATAAGGAAACTGAGACAAACAGGGTTAAGTGTCTGTCAGATTTTAATTCACTTCCTGATTCTAAGTCAAACACTCTATCCACTATGCTGCCTTGCTCCCTGACTACTATGTATTTATTTGTATATATTCTGTGTGAATATATCTATACATGTACATGTGTATATACATATACTATGAGTATATATACATACTTATGTGTGTAAACATAAGTATGCATGTAATAATAATAACTAACGTTTATATAGCCCTTAATATTTTCCAGGCACTGCACTAAGCACTTCACAACTATTCATTTAATCCTTACAACAATCACAGGAGGGAGATGTTAATACTATCCTCACTTTGCAGATGAAGAAACTGAGGCAGGCCTCTGTTAAGTGACTTGCCTAGGGTCACACAGCTAGCAATTAAATGAGGCTGAATTTGAACTCAGATTTTCCTGACTCCAGACCCAGTATTCTAATGTGTCATGTACCTTTTGCTTTCATGGGTAGAATACTTCAATGAAGAGATTGTTTTAGTATTAGTGATCATTAGTATCATTGTATCATTAGTGATCATTAGTATCAGTGATGATAATAGTCATCACTGATATTGTACTTTAAGGCTTGCAAAGCACTTTCCATATTGTAACTCATTTGATCTTCAGAACAACCTTGTGAGGTAAATGTTATTACTATTTACATTTTATACAAAAGGAAACTGAGACTAAGAGAAATTAAATGACTCAGCCAGGGTCACATAGATGATAAATGTCTGGGATGGGATTTGAACTCCAGTCTTCCTGATGCTAAATCAAATACTATTCATTGAGTCACTTAGATGACTTTTGGTACTTGTACCTCCAGAGCTTAGCAAAATGTCTGTCATATAACATTAAATTTTGAGTAATATATTTGATTGACCTTGAACCAATATGACCTTGAACCCAAGAATACTGCACCCAACACACACATTGATCAAATTGCGGGGGAGGGAAGGGAAAGAAACCCAACACTAGGGGCATCACTCTTCACAACACTAGCCAGCTTCAGGATCTACACACTTACCACACTATTTTACCAAACACTTTTTATTACTCTACATATAGGATAATCTATTCCATGATACACCAACCCCATTTCCAAAATATGGCTCCATTAAATATCCAGCAGGAATGTCAGTGCAATTAGTCTCCATATATTTAACTGTTCTCAAACTCCCATCACTTTAAAAGTATTACATTGCTGTCTCCCCTGCACACTGAACACAGTTTCACCAGGCTTTTCATTGGTTTCTGAGTCCCCTTCTACATCCAGGGTCCACCTGATCTCATTTTCTTACTATACTTATAGCCTTCTCCACCAAAGTGATAGCTTCAATGCATATGAATGTGTTCTACAACAAGGAAGTATCATACTGGTAGCATCTGTTATCATGTCAGTGTAGATATTCCCTTCACCAGCACAGTCAAACTGGTGATGAACCTATCCCATGGCTAGATTGGTCCTTGGATGACACCAAGTCACTTAGTATTTCCAGGTTGTCTACCTCAGGATTAGTCTTCAAAAAATCTAATATGCCTCCAAAACATAATGTATTTTAGAAGAGGATTTAGGGGCAGCTAGGTGGTGAAGTGAGTAGAGTGTTGGCCCTGGAGTCAGAAGGACCTGAGTTCAGTTCCGGCTTCAGACACTTAACACACACACAAACAAAAAAACCTAGCCGTGTGACCTTGGGCAATTTATTTAACCCCAATTGCCCTCCAAAAAGCAAAAAAAAAAAAAGAAGAAGAAGAGGATTTAAAAGAGTAAAATATTATTATTAAATAATCTGTGTTTGCTTCTTCATACAAGACCTGTAATTTTATCAGTATCAGGAGCAAGGAGAAATGACCTTTTTACAAACACAAATGTCTTTGTTTAAAGGCAGTCCAACACCTCTGTAATTGCTGTCTTAGAGTGTGGTCCATGCTTCTGAGAGTTAAGTGATTTGCCCAGCATGACACAGATACTATGTGCCAAAGGTGAGACTTGAACTCAAACCTTCCTGACCCCAGGGAAACATTTTTATTGACTACTCTGTAGTCAATACACTACTCTGTATTCCACTAATCTAGAGAATTCACAGTCGAAGCAGTTCCATCTGCCAGAGTATTCTAGAACCTTTTCTTCCTAAAAAGGTGACTTGCTAGTCATATAGTTAGTATATCTCAGATGTGGGACTTGGAGGCTAATCTTCCTGTCTAAGGTCAACACTCTATTCCCTATATCAGATTGCTTTCAGCTTTATTATTAAATAGCAATTATGATATTTATTATTATATTATAATAATGATCACTTTATTATTATAAATAACCTTTATATTTGTAAAGAAGAAATAGTCCTATGAAGCAAGTGAATGCCAGTGTTATTTCCATTAGTAGGTAAGAATACTAAAGAACAGAGTGATTATCTGATTTGTTTCCAGTAAAGTAGTTAGTTCATATGTGGTATAAGATTTTAAGCTAAAAATTATCTTGGACATTTAGCATATTTAGGACTCCAACCTAGACCTTTAGTTCAATGTTTTTCCCACTGTTCACTTCCAAAAGGTCCAGAGCATGACTAGCAATCAACTTACAAAGATTTCCTTCCTTCCAAGGGTCTTAAAAAGTGTTCAGATTTTATAGTATGCTAACACAAACTTGGTTCAAAGGGTCTCCTCCAGTGTCTGTCCCATAATTGTACCGAGGTGTCCAGTAATTGACATGCATTGAAAAGAAGATTAGAAAATTAATGGCTTGATTGATTGAGTGATGCTTGAGAGGTCACAGCTTGGAAATGTCACAAAGGTCAGTCTTAGATTTCTCTCATTTTCAAGCCAAACCTCCAAAGTCTGCCTCTGTTTAAAAAAAAATAAATAACCACCTAGCATATTTAGCAAGTAATTCAATTTGGGTATAATGTGCATTCTGATTGTATGGATCTTTCCCTACTGGGAAAGGTGAAGCAGCTTCCATCTGTCTGTATCAGATTGTAGCTTGCTGAGGAGAGGAAGGAAATGACTAGTAATTATGCCTCATAAATCTAGAGTTAGCCATATTCACAAATATTTCATTTTTTATGGCCCTAGAAAATTTTCCTTCGAGAATATGGGACTTAAAAGAGGCATTAATGTCATTTCAATTCCCCCCCTTGAAGCCCCACCTCGTGCCCCATTATTCTGGCAAAATTGCTGAATTTCAGAATAGCTAAAAGTTCACTGGAATTAGACAATATGTATCACTTTGATTTGGCAAGGCTGTTTGAATTTCAGCTTTTCTAATAATAATAAGAAACATTTATACAACACTTTTAGGCTTTGGAATACTTTGCATATATAATATCACTTGACCCTCACAGTACTCCTGTGAGGGAGGTGCTATTACTATCCCCATTTTACAGATAAATTAATTGAGGATGTGTGGTTAACCGTCTTACCTAGGGTTACACAGGAGTATCTAAGACAGCGTTTGAACTCAGGTTTTCTCAAGTCCAGCTCCTTCTATCCACCTAGCTGCTTGAATTTGTTTCACTAACCCTGGACTCTCAATGTGTGAATTCAGGACCAACAGCAGTTATCCCACTTAACTATAACTCGAGGCCTAGGCCAGCCATACTTCATTCCTATCTCTGCAATCACCCTCCTTCCTCTACCCCTCTGCAGCTGCTATCTTTGATATTATGTGTTCCTCATTTAGAATGTAAGCTCTTTGAGGGAAGGGAATGTAATTCTGTTGTATTTGAATTCTCATCCTCATCCCTAGCCCAGTATCCAGCACACAATAATTGCTTAGTAAATGCTTCTTGTGGGGTGGCTAGGTGGCACAGTGAATAGAGCACCGGCCCTGGAGTCAGGAGTACCTGAGTTCAAATACAGCCTCAGACACTTAACACAAAAACTAGCCTGTGACCTTGGGCAAGTCACTTAACCCCAATTGCCCTCCAAAAAGCAAAAAAAAAAAAAATGCTTCTTGTCTTGCTATGTTTATTTCACACAAATCATATCTCCTGAGCTTTAGGTCTATAAGGAGTTTATAACTACCACTCACCATCTGGACACCCTGGTTATGGAACTAGGAAAGGAATATTCTTCTTTGCAGTCGCCCCTGGTTATAAAAGGTCTATTGTAATTAAGCTTGACTTCATAACTTGAGCTGACTTCATAACTTTTGTACATATGTAAGTTAATTATATTTTCCCTTTGTGTATTGATAGCAATTAAAACCCATTCCCTTTTGAAATTGTTGTGTGTTACTTTTAATATATTTTCTATTTACTGACTTGTATATGTGTATTATTTTTTCCAGTAGAATGACAACTCTCCAAGGAGAGGCAGCATTTTTTTAACATTGTATTTATGTCTGCAGCAAATATGATAGTACCCAGCACACAGTAGGTGCTGAATTAATGTTCACTAAATTGAAACAAATGGACTTCCACTTGACTATAAATTCCTTGAAGGCAAAGATTGTGTTATATTTCATTCTACCCTCCCTCTGAACAGTGTCTAGTACTGAGCCTTCCTTTCTGCAAGCATTAGCAGGAATGAGCTCAATAAATGTGCGTTGATTGATTTGTAGATTTGTGTCCATATGGTTGATCATATTGACCATTTGCAGGCTGATTGCCAAATAGTCAATCCTGTCTAATTGTTAAGACGACCAAAATAACTGAATTGCAAACAGTCGTTCCAGTCATTTGGTTGTCTTAATTGGCAATCGTCAACAACTGTCAACTGACAACCATGATGACAATAGAAGGCCAAACCAGCCATCATTTTAGTCAATTTGGTATACCGTATGGCCTAACTATCTAATGATCAGAAAAGCGAGGCTGCATCATCTCTGAACACAGACGGGTGCTTATCTAATATTATAACTTTATCCCAGAGGTAACTTCATTTCCACAAATGGAGCTACTTAATCTGACCCACCATGGTATTTACTTGGGATGCAGCACAATATTGGAGATAGAGAGTAAGCTTTGGAGTTAGGAAGCCCTGATTTCAAATCCTACCTCTAAAACATACTGTTCAAGCCACTTAACCTCTAAGTGCTGCCAAAGCACTAGAATGCATATAAGTTTCCATTCTGTATTAGAAGAGAAAGTTCATACACTGCCCAATAGCTATACTGTAGGACCAAAGGTCTAGGTGAAAAAAAAAGAGCAGTTACTGCATGCAACCCTGTCCAAACCTATCATTCTCTTGCTCCTTCCTCAACCAGACACAGTCACTAATTATTTTTTATTAAAAACAAAAGGAAAAATAATAGCTCTCCACCTCAGACACTTTCCATCATCTCGTCATGGCATAGAAATGGTCATGGGCTCTTGAAGGTTTTGCCAGTAGAGCACAAGGTATGCCAACTTCTACCATGATGGAAAGCCTTAAGCATGGGCCCAGCTGTCTTTCCTGCAAGCACTGATTACCACACCCTCCCTCTAGCTAAGTGAGAAGGACACTATGCAGCTGATGAATATTTCAGGCATAACCACTAAGTTTAACTACCAAGTAATAGAGGGATTACGCTTCTGTGTGTGCACAGAGCCTGGCCCAGATGTGTTCCCTTGCCCAGAGGGGAAAATGAAAGGCCAATAGGAATGTTCATCCCAGGATGTGCCAGAACTCATGGACACATATGCCTTATATTCTGTATATGCCCATGGTTGTTATCTGCATGAATGGAGGAAGTACCCATACTGACTCCAAAGAAGCAATCCTAGGCTAATAGGAACATCATAACATTTTAGTCTACTTTATCTCATTTGATTTTCAGAGCAGCCCTATGACTGAGATTGGCAGAGAGATGCTTCTCATTCCTGTTTCACAGATAAGGAAATTGTCAGAGTCCAATAAGAACTGTATGGCTCTTAAGTGGTAGGGAGAGAGCTGAGCTGACTTATTCAGATACAAAGCCATAGGCTGAATCTGTATCAGCTTTATTGTCATTCATTTTCCCTGCATGGGGGACTCTATACTCAATTGTGGCCATAACACAAACCCAGGAAATATACATTTTACTTTTATAATAGGTCATAATTCCCATGGGGTAAGCAGCTGGCTATACACATGTACACAGAAACAAAAGGGGAATGCAGAACAACCCAGTGTCACAATACCACTTCCAAAAATGCCCTTGACCTCTGGTCTTAGATTCTCTATCTGCCTAGTACCATATACTAACTATTCACTTATATAAGAGCCCTGTTCATTCTGTCCTCTCCCCTTAAATGTTTTCACTACTACAATCCATGGTAGAAGTCCTGATTCAGACAAAATTATACACCCTCTCACCTCACTTGTACCCCATAGACCCAAAACAGTGAAATCAACTAGATTTTCTCCATTTCAATCCCAGCTGTGCTATCCTACCTTCCTGCTGTTCTTTTTCTTCCTCATAATGTTTTCAGAAGCCAAGGGAGAGAGATTAAGTGACTTGGCGAAGGGTATATAGCAGGAACTCAAAACCAGATCTCATGTCACCAAAGTCAACATATGTCAGTTTCCTCCTACTCCTCACCTTCCTTCTCCTTCTTCTTCTCCTTCTTCCCCACACCTATCAACCCTTAGAAATAATTGTGGCTTTGGCAAGAGGTAAGTATAAACTACCTTTATTTGAATCAACTGCCTGATGCAATACACAGAAGAATAACAATCTAGGGGTGGGGCCATGAAGAACTTTTGCCAAATTTAGCTTGGCAGTCTGAAATTTAGCTAACGCGCCACTGACTGGCACAAAAAAGAAATGTTGGAGAAGCCTTTGCCACTTAAAATGGAAAGAAAAGAGAAGACATAGGAAAGCATATGTGGGATAGTGGGAGGAGCTATGGGTTAGGATTCAAAATGCAGGCTTTCCATTCTAGCTCTGCTGTTAAGTAGCTGTGCGACCATGGGGCGAGTCAGTCTTCCTGCTTAATGATCAGTTAGCTCTTCTAAAATTAAGAAACTGAACTAAGTCATTTTTGATGTTCTTTCCAGCTCTGACACTCTACACTCTGTGACCTGTGACATCTTTGTTTTTGTTTTTTCACATATAGAAAAACTATATATTCTACCCATATCCCCTTTTCCCTGAAGTCTGTGAGATGCCCTATTTAAAATCCATCTGTTCACTTTACATTCCCAACTCTCTTTAACAAAACAAGTTTCCCAAGAAATTATTTATCCCTGGATAAGTAGAAAGGAGACTTCTCCAGTTTTTGAGGTTTCCCCATACTCCACAGGTGATTCTTTTTAATTTTTTAAAATTTATTATATTTTGTAGATGGGATGGGGTAGGAGAAAATTAATTAATTTCTAAAGAATTTATGTGTGTATAGTATGTATATATACATGCATACACATATAAATATACATTGATATTTATATATATATATGAAACAATATGCACAACATTTAATTATCATATCAAGCCATAAAACCACGTTCCTTATCCATCCAAGTATGCTAATCAGTGCAAACTACATGTTGTCCAGGGCCTTAAAGTTCAGACAGACTTGTTGGACTCCAGAAGAATAGAATTCCAAGGATAAGAAAAATCTGACTACAGCCAGAAGCAATCACTCACCCAGAAGTCTCAGCTATTAGGATGGATCATGAAAATGAACCTCAAAAGGATTCTGGAAAGATGACAGAATAAGGCAGGAAATTACCTGACTGTCCTAAATTCTCCCACAAACAATATAAAATAAAGCCTCAGAGTGAACTTTGAGTGGTAGGAATAATTTGAAGTTGGGGTGAGGCAGTTGTCACTTTAGATGACTAGGAAAAATCCTACTGAGGTGGTGATTTTACCTGACTGAAGTGCAAATACCTCCAGGTAGGTACTTTCAAATCAAAAGACAAGCCCTAGGAACAGCTGAATCAATAAACAACAAGCCCTGGGGGCAACTGCATAGGCTCCCAGCCACAGCTTCAGAACTTTCACTTGATGGACAGGGAGTTGGGCAGCTGATCAGGGAAAGATTGTAGCTGGCGATGGATGCTGGACCCATTTGAGCTGACCTGACACAGTCTGTAACTGTGTAACACAAGCTGTAACTGTGAATGAGGAGGAATAAGCACATGTCAAGTGAGTAAGGCCACAGAGAGTAGGGACCTTGGTGGCTGTGGGCACTTGTGGAGTCTTTGATTTTGGTAGCAGAGTAAAAGGGTAAGATGAAGCTTATAAATAGGGGACGTAAGCATAATAATAACAATAATAATAATAATGCTTCAAAAGAGAAAGAACTAAACCATAGATAGCCACTATTGTGATAGAAAACTCAGAAGATAGCAACATTAAAACAGCTACTTCTGTCTCAAAGAAAAAAAGCAAAATGGTCACAAATCCAAAGAGTTTTGGGAAGAGCTTAAAAAAGGACTTTAAAAATCAAATAAGAGGGATTGAGGAAAAATTAGAAAAAATTAGAGTAATGCAAGAAAATCAAGAAGTTTATAAAAAGAAAGTCAACTAATTGGAAAAGGACATCCAAAAACTTACCGAAGAAAATCACTTTTTAAAATTTAGAATCCAGCAAGGCAAAACTAATGATTTCATAAAGCACAAAGAAGTAATGAAAAAAATCAAAAGCATAAAAAAAGAGAAGAGAATGTGAAACATCTCATTTAAAAAACTGATCTAGAGGGGTGGCTAGGTGGTGCAGTGAATAGAGCACCAGCCCTGGAGTAAGGAGGACCTGAGTTCAAATTTAGCCTCAGACACTTAACACTTACTAGCCATGTGACCTTGGGCAAGTCACTTAACTCCAATTGCCCTGCCTTCACCCCTCAAAATAAGGGGCAAAAATAAATAAATAAATGAATAAATAGAAAACTGATCTAGAGAACAGATTGAGGAGATATAAGAATCATTGAACAACCTGAAGGATATGATCAAAAAAGTCTAGAAACTGTACTTCAAGAGATTATTAAAGTTGCCCTAAGGTTTTAGAACTAGAGAATAAAATAGAAATTTTAGAACTAGAGAATAAAATAGAAATTGAAAAAAAAATTCAGGAATTACTACCTGAAAGAGATGGCAAGAAGAAAACTCACAGGAACATAATAGTTAAGTTTTGAAGCTCTGAGGTCAAGGAGAAAATACAAAGAACTAGGAAAAAATAAATACTGTGGTATCAGAGTCAGGATAATATAAGATTTAGCAGCTTCTACATTAAAAGACCAAAGTTCTTGGAACAATATATTTTGAAGAGCAAAGGAGTTGGGCTTGCAACCAAGAATAACACATGCAGCAAAGCTGTGTGCTATCTTTAATGGAAATAATGAACTTTTAATAAACTAAAAGACTTTCAGGTATTTGTGAAGAAAAGACCAGAACTAAATGGAAAATGTGACCTATGAGATTCAGGAGAAACATAAGAAGGTAAACAATAAAGGCCAATTATAAAGGATATAATAAGGTCAAAATCTTTATTTCTTATATGGGGAAATAACTATAATTCTTAAGAAATGTTCTCATTTGAACAGTTTGAAAAAGAATACATAGATAGAAGGCTTGGGATTGAGTTGAGTATGATGGAATGATCCTAAAAAAATAAAATTGGGTAGGGAGATATAAAATGTAGCAATTATCTCATAGACATGAAACATGAATAGAAGATCTACTACAGTGGAAGCAAAAGGATGTGGAGGGCTGGTAATACTAGAACCTTATTCTCATCAGAACTGTGTTAAAGAGGGAATAATATCTATCTAGATGGGTATTAATGTCTTCTTACAGATATATAGGACTAACTTACAGAGAAATATGTGCACAAGGGCAAAGGAGAGGGGTGGAGAACCTGCAGTCTAGAGGCCACATGTGTCCCTCTAAGTCCTCAAGTGCTGCCCTTTGACTGAATAAAAACTCCATAGAACAAATCCCCTTAATAAAAGTATGTGTTCTATAACACTTGGACTCAGTCAAAAGACTTCACACAAGGACCTAGAAGACTGGATATGGCCTGGAGTCTATAGGTTCTCCACCCCTGGGGTAGGATAAGGGAAGGATTCTTAGGAGGGATTCAGATTGGGGAGGCAGGGGTTTGAAGTCACTTAGATGTTTGAGAAGGGATAGGGTAAAAAGAGAGGGAGAAAAGTAAGCAGTGGTGAAAACATGATGGAGGGAAATGCACAACTTGTCATTATAACTTTAAATGTGAATGGGACTAATTCACCCATAAAATGTAAATAGCAGAATGAATTAAAAAACAAAATACAACAAACTCTTACTTACAAGAAACACATTTTAAAATTAGAAATGTACATAGAATAAAAATAAGAGGCCAGAAGAGGATTTATTATATTGCAACTAATGAAAAAGAAAAAGAGGTAGCAATCATGATCTCAGACCAATTAAAGTTAAAATAGATTTAATTTAAAAAGATAAGGGAAACTTCAAAAGACATAAAAAAAGATAAAGGGAAACTACATTATGATAAAAATATACCATATATAATGAAATAATATTGATAATAAACTTGCATGCGCATTAAATGCCTATAGCATCCAAATGTTTAAAGGAAACGTTAAATAGATTACAAATGAAAATAGACACCAAAATTATAACATTGAGAGACCTCAATCTTACCCTGTGAGAACTAGATAGATCTAACCATTTAATAAATAAGAAATCAAGTAGATTGGTACAATTTTAGATTAACTAGATATGATAGATGTCCGGAGAGAATTCAATAGGAATAGAAAAGAACACTCCCCACCCCAAACACATACACACAATGGTACATGGCACCCTAAAATAAAATTGAACCATATATTAGGGCATAAAATCTTAAATAATCTTAAATAAAATCTTAAATAATCTTAAATAAAAGCAGAAAGAGTAAATGCATTCTTTTTCATATCATAATGTAATAAAATTTTATTCAATAGAAAACCATGGAAATAGATTAAAAATTAATTGAAGACTAAATAACTTAATCTTTAAGAGTGAGTTTTAAAGAGGAAGTAAGAGAAACAATAAATAATTTTAATAAAGAGAATTATAATAATGGAAAAAACATCAAAATCTATGGGATTCAGCAAAAATGATCATCAGAGGAAATTGTATATCTCTAAATGTTGACATCAGTAACATAGAGAAATAATGGACCAATAAATTGGTTATCCATTTTTTTTAAATGAGAAAAAGAACAAATTAAAAATCCCCTAATAAAACTCCAAATTGGAAATCCTAAAAATTAAAAATGAAATTTAATGCAAGAAAACTGCAAATAAAAAATAAAATTAGAGATTTTTTAATGTGAAAAAGCCAAAAAAAAAAAAAACCTATTGGTTAATATGAAAAAGAGAGAAGAAAATAAAATAATTAGTATAAAAAATGAAAAGAATACATCATTAATGAAGATGAAATAACAATTTTTAGGAGTTATTTTGCCCAATCACATGCCAATAAATTTAACAATTTAAGTGAAATGGAAGAATATTTACAAAACTATAAACTATCTAATTTAACAAAAGAGTAAATAGAATGTCTAAATAAACTCATTTTAGAAAAAGAAAGTAAGGAGGTCATAAATGAGCTTACTAAGAAAAAAGCATGAGGACCAGATGGACTTCCAAGTGAATTCTACCAAATATTTTAAAGATTGGGCAATTCCAACATTAAATAAATTATTTGGAATAGTAAGCAAAGAAGGAGTCCTACCAAACCCCTTTTATGAAACAAATATGGTACTGATACCTAAACCAGGAATAGCAAAAAACATAGAACTCAAAAAGAATTTTGAAAATCAAATGAGAAAGGTAGAGGGAAAATTGGAAGAGAAATGAGAGTAATGTAAGAAAATAATGGTGGGGGGAGGAAACAAGTCAATAGATTGGTAAAGGAGACACAAAAAACATTAAAAGAATAACACCTTTAAAAAATAGACTAGGTCAACTGGTAAAAGAGGTCCAAAGAGCCAAGGAGAAAAATTGGTCAAATGGAAAAGAAGATCCAAAAATTCACTAGAGAAAATAATTCCTTAAAAACTAGAATGGATAAAATGGAAGTGAAGGACTTTCTGAGAAATCAAAAAACAATAAAATCAAAACCAAAAGAATGAAAAAAAAAGAAGACAATGTGAAACATCTAATTGGAAAAACAATTGACCTGGAAAAGAGATCCAGGAGAGAGAATTTAAAAATTATTGGACTTCCTGAGAGCCTTAACAAATAGAAGAATATCATATTTCAAGAAATCATCAACAAAAACTGAACTGATATTCTCAAACCAGAGGGTAAAATAGAAATTGAGAGAATTCATTGATCACCTCCTGAAAGAGATCCTAAAATGAAAAGTCCCAGGAATATTAGAGCTAAATTCCAGAGTTCCCAGGTCAAAGAGAAAATGTTGCAAGCAGCCAGAAAGAAACAATTCTAGTATCTAGAGCTACAGGCAGGATAACACAAGGTTTAGCAGTTTCTATGTTAAAGGATGTAAGGACTTGGAATATGATATTCTGGAGGTGTAATGGCAAGCAAAGAAGTACTTAGCATCTTGTTTCAGCAGTTTAATTATTTAGCACCTTGTTTCAGTTCAAGAAATGCAAATTAAAACAATTCTGAGGTACTACCTCATATCTATTAGATTGGCTAATAGAACAGAAAAGCTCAATGACAAATTTTGAAGGAGATGTGGGAGAAATGAGACTTTAATACACTATTGGTGGAGTTTTGAATTGATTCAACCATTTTGTAGAGAAATTTGAAACTATAACCAAAGGGCTATAAAACCATGCATACCCTTTGACTTACCAATGCCAATACTAAATCTATAACCCAAAAAAGGTTTTTAAAAAAGGAAAATGATTTATATGTACAAAAATAATTATAGAAGCTCTTTTCTGGGGAAAAAAATTAAAAGTTAAGGAGGCCCATCAGTTGCGGAAGGGCTGAACAATGGTTGAAATAATGGCATTTGATTATGATAAAATGCTATTGTACTAGAAGAAATGATGAGCAGGATACTCTCAGAAAAACCTAAAAAAACTTGGATGGGATGATACAAATTGAAATGTGCTATGTACAAAGTAACACAAATATTATAAGATAATCAGTTATGAATGACTGTCATTCTCAGCAATACAATCATCCAAGACAACTGAAGAACTTATAATGAAAAGTGTTATACATATGCAGAAAAATAACTGATGGTATTTCAATACAGACTGGAGCATACTTTTAAAATTTTTATTTATTTTGCTTAAGGCTTTTTTATCTATCTTTTTTCTTTCACATGACTTTATGGAGATGTTTTCTATGACTACACATGTATAACATATATCTAATCATTTGCCTTCTCTATTGATGGAGGTTGGGAAGTGAGGAAGGGAGGAAACTATAAGTTTTAAAAATAAATGTTAACATTGCTTTTACATGTAACTGTGGAAAATAAAATATTAAATAACAGCTAAAAATAAACCCTATAGACTATACAAAAAAACCTGGAATATACCTGTCAAGACAAACTCAAGAACTACATGAACATATTATAAAACACTTTTTATACAAATAAAGTCAGATTTAAATAACTGGAGAAATATTAATTTTTGTGGGTGGAGAGAGCCAATATAATAAAAATGGCAGTTCTACCTAATCTACTTATTCAATGCCATCTCAATTAAACTCAATTACAATTATTTTGTTGAGCTAGGAAAAAAATAATATAAAATTCATTTGGAAGAAAACAAGTCAAGAATTTCAAAGGAATTAATAGGGAATATGTAAAGGAAGGAGGTTTAGCAGTATCAGATTTTAAACTATTATAAAGCATTAGTTATCAAAACTCTCTGGTACTGGCTAAAAAAATAGAAAGGTAGATCAGTAAAACAGAGTGGAAACATAATGCATAGCAATAAATGACTACAGTAACCTTGTATTTGACAAAAATAAAGATTTAAGCTTTTGGGCTAATAATACATTATTTGGCAAAAAAAAAAAATGTTGGGAAAACTGGAAGCAATACTGCAGAAATTTGGTATCAATCAACATTTTATATACTTACCAAGACAAGGTCAAACAGGATACATGACCTAGATATAAAAAAGACATATTATAAGAAAACTAGAAGAACGTGAAAACATATTACTTGTCAAACTTATGGATAGGGGGATTTATGAATAAATAAGAGACAGACTGCATTTCAAGATTTAAAGTAGATCATTTTGATTACCTTAAATTGAAAAAGTTTTGCACAAATAAAACCAATGTATCCAAGATTAGAAGGAAAGCAAAAAATTGGGGGAGGGGAGTTTATAGGCAATCTCTTGGATAAAGGTCTAATATCTCAAATATATAGAGAACTTTGTCAAATATATGAGAATGTGAGTCATTCTTCAATTGGTAAATTGTCAAAGAATACTAATGGGCAGTTTTCTGATGAAGAAATCAAAACTATACATAGTCATATAAAAATGCTATAAATCATTATTGATTAGAAAAATGTAAATTAAAATAGCTTTGAGATATGATCTCATACTTATCAGATTGGAAAAACTGATAGAAGGGGAAAATGACAAATGTTTGGTGGGGATGTGGAAAAACTGGAACATCAATACACCATTGATGGCAATGTGAACTAATTCAACCATTCTGAGATCAATCTGGAATCATGACTAAGAAGTTATAAAACTGTGTATCACCCTTTGACCCAGAAATATTACTATTGGATTTGTTTCCCAGGGTGATCAGGAAAAAAGGAAAAGAACCTATATTTTCTAAAATGTTTACAGTAGCTCTCTTTGTGGTGGCAAAGAACTTGAAATGAGGAGATAGCTATTAACTGGGGAATGGCTAAGCTAGTTGTGGTATATGATTATTATGGAATACTACTGCACTATAAGAAATGATGATCTGATTGGTTTTAGAAAAAAACTTGTAAAGATGTGAAATAATGAAAAGTGAAGTGAGCAGAACCAAGAGTACACTGTACATAGTAACATCAGTATTTTTCAAAGAATAATGGTGAACAAACCAAGTTATTCAGAGTATTATAAATACTTAGGTCAGCTAGAAAGGACCTACAAAAGAAGGTGTTATCCAGCTCCAGAGAGAGAACAGGTAGAGAGAAGTATGCATAATATTGTTTTACATATATTTTAAAATCTGCACCAAATGGTGGCCTTAAGTTCTGAGTGGAAAGGGAGATAATTCAGAACTTAAAATGCAACCAAAAATAAAGGAAAAAAAAGAAAATTAACCTGAATAAAAAAAGAATTAGAGTCACATATGCAATCAGTCTTCATAATACTATGATTTTATGATTTCCTGGCTTTTCCAAGCTTTTTCTAATCCTTCCCATTCTTGAGGAAGAATAAGATCTTGTATTTATTATGCCTGAGGCAAGAGTCTGTTCAAGGCAAGTCTGAGTCAAGACTTTTGACAATCAACTGTCCCTTGATTCTGCCAACCTAAGTCTACCCCACTGATAATCCCTGGTTTCCAGTAGCTTCCAAAGAATATCAGGAGTCTACATTTATATATAAAACTTGGAGGCCTCTTAAAGATTATTTACTCTTATTTGTCCTTTTAGAGATGAAAAAATGGCTAATGAGATATAGAGGTAAGATTTTTACTCCTATGTTTGAGGGAAGACTGACTTTATGATGGCATGAACCTAGGTGAATTATATTAACGGTCTTAAGTTAGTAATTGAAGTTCTTGATCTTTCAAGGAATATGAAATTCATACATGAGGGATAGGAGGGATGTATCTTCAACAATTACAGGGATAGTATCATACAGGTTTGATAATCCTGCCAGAAAATTGCAGTCCAAGTTTAGTAACATGTGGTACCTTAGAACTGGGGTCAGGAGGTATAGGCTCAAATCATAACCCTAAAAATTTCTAGCTTTGTGACTATATCAGTCAGTTAAGAATAAGTTAATAAACAAGCATTTATTAAATGTTTGTCCCATGCCTACTAACCCTCTGAAGGATTCAAAATAAAGTAAAAAACAAATTAAAAAAACAGTCTCTATACTCATGGAGCTCACATACTAATGGGTGAGAGTACATGTAAATAACGAATTATGTACAAGACATATTATAGAGTAGATGAAAGGTAATGTGAAAGGGGAAGGTACCCACAGCTGTGGGAGAGAAGGCCAAGGGCAACTGCAGAAGATTTGACTTGAGTTGAACCTTGAAGGAAGCCAGGTAAACCAAGAAGCAAAAGTGAGAGTTCTAAGTAGCCCAGGCACAGGGGAGAGTTGCTACAAAGCCACAGGCCTGTAAATGGAAGTACTGAAAGTAGGCCAGCGTGTCTGGATCACAGAGTGCAGGAAGTAGTGAAAGAAGACTGGAAACATAGGAAGGAGTCAGGTGTCAAAGAACATTAAATGTCAAATAGAGGAGTTTAAATGTGAATATAGGTATGATAATAGAGAGCCCCTGGAGATCACTGAACAGGCATATGAGATGGTCAGACCTAAATTTTAGAAAAATCATTATGGTAGCTAAGAGGACACTGCAGTGGGGAGAAACTTGAAGGAGGGAGAAAAATTAGATTATTGCAGTAGTACAGGTGTAAGGTGGTAAGGAACTGCACTAATCCTGTGGCTGTATACATAGAGAGAATGGGCATATATGAGAGATGTTGTGAAGGCAGAAATGACTATAAAAATGTCACTTCAAATTTCAGAACTTCAATTTCCTTATATGTAAAAATAAAGGTGATAATATTTATATGATCTACTTAAAAGGGTTTGGAAGGAAAGTGTTTCATAAATATTAAAGTTCAACAGAAATATTATTTCAACAGAAACATTATTATTCCTGTAGAAATAATATAGTGTAGTGGGAAAGGAAGCAGTAGACCTGGAGTCTGGAGGCCTAGGTTTGGATCCAAAAGATTTTAATTCCCTTCTCTCTTTTTTTTTTTTTGTTGTTGTTGTTTTGTTTTTGGTTTTTGGTTTTTTTTTTTTTTTTTGGAGGGCAATTGGGGTTAAGTAACTTGCCCAAGGTCACACGGCTAGGTTTTTGTTGGTGTGTGTTAAGTGTCTGAGGCCGGATTCGAACTCAGGTCCCTCTGACTCCAGGGCTGACGCTCTACTCACTGCACCACCCAGCCGCCCCAATTCTTTTCTCTATACAGATGCTTATTAAATGGGTGCTTGAGGACATATTGCTTTGTCTCTCTGAGTATCAGTATCATCATCTAAAAAATAGGAGTCCTAAAATTTGTACAACCTTCATTATTGGGCTATCATAAGGAAAATGTTTTGTTTTGTTTTAATTTAATAAAAATATTGGTGTGAACTTGACAATCCCCAAGAAACACAAACCTTCAAATATCAAAACAAAAGCAAAAATGCACACATTCATCATTTCTTTTGTCTAAGAAAATAAATCAATCTTCTTTAACAAAGTAATATCAAACTTGTTCTATATGTTCACACACTCCCTCTTTTTCCTCTATAGTTTCTAGATGTTGTTACTGTTATTGTGACTATTATCTCTACAAAGCTATAATCATAGTGCGTGTGCGCGTGCGTGCGTGTGCGCACACACACACACATTTCCATTTTCCTCACCCCTTATGATGTCATTCCTTTGCATATTTCTTTGCATACTTCATAATTATTATTTCTCCTGATGCAAAAATATTCCTTTAGGAAAAAGTTTTATAAACCTTAAAATACTAATGCTGTGCTATCATACTCAAATAGAAATCTGGACACTAAACCATGCTTAAGGAGCCCTGTGGGCCACATTTGACTTAGTTTTGAAATGCAGTACTATGTATATATTTTTATTTATTTGGTTAAACATTTCCCAATTTCATTTTAATCTAGTTCAGACTGTACTCTTACTCATGGGTGTTGTGAGCCATGTGCAGTCCCCAAACTTTGGGTTTGACTCCTCCATACTAAAGCGTGTACTAAAGTATAACAATAAGAATATTCATACCATAACTATTAAAATTAACCTAAAGTTAGTACTACAGTAACCTGACCAAGCACCATTTCTATGTGAACTCTATTAAGTAGAAGATAAAAAGATGATGATGATGAGGAGGAGGAGGAGGAGGACAACTTGAGAATAACAGCAAATCCAGTTGCAGACACAGTAATGGCCACTCACTGAGACTTTAGCATTCATAGTCACCAGGAGGCCAATGGAGTACTATCAGTTCCCCAGGCACCATCATTAGATGGGCTGCCTTTCCTCCACTGCACATACTGCTATTAGTTATAGATGCAAAGGTAATCTGTCTGGGGCAGCCAGATAAACACTAAACTCACAAAAGTGAGCATTGACTCTCCACATAAACTGTATGTACCATAATGCTTGAGAGAGCCACCAATAGAAGAAACCCCAAGTTCTGCTAGATGCTGAAATAGATCCATTTTCTTCTTAGTGTGGGTGCTTACTCAACCAGGACAAATTTCAAACTATGTATGCTGCTTCAACCTGTGCGATCTTATCTGCATATTCCATAAATCCTCCATAGAGGCACCACCAAATATACTAGATACCTTCTTCTAGTTATTTTCATGTTTCATGGATACTCATGTAGAAGCAAGAACATCTCTATCAGCTACAATATCATTCATATAAACTGACACAAAGTAAAATAATTAAATTTAATGTTGTGTTTCTTTGGCTAAAAGTTCATTTTTCCAAGTCTTAATTTGCTTTTTGACCATAATTTTGTTTGATTCAGTTTTTTATAAAATTGGGTCTCCCTGTCACACTGAGGCTAGAAGTGCAAGGATTGATTATGAGACTGATTCACTCCCAACAGCATGTGAGCTTTGACTTGCTCCATTTCTAACCTGGGCCAGTTTTTTTGTCTTTCTATCTCAGAGGTGCCACACTTCCATCATCAGAGAACAACTCAACCCCTTATTGGGAACATATTGGCTTTTACTTTAGAAATGATTATAACAATTTTAGTGATCTGATTTCTGAGTTCATAACATATTTATGCTAGAAAAGTATGAAGTTAAAATGGGAATAGGATGTTTTGGACAGGAATGCTGACAGCAGCAAAGAGTGACAACTCCAATAGGAAGGAAGGAGGGAGGGAAGGAAGGAAGGAAAGAGGGAAGGAAGGAAGGAAGGAAGGAAGGAAGGAAGGAAGGAAGGAAGGAAGGAAGGAAGGAAGGAAAGAAGGAAGGAAAGAAGGAAAAAAGGAGGGAGGAAGGGAGGAAAGAAAGGAGGGAGGGAGGAAGGAAAAAAGAAAGAAGGAAGGAAGGGATGGAGGGGGGAGGGAGGAAGGAAAGAAGGAAGGAAGGAAGGAAGGAAGGAAGGAAGGAAGGAAGGAAGGAAGGAAGGAAGGAAGGACAGATTTATTAAGAGTTTGTTATGTGCTAGGCACTATATAAGCACTTTACAAATATGATCTCATTTGATCCTCACAAGAGCCCTGGGAGCTATTGTTATCGTCATTTCCATTTTATAGTTAAGGACTCTGAAGTGGACAGAGGCTGACTGCCTCAGTGTCACATTGCTAATAAATGTCTGAGGCTAGATTTGAACTCATGTATTCCTGACTCCCCTATCTACTCCACCACCTAATTGTCTGTAGGAGTTAAAAAATAATGAACTTGCAGTCAGAAACCCTGGACTTTCACCCCCCATTTTGCCACTAACTAGCTATTTTACTATAGAGAAACTAATTTTCATTCTTTTAATTTGTTCCAATAAAAAGTACTGACCAATTGTCATATATATTATAACTCTGCCCTATGTCTATGTCTCTAAAATCTCCTCATGAGTTTATAGTCTAGTATCATAGACAAGAAATGTCCATAAATGATGACAGTAAAGAATTGTGCGATTAGCATGCTGTGAGTGATGCCAATAAAAGCAATGAAAAACTACTTTTGATTGGATTAATGAACATCTCTAAAACTGTCTCCTCTTCTGTAATATCAAAATGGGGGAGAGGGTGACTACAAGATCTCCAAGATATTTTCTAGCACTTTGGGATTTGTCTCTTGCCAATTTTAAAAATTCTGAACTAGGAAACAAAGGATTGCCTGGTTCTCCGGGAGAGAAACAACCAAAGGCAGACACAATAATTCACAAGGTACTTGTAACTCTAGAAGTTACTGATTTTGTATGTGTGTATACACACACACACACACACACACACACACACACACGCTATATATGTATGTATGTATGTTTATGTATATATGTATACATACATATATATCATTATTAGATAACTTAATAAAGGATCAGTGAATTTGTCAATGTGAGTACTCCTTCCACCAAAGCAGACTAAATAAAACACTTCTGTGACTTAGCAGATGCCTTTTAATGGATGCTATTTCTGGAATGTTCAGTGCCCTTAAGCCAAGCTGCTGATGAGCTCCTGTAATGGAAATGCAATTTTAAAGATCTTCCCTGCCCCTATGTCCTTTGGTGGGCTTAAGAGACTCTGAGAACCTTCCTTGATTTGAAAATATACTCTGCCTCCTAATAGGCTGAATGTGGTCACATGGAGCCTGTGGCAGAAAGCTTGGTTTTCAGGAATGCCTACACCTTGATGCTGTGTGATTGGGCAGTGGATCAAGAGGGTGGTTACATTCTCTGAGCCAGGAGAAGGCTATATAATCCCTGAAGCTCACTTTGCCTTGGGGTTCACTTTGAGAAGTGTTGTGTGATTTGACCAGATGAGACTCTGGGCAGCCGTTGAGAGCCCCCCGGCTTTGAAAACCCAAATGTTGATGCTTCCCTCTCTGGTAACTATGATTTGGTATTGATGTAACGGTTGGGCAGTTTGGAAGCCTGTCTGCTTGATCTGTTTGTTTCTCCGTCTTGTAAGTTCTGTCTGTATACTTTCAAGTTCGGGGTGCTGACCTTTTTCCACTGAACTAGGTAAATGATATATGTCTGATTGATTAAAGTAAGCTTGTTAACACATTTTGAGTGAAAAGCAGATCTAAGAACCTGTATTGGCAGCCACCCTGGGGATGTTGGGGTACTTGCTGCTACAGCTCCCTAAATGCAGACAGGCTGGACCTCCTCAGAAGCTTTTCCCCTATGACAAGCTTTTCCCATCTTTTGGAATATCCTTTCAGAGAACAATGTCATCATTACATGATGAGACATCAAAAGAGCACTTTTGAAGAGGATCAAATTAGGTAGATGTACATAAAGAAAAGAGAGGAGAAGCTTAAGAGAAGGAACATTAAGGATATTCTTGAAGAAGATCCTTTGATGAACAGACTATAGTCTATGAATATAAAAGAACATATGAGCTATAAGAAGTAATGGGGACACCTAAGTGGCACAGTGAATAGAGTACCAGGCCTGGAGTCAGGAGGACCTGAGTTCAAATCTGGCCTCAGACACTTGACGCTTACTGTGTGAGCTTGGGCGAGTCACTTTACCCCAACTGCTCTGCCTATCCCTCTCCAAAAAAAAAAAAAATAATAAAAATAATGAAAGGAATAGCTTCAGAGAAAACTGGTAAAACTTGCATGACCTGATGTAGTGTGAAAGGAATAAAACTGAGAGAACAATTTATATAATAACAAAATTTTCAAAATGGGGGTGGCTAGGTGGCACAGTGAATACAGCACTGGCCCTGGAGTCAGGAGGACTTGAGTTCAAATCCGACATCAGACACTTAACACTTACTAGCTGTGTGACCTTGGGCAAGTCACTAAACCCCAGCTGCCCTGCCCTCCAAAAAAAATTGTCAAAACAAATGATTTTGGACTATTTAGGAACACTGATTGATGCAATGACCAGGTATAGTGCCTGAGGACTGATGATGTAGCTTTCCATGTCCTGAGAATGAAGAAATTTGTCCAGAGTGTATTATCATCACCATAAACATTATCATAGCTAGCATTTTTATAGGGACCTTAAGGTTTGCAAAGCACTTTACATGTGCCATCTCATTAAATCCTCAAAAAGAACCCTATAAGGTTGAATGGGACCTATATTATTTTGGACACAACAAATGCAGGCATTTCTTCTGCTTCAGTGTCAATATTTGTTACAGGGGTTTTCTTTTTTTCCACTGTTGAGGAGGAGATAGAAGGAAAAGAAAATAAGTGAATGTTGACTGAAAAAAATAAAATTGAACTCAAAAAGGAAGATACTTTGTCTTCCACCATTGGAAGAATGGTAGAACTGACAAATTTGGTGCCAATACTGTAGCGAGGAGTCCTATTGATTTAGATACACAGTACTGGCATATTTCCAATGGAAGGAGCTCTCTCCATTCTCAAATGAAAAAATTACATGAAACAAGGGACTAGATTTATTCACATTAGTTTCCCTCCCAGCACAACTTTTGCAGACTAATCAAAATGAATACCATGACAAGTGCCAAGTTCAGCTGCCTCATACAAGCTCCAGGTGCAAAAGAAGTTGATGTGATTCCCACCTAGCCAGGTCTTTGGAACAGATATTCCTGATATGACAGTAGTTTAAAGAAATAGCATTTATATCAGGGCATTTATATAAAGCAATGATAAAAGGAATCCAAACCGCATTAAACAGCATCACTCTGGCAGAAAAATGGGAAAAGGGCACAGCCAAGATGTAAACTTTTCATCCAGACAAAAAATTTTAATCTGGGTCTAATGTTCTCCTTTTTGTTCCAATGTCTAAAGAAGAGAGATAGGAAGAAAAATGAGATTATTTTGTTATAATGTCCACTGCTTCCCTTTTTTCTTTTTCTTCTTAGATCAATGGTTAAGCCCACCGTGGATCAAGTCAGAAAGTTATCATTTTCCTTGTCAACATAACAAACAAAACAAGATTATTTGGAACAGAACAGCCCAAGAAAACAGACATAGCTTTTGACCTCATGTAATGGAAATGTAAATTTAAAGATGTTCCCTGCCCCTAGCTTAAGTGCACCTGGAGCCTGTGGTGGGAGGCTTGTTTTTCAGGAAAGCCCATACCTTGTTACTTTGTGATTGGGCAGTGGGTCAAGGAAGTTGTTACAATCTCTGAGCCAGGAGAAGGCTATATAAACCCTGAGGAGAGGCTTTGCTTTGGGGCTCACTTTGAGAAGTGTTGTGTGATTTGACCAGATTAGACTCTGGGAAGCCATTGTTGAGGGCCCCCTGGCTTTGAAAACCCAGATGTTGATGCTTCCCTCTCTGGTAACTGTGATTTGGTATTGATATGACGGTTGGACAGTTTGGAAGCCTGTCTGATCTGTAAGTTCTGTAACTCTGAAGTTCAGGGTGCTGACCTTTTTCCCCTGAACTAGGTAATATATGTTTGTTTGATTAAAGTAAGCTTGTTAACCCATTTCGAGTTGCTTTCCTTTACAAAAGCAGATCTAAGAACCTGTGTTAGCAGTGACCCTGGGGATATTGGGGTGCTTGCTGCTACACCTCAGTAGGACTGCAAAAGTTAATAAGAATAACAGACTTTTTTCCTTTCCTCTTTCCATTATAAGATGCGTTTTTTTCTATCTGATAGTGGTTTAGAGGAAGGGGTCACTCATCCTTTAAGCATTTGATTAAGTCAATGTGCCTTATAATATTGGAATAGAACTTTAACAAATGAAAGTTCGGCAGAGACTGATAGATCCCCATATTAAGGATATGTTTAGCCTAGAAAGTCTCAAAGACCAGAATACTCTGTGGTTCTATACATGCCTAGGCTATACCAAAATACTCAACAATATACTGAAACCACTTCTCCTGCCTTTTCCCTTTCTGCTTCCTTCTCATCAGTGTATAAAGATGGAGGAAGGTAGATTAATGTGCACAAAAGACAATGGAGTTAGGGAAAGATAGTTCAAAGAATCTCATCCCTGGACATTTCAACACACAAAGGTTGGAAAATAGGGAAAATAATATTTATGGAGGCATAGATCTAGGAAAGGCTACCTAATCTTAAATAGGAGGCCAAAAATGGAAATACTAGGAGATCAAAGTAAAGACTGGATACTTGGCTATTCTGCCATATTGGATTCAACCTAGTTCAATTTAACAAATGTTTTATGAAGTGTCTACTGCACATCATAGGGCAATTAGGGGGTGTAGTGCACAGAGCATTGGACTTGGAAACAAAAAGAGTCATTTTCATGAATTAAAATCTATCCTCAGACATTTCCTGACCATGTGAACCTAGGAAAGTCACTTACCCCTTTTTCCTCAGTTTCCTTAATCTTTGCCAAGAAATCCCCAAATGGGATCATGAAGAGTCAGACATAACTGAAATGCCTCAACAAGAGTAGCAATAATTGTACATCATATACTGTACTAATCATGGAGGACACAAAGAAAAATGCAAACAAATCCTTGCACTTAAAAAACTTATATTCTACATGGGGATATAACTGTTACAGTTATTTGTCCCCACTCAACCCTAAAAACAATATGTCTTATTTACCCTTGCTTTCTTATATTGAAGATTTTTAACCTAAACTAGCTATTCTTTTTTCTTGGATACTTCAGAATGTCTCCCATTTACTTTGGATGATGTGCTAGTACAATAAATAACAATTCTTTATGAGGATTCAAACAATTTTCATACCATTAGAGATTGTGTATCCATAAGTTCAAATGGCCTATTCTTTAGTAAATGATGCTCCACTTTGCATCTGCTGATGCCCTCTAATAAGCTCATCACCTCTACTGGCCAACCACGCTACTAACTCAAACTTTAAATAACATAATCTCTTTCAGTTTCCTCTCTCCTCTGATTGGAGGGTTGAAGGATAGAATACCAAACTTTTCCCAATGCCTTCCTTTTCAGCTCACTCGACTTTG
The DNA here is from genome assembly GCA_011680675.1 of Gymnobelideus leadbeateri. Lineage (NCBI taxonomy): Eukaryota > Metazoa > Chordata > Mammalia > Diprotodontia > Petauridae > Gymnobelideus > Gymnobelideus leadbeateri. The sequence goes on along the minus strand of WOXC01008442.1, from coordinate 56,522 downwards.
CATCTGTTCCTCTGCAAAATGCTTCTACTGGGTAAACCCTAATGCCTTTCTCCAACTGCCCTCATTTCTGTCTTCTTTTGTGTGTTGCTTATATCCCCTTATTAGATTTTAAGCTATTGTAGTGCAGAGTCTATATATTATTAATTGCATCTCCAATGCTTAGCATAATGCCTGGCTCATAGTAATTGCTTAATAAATGTTTATTGGATTGGATTGGACTGGAAGTATTTTGTGCATCCAGATTTTCTTATAGCAGGTTCTCCTTTGAAGATTCTGTACAATCTGTTGAGGGGTTGCTTTTTTTTAACCTATACAATTATGTGATTCCTATTTAATCTGTGGATCAGTATATATCAGTATTATTTTAACCTGGTAAACAACTAGGTCCTTTGCCTAGTCTTATGGATAAGGTTTGTGGATAACCATTCTCTCATTTTCTTGACATTGAACTGGAAACACTGACTATTGGTCATTAACTCTGTCTGTTTTTTTTTTTTTTAATTAAGGCAACTACACAGTGCAGAGATTCAATATAAAAGGTTCTAATAAATACAAGTCCAAGGGATAAAAAGAAAGAATCTCTTGACTTTTCTTTTTAAATATAATCAAAGATATAGATATAGATATAGATATAGATATGGATATAGTACCTTTTGTACCCTGTTTTCCAGGCACCCTCACTACTCGAAGGGTAATTATTCCAATAAGATTGGAGTAGTAGTCATACTTTGGAGTTTACATGGATTAAAAATGATGAATTTACTTAAAAATAAAAGATTTTGTTCTATTTTCCTATTTCACCCATACAATTTTGTAACTGGAAGGAACCATAAAAATCACTTTATCCAATACCCAAATAAGATATTTGAGGTTCAGAGAGGGTACATAACTTGCCTAGGGTCACAAAACAAATAAATAATATAGTTTCAACTTGAAACCCTGTGTTTAAACTCCAAATCCATAGTTGAATGTTTCTAATTGATCCATTAGTTACCAAAAAGGCTTCTATTCTTTCTTCTAAGAATTAATTTGAAATCTTTAAGACCAGTAGACTGGCAAAGTGTCTTCTTCTTAAAAAGCATATAATAAAATTCATAAAATCAAATAATAAGCAAATGTTTTAAGCACCAAAGGCAAAAAAAATGCAGTGAACTAGACAGAGCCCCTCCTTTCTAGTATTTTACATGTAATATTAAAGGCATGAAAATAAATAACACTTCTCAAGTACTGAAATGGATCTGTGGTCATACATACATGTACACACACACACACACATATGTCCCCTCCAACAAAACATATAGCATAAGACTCTTCTTATCCATACCTTCTAATAAATTGATCACATGGAGTCCTCCACCACCTAATATGCTAGTGGTCTTTGATATATACTGATTTTAGACAACTGCATAGATACATCCTTTTAGTCAATAATTTAAAGCATTGCAAAGGAACACATGATTAAGTACCAAAAGAATCTTACAGATAATGAGTTCTCTCTCCAGGAGTGGCTGTTATCTTTCAGCTCCATATCCCTAGTGTGCATGATATCCTTTAATAATACTTTAATGTATCTATGTTATTATTCTGTTCCACAGGTTCTCCCTCAACCTAGGTCCTAAGTTTGCTAACTTATATTATAGGTTTTGTTTTGTTCTCTATAGACACACCAGATATGAACAAGATGGAGGACTGAACATTTTCTCTTATCCTCACAACCCCTCAGACCTATCCAAAACAAAAATTATGCACCAAAGATAAGGCATGTCTTCGTGGTCTAAGACATCCAAGAATCCAAGAAAAGGTTAAAAAAAAAAACATGAACTGATCTTAACTGACTCTGAACTCACTCAACAATCCTGCCCCACCTTCCAAGTTACCAGAAGTGAAGCCTAGCTAACACACCCAAAGACAAGATAGGGCCTTTCAACAAAATCCATTCTTAAACCCTGGTCTGCCCTTTCTCTTTCCAGTCCTGTGAAGACACCAGCTGCAAGCTTGAGCCTTGATAGCCTTGATATTCAGCCCTTCAGGAGCAAAAGTCTGCTGGGGGCTGCAACCCAGAAGCACCAACACTGTGAAACTGAAACTCTGGTGCTGGGTTAGAGAAATGAGGAATAGAGGGAGTAGAATAGGTCACCAGAACAGGACACTATGTTCAGTGTTGTGGAGGGGGTGTCAGTTCTCACCACCCAGAAATCAGGTGGGGCAGAGATGTAGGCTGGTGAGCTAAATCGTCCAGTATGGCAGAAGAGTGAGACACTGACATGTAGTCCCCAAGGAAACCACAATCGGCATCATAAAGTAAATGATAAGGGAAACAAGGAAGAAAAATGAAATTACAAAAGATTTCAGGAAGAAGCAAACTCAAAGACTTTGAACTTAAATATATTTGATATGGCTTCCAGATAGAGTGAGATAAGGCAGCTATGAATAAATATTGCAAAACAAAGGAAAATGATTCACCACTTGCTTAGATAGAGGACCTGTGGAATTTGAGGAAAATAGAGAGCCACAACTCTATTCCTAGATGATTTAAATGAGAAATAAAATTGATAGCAGAATGTATGTCCTGCACAGCAAAAATGAGCAGAATAGAAAAAAAAAAATGGAATCTGCAATGGCAAACCTCACATAAGAAACAAAAAAGAAAATAATAAATTGAAGATTCAAATACACAGAAGTGGATAACCTAGAAGAAAATCAAAACAAAATAATGTTAAAAGAACATATGATCATTATTCAAGCAAAACATATTTATCTTGAAGACAGGATGCAGACAAACAAGCCCCACCCAGAAGAATATGACAAGACAAAAAACAAACCAAAAAGAAACCCAGCATCATGATGAAGGAAACAATATAAGAGAACTGCCCAGAACTTAGGAACATAGGAAATTAAATTCTGATTTAAAGTATTCATAGATCACCTTCAGAAAAAAACCCAAGGGAGAAAATTCCAAAATACATAATGTTTAAATTTAACAATTGAATTCAGAAACAATTTCTGCAAGCCATCAGGAGAAATACTTTCAAATAAAAAAAGAAAGGGTATTTAAATAATGCAAGACTATTCTGTACCTACTAGAAAAAGGAGGAGGTAATGGTATAATGTGTTTCTAAGAGCAATGGAGCTCAGGATGCAGCCCGAGGTGATTACAAATCCAAGCTTTACTATAAAGATAAAAATATGGACATTCAATAATAACACATACACACACATACAACACACACACACACACACACACACAGACACACACACACACTCACACAGCTGGTGGAACAATTGGTAAACCACTAAAATTACAGTCAGGAAGACCCAAGTCCAAATCTAGTCTTAAATACGTATTACCTATGTTACTCTGCATAAGATACTTAAACGATGTTTGCATCAGTATTCTCAATTGTAAAGTGGGAACAGTAATAGTACTTGCCTTTTATGGATGTTGTGAATATTAAATGACTTAATATTCATAAAAGCACTCAGTGTGCTGCTGGACACAAAGTAGGTGCTATATAAATGTTTATTCCCTTTCCCTTCCCTAACTAGTCCTCAGTAATGAATTTTTACCTTTTAGTAGTTTGTCATAGAAAATACTTAGTTCATAACAAAGACTTATAAACTAAATATCAAGGAAAATAAAGTAAAAATACAATATTATGTCCTTTTCCTAAGAGTTTACTCAACCTTGATTACATAGATACTTAGTGGGAGTATAAAAGGACATAAATATAGAAAGTATATATGACCAATGCATGCACGGAAGAGCACCTTATGCCTTTGCCATCATAAAGCTGTTCATGTCTTCTACTTAAATTATCATGTTTCTTAATGCTGTATTTGCTCTGACCATATGTTACTTTCTACTGCAGCTTCATATCAAATCTGACTGTTATTAGGGTCAATAAACACTCTAAGACATCATCCACTAGGATGGTTATAGATCTTATATTGTTTCTTTTAGCTACTTCCATCCACATTGGGTGAAGGAGGGCTGACATGATTAGTAAGTCTCTGTCCTATGATAGAAAGAGGTCATAACTCTTTCAAGCTGCTTTATCAGCTATCTCAACTACTAGCTATGATGTTTCCTTCTCCTTAGAAAAGGCTATACCAAGAAATAGAGTTTCAGGCTGAGGTCAGGTATCACCTTTGGATTTTTCTATAACTCTTCTATTAACTGCTGTTGTTATTGTTGTTTTTATTGTACCAAGACATACTTCATGCCCCATCCATATTGGATTGTCCAGGCCATCTTGCCATCAACCCAACACTGCTTGCTCTGATTCACCACCCCCACTTCCCACCTCTTCCTACCTCTTACTCTGGTGTCTGTAGTTAGTCAGATGTAATGATCCAATAATAAACCATATTAACATTGTTCCCAGAAGGACAATGACTTCCCTATGAATCAATTCATGGGTCCTTAAACTTCTCAGACATGCCTTTCTCTGGACACCACTCCAGAATATATGTTGTCTCCCTCCCCCCCCCGCCCCAGCCCATTAGAATCTAAGATCAGAAGCTATCTCACATTTTCATTTGTATCCTCAGCACCTAGGACAGTGCCTGAATTCATCCTATTCCTTTCTTCATAACTCTTCTCTAAATCTTTCTGTCACCCAACTTATGTTGATAACTCCATTTTAGCTTTCTGGATTTGTAACAAACCCCTGAATGAGATAAATCTTCTCATTGTGTACTTCCTTCAAATAGTAGAGGATTAAGAGGAACTGTAGTAAAGAAACTATTTTGACATCAATCCAACAACCTATCTTGCTTGGTTTGTTGTTGTGGTGGTGGTGGCAGTAGTGACAGTTTTGTTGTTTTTCTGAGGGGGTGAGGGTTGTTTTCTTTTTTGCAAAATTGAAACTGGGAGAATCTGTAGAGACATCAGAATTTTTGTTTCAACCCCCTCATCACCTTGCAGTCTGGCCCCTCTTTCTAATCTTATAGCCTGGTCTCTCTGCCTGACTTCTTAGCATTATCAGTGTGGATATTCTCTAAAAAATCCATCTGTGCCATCTTATAAAACCTGAAACTGCCTCTCTGCAACTTCTATCCATTACTCCTAATTCTCCCCTCTGGGGCAGCACAGAACGGTAGAAGCAAATGGATGGAAATTACAGAAAGGCATATTTAGGCTTGATGGGTGGAAAATTTTCCTAGCAATTAGAACTATTCAAGGGTAGAATGGGCTGCCTTGGGAGACAGTAGGTTCTCCTTCACTGGAGGTCTTCAAGCAAAGGCTGGATGAACACTTGTCAGAGATGTTGTAGAGGGGACACTTGTTCTGGTACAGGCGGGACTAGATAGCCTCTGAGGTTCATTCCAAGTATAAGTGTCACCACACTGATTATAGCATCAGGAAACTAAAGAATTGTAAAATTAGTGCCCTAGATTACATTTTCAATTTTGGATGAATATCCACTTGCCTGATTTCATTTAGACCTGCCCCTTTGAGCCTGTGCTAAATATTAAATCTCTATTAACTTATGAGCTAAGCTGTTCTAGCTCAATTTCATTATCTCATTTACAGATTAGACATCATCACAGTTTTAATGGAAATTTAAAGTAGGCTCTGGTCAGTCATGTGTTATAAAGAGGGGGAAACATTACTTTCAATCACACAAAGTCATTTATATTCCTTTGGATTTATATTCCTTTTATACCTTATAAGTCCTTTGGACTTATTCCTTTTTTTCTCTTCTTTCTTTTTAAAGTATAATAGTGTTTTATTTTTCCCAATTACATATAAAGACAATTTTCAACATTCATTTTCTGAAAGATTTTGAGCTCCAAATTTTTCTTCTTCCCTCCCCAAGATGGCAGGCAATCTGATAGAGGTTATACATGTGCAATCAAGTAAAATATGCTTCCACATTAATTATGTTGTGAAAGAAGAAACAGAAAAAAGTTAAAAAACATAAAAAGACAAAAAAGAGAAAATAGTATGCTTCAATCTGTATACAGATTCCATCAGCTCTTTCTCTGGATGTGAATAAAAATTTTCCACATGAATTTTTTTTTATTATCTTGGATCATTGTATTGCTGAGAAGAGCTAAGCTATAGTTAATCATTGCCCAATGTTACTGTTACTGTATAAAGTGTTCTGGTTCTACTCATTTCACTCAGCATCAACTCATGTAAATCTTTCCAGGTTTTCCTGAAATCGACCTACTCATCATTTCTTATACCAACAATTGCATTCCATTACATCAGTATTGTACAACTTGTTCAGCTATTTCCCGATTGATGGCTATTCCCTCAATTTCCACTTGCTTGCCACCAAAAAAAGAGCTGATACAAATATTTTCATATGTGTAGGTGTTTTTTCATGATCTCTTTGGGATCCAGACTTAGTAGGGGAATTGCTGAATCAAAGGGTATATGCATAGGGACAGCTAAGTGGTACAGTGAATAGAGCACTAGCCCTGGAATCAGGGTGACCTGAGTTCAAATCTGAATGCAGTTTACTAGCTGTGTGACCTTGAGCAAGCCACTTAACCCCAATTGCCTTGCCTTCCCCCTCCAAAAATCAAAAAAACAGTTTGATTATCCTTTCAGCATGTTTCCAAATTGCTTTCTAGAATAACTCTACCAAAAGTGTGTTAGTGCTTTGGACTTATTTTCCAGGGCACTATGAAATCTGACAATTTGGTTTATTTTTTGTCACTTATGCAAGCCAAGAGGGAGGGAAGGAGTGAGAAAACATGCAAAGGGCACTAGATTTAAGGTCAGATGACCTAGTAGCAGATCCCACATCTGCTATTTGCTACCCATTTTGTCACTTAACATCTCTATGTGTCAAGTTCTACAGAGTTTTCCAGTTCTAAATCCTAGAATCAAAATTTTTTTTAAGTTTTGTTTTGTTTAGGAAGGGAGATGAATAAGAAAGGAGGTCAATCATGGAGTAATGGGAAAACTGATAATAAAGAGCTTTGTGTTTTAGTGTTGGCTTTATTACTATTGATCTATAAATTAATTAACCTCTATGGATGTTGGTTTCCCCATTTGTGTCAAAGCAACACAAAATCTCAGTGTCAACAGGTACCTCAGTGGCCACCTAGACTTCAGATCACCTCTACAATATCCCAAATAAACCATTCCTATCTGAATGTGATCCAAAGGTCACGGCAGCTGCCAAAAAACTATGTAAACAGAGGCCATCAGGCTCTTGATGACTTCAGTATGAGCACATATCTCACTGCTCCTCAAGATCATCACCCAGTATGCTGGCTTGTGGGATGGCTAGGGCAAGGGAAGATTTTTTTGAGATAGTTTGGTGTGGTAGCGAATAGAGAGCTAGGCATATTGAGAAAGACCTGAGTTCAAGTCCAGTCTCAGATACTTAAGTAGTTCTGTGAGTCACTTTATAAGTCACTTAACCACTCTCTGCCTTAGTTCTTCAACTGTAAAATGGGAATAAGTCACACCTACCTCACAGGACTGTTGTGAAGATCAAATGAGATAACTGTAAAGTGCTTAACACAGTATCTGGTACATAGTAGGTGGTCAATAAATGTCTGTTTCCTCTTTCCTCACATTCAACTTTATCCCTGACTGAATTCCTGTAACCTGTCCATACCCTTCTACGCTAAGCTTTGTTATGAGTGCCAATAAAGTACCCATCCTCCTGTTGCTATGTATTATTGACAAGAATGCTGCCCTAAATTTGCATGACTGTAGGTGTTTAATAAATGCTTATTTATTGATTTATACAATTCTTAGTAGTTATTGTTCCTTCATCTAGTATAGTGGATAGAGTACTAGGTTTGGAGTCAAGAAGATCTGGATGTAAGTTCTTCCTCAAATTCTTAAAAACTGAGTGAGCCTACGACAGTCACTTAGTTTTCTCAACCCTCAGTTTACTCATCTGTAAAATGAGGATGAGACTATGTTTAACTCATACCTCTCAGGATTGGTGTGGCAATCAAATGATCTAACATACTTTGCAGATCTGAAAGCACTATGCACATGCCAGATGTTCCTCTGCTAATGTTATTTTCATATCTTCTAACCCTAGTCCTCACTTTCTTACTTCTCTTACTCTTTCTGAGGATGTTTACCTTAAGCAAATTTGTCTCTATCTCTATACCTTAGTCATCTGATTTGTAAAATTGGAATAATGGAAAATTCCTTGACTACTTCAGGGCTATATAAAAAGGACTTCATACACATTATGTCCCTACAGAAATGTGAGTGACGTTGTGAGAGGGAAAAGAACAGACAGACAGACAAAATCCATTTCAAAGAGGAAGGAGCTGTGAGTTGCTTTCCTGAAATTATATGTCACTGGAAATTCCTTCTAGGAAGTAGCTATATTCTTCTCCCCCCTTTTTAATGATTAGATTACCTCGATTCACCCAGAAAGAAATCTCCATTAACCTCTTGGCCTGGGGGGTGACTATTAAAATTAATTGGAGTTTTCTGAATTAGAACCCGTCCCACAGAGGTATAGATGCCCTCCTCATCTAATTATTAAGTTTTGCTCTCTAGGCTTGAATGTCCTCAAAGAGCTAATTCCTTTTGGATTGAAGCAAAGGAGTTGCTCCCTTTCTTTTCTGCTTTGTTTTGTTACTTCTTTCTTATTACTTATTCCATTGGTTATAAATCTTCTTTACAACTTGACTAATGTTTAATGTGAAGGTATCTGTAGAACCTATATCTGATTACATGTCGCCTTGGCGGGGGTGGGGAGGAGGGAGAGAAAATTTGGAACTCAAGGGATTGTGGAATTGGATGTTGTAAACTAAAAGAAAATAAATAAATAAATTTATCTAATTAAAAAAAGAGTTAATTCCTTTATTAAAATGATCATGTGGATATCAATCATGGTTAGGCTGTATTATGCTAAAAACAAAATTATGTGCTAGAAGGGTGTGACTACTGATGCAATGTATTTGCTGATGCAAGCTGCCCCAGAATGGGCCCATGTTTATTCTTGGATCAAATACTTCCAAGGATTCTGATCATAAACACTACTGTTAAAAGCCTCATCAAGGGTCTGCTGATAAACCTGTGTTGTATTTGTTTGTATTGTTTTTCCACATTCAGGAATTTCTCTAGAGTTCTTCTGCCACTGGAGTTTTCTATGCCTCATTTCAGCACAAAGTGGATTATAGGCTTTGACAAAACAACTTGGAACAGAGTCTGCTAAAGCTGTTGACTTTGGGGAATGGAAGAATATACTTCTCTGCTTAAATCCTTTTAGTCAGTAATTCAAAAATGACTGGGAGAAAAGCAGTTTGTAAGACCTGGCCTCTGTGCAAAAGAGTCTCTTGAGCAAAGAGTTTTCTTGACACGTGGTTGCTTCTGACCTGCCTTTGCTTTGAGCACTAGAATTCGCTCCTTGTCATTCTCCCTAAGCTTTGGCTTAGAGAATTAACATCAGTCCTCCTTAGGATGACCCACTATCATCCCTCCCCCCTCCTACTTCCTTCCCCCTGAAAAAAAACAACTTTGCCAAAACTTAATTTCAGAGAACATAATTGAATACCTCTTTCAAACCTTAGGGTCTCACATTAAATCACACATATAAGAAGTAGTTGTTGGTGTAAATTTTTACATTTGTCAATATTATTATCATCCTCTTTCCATTACCTTGTCTGTGCTCTTGGGGGAATCACATCTCAGGTTATTTCCTCTGACAAATGATGAGGGCAGACTGAATGATCTCTATATCTTCCTTTAAGTGAGATATTCAAGGATTATATAATACTGCCTTGGAATCACAGCTAGATGTGGGTCTCCTAGACAGCATTCCTAATAAGTTCACAACTGGACTTTCAGTTGAATTCAATTATCCCAGCCAAGAGGCATTTGCTTGTGGCTTGTGGACACTGACCTGAGAGAGGACAAGCTTTCTTGACTTCCCTGATATCTCCACTGCTGCCTTGTTTTGCTATTTCTTGTCCTATGACTCAGTTTTCTGAGACTTTCTAATTAATTCACAAAAGCTTCTTATCCCTTTAGCTTTTTCCCTTCTTATATTTTCATATAGCACATCTTTGACACTAAAACATACTATCTTGTGTCACAGCCTCCATTTACTTACACACACACACACACACACACACACACACACACACACACACACACACACATTATATGACATGTCCTACCACCTCACCCTACTATGAGACATTAAACTCCTTGAAAGTAAAGGCTATCAATTTTAATCCCCCACTATTTGAATATAATAATATAGTACTAGTTCCTTAATAGATGATTATTGAATTTTATTTTCCACCTTCCCTCCTTTTCTCACATTTCTCATTAATTCCTCTCTCATATGACAACTTTCCAGTCTTTAATCTCTCCTTTTGCCTCACTCCTGTTAAGTTTTCCTTTCTCTTCACCATAACCTCCAGTCATTCTACTCATTGAGTCTCCAAGCCTATCACCCCTTCTTTAACCTCATTCTCCTCCTTTCATAATCTTGAAACTATAGTTAGCTAACTTAACAATAAAATGTCCTCTACCCTTGATCCCTTGGTGACTCATACCTTCCCAAACTCCAGCTGTGGACTACCATGACCATTTGCCTTTTCTTCTTGCATACCTATGCTGAATGCCACTGAAGTGTCACTTAAATTGCTGGATAGTTCCAGCAAAAATTCATGTCATATAAATGTACTGGTATCTCAGACTGTGTGATGATACTCTTATTTTTTCATTATTTACTCTCTCACACTACCCATGGTAGATATTCCAGACTTTCTTTTCTTCCCTTAGGACTCCTATACCATTGCATCTCCTGTCCTGTCAAAAGAACATCTCCCTTCTTATTTCCCTGAAAAAAATAGGAGCTGCATGGCATGGATTCTCACTTTTTCCTTGTTCTATAGACACAAACTTTTCTATTCCATCCCTTCATTCTCCTCGCCCCTGCTCTAGACTCTGGAAAAAAAGGCAGTCCTCCTTACCAAGACCAACTGTCCTACGTGGGCTGTGGAACCCACTCCCTCTATCTCCACTGGTATCTTGCCATTCCAATCCTTCCACTCCACCCCACACCCCCATCTTCAGTCTCACCATATCCACAGACTCTTTTTGCTAAGCTTCTGTCTACAAATAGGTCTCCCCCATCCTTAAAATTCACCACCAGCTTCACTTTTTTGGACTGGACTGAACTCCTTCATGGTCCCAGGAAACTTCAGAGTCCCTTGAGATTGACTCAGCCTTGGTTCCCATGGAATAAATGTACCCTCAATAACCTCTGACCTTCTTATTAGAGAGCAGAGTAAAGTACTTCTGTCGCAGCCTCCATTTACAGATGGCTCCTAAGTTAGTGATCTTTTCGTTTCCTATCAGCTGGACAACTTTGAATTAGACTGTTAGGTACCATCTCTTTACCCTCCCCCACTGTTAGCTCCCTTTGTTGTATTATTTTCTTCCCTCCCCCTTAGATTGTAAGTGCCTTGAGGGTAGTGTCCATCTTTTTTCATATTTCTATCTTCAGCACTTAGCATTAGTGACTAGCATGGAGTAGATAATGTTTACTGATTATTGGCTTAACCCTGCCATTCTACCAACCTTTCACCATATATTCATATATATATATATATACACACACACATATATACATATATATACACATATCTATACATATATAGACACACACATATCTATACATATATACATACACATACATATATATATATATATCTTCCTTTTTATAGATAAACTAAAATAAGCAATGCATATAAGCATACTAATATGGACTGGTGGAATTGTTAATTGATGTAAGCATTTGGAAAATAATTTTATCATTATGTTTTAAAATGCATAATTATTCATTTGCCTTGACCTGGCAATCCCAGTATAAGATTGAGACATTTGGGCATATATCCCTGAGGAAATCAAAGATAGAAAGAAGTGATTATTATACAATAATGTTCACAACGCAGAAAAAGTGGAATCAAAGTGTTAGTTTGTCAATTGGAGAATGACTAAAGAAATTGTGTTTTAAGAATGTAATCAAATATTATAGAACTATAATATTATGAATATGAAAAGTTCAGAGGAACTTGGGGAAATTTACATTAAATGATATAACATTGATCCATAGCTACAAAAATATAATTCATCAAGTTTACAGAGAAGCACATTACATATAACTTTATGCAGAATAAATATAAAAGGATAAATGCAAAAATATACAGTAGTTAAATACAGTTGCTGTCCTTCATCCTCTAAGACCAAAATGACATCACTATGCTAGAGTGAAGTTTCAGTGTGTCTGCCTGTGGCTGATCAGACCTATATGAGCTCAGAATGCTCTGGCACAGGTCAGGCACAAATAGTCATGTGAACATTTTAGGGTGGATACTCTAAACTTGCACATCCTGTATTTCCTTTGAACTCCTTCAACTCTGTTTTGCTCATAGAGCACAGCATTTTCTGTAATGTGGGCATGCCATGCTGAGCAGTCCTGTGTCAGTGTCTCCCATGTCACACAATCAAGAGATACCTTGAGAGTGTCCTTGTATCATTTCTTCTGACAACGATGTGAACACTTGCCCTGTATGAGTTCTCCATAAAACAGTCTTTTTGGCAAAGGTACATTTTGCATTCAAACATGACCAACCCATCGGAGTTGTACTCTCTGAAGCAGAGTTTGAATTCTTGGCAATTTAGTTCAAGTAAGGTTCTTAGTGTCTAGTACCTTATCCTGCCAGGTGATCTTCAGAATCTTCCTATGACAGTTCAAATGGGAGTGATTCCATTTGTTGGCATGACATCTGTATACTGTCCAGGTTTCAGAGGCATACAACAATGAGGTCAGCACCATGGTTCTATAGATTTTCAATCTGGTAGTCAGTCTAATACCTCTTCTCTCCCATACTTTCCTTTGGAGTTTCCAAACACTGAGCTGGCTCTGGCAATGCCTGCATCAACATCATTATCAACGTGTACATCCCAGGAAAGTACCCTACCAAGGTAACTGAACTTATTCAAAATTTCTCCATTTGTTGTAACCAATGATTCTATGTGTGGATGGTTTGGTGGTGATGGTAAGCAAGTTAAATATAAAGTAAAGATAGAAGCGTATTAGCCATTTGGGGGGTGGGGATCAAAAAAAGCTCATGTAGAAGGTGGTAGCTATGCTTCATTTTGAAGGAAAAGAGGAACACGTTTCAGTAAGTGGGGGAGACAATATGGATGTGGAAAATGAAGTACCATGAATGAAGAACACAGAAACGACCAGTTTGGCTGGATCACATAGTACTGGAAGGGAAGTAGCATTCAATGAAACTGGAAAAGTAGGAGGGACCAAGTTTTAAGGGAATTTAAAGTCTACATAGTGGAGTTGATATTTGGCTCTTAACCTCGGAGTCTTCCTTATGATTCTTTAGTAAAGTCATTCACCTATCATATCTAACCAAGTCTTGTTAAAATGAGCTCAAATATATCTTCTTCCCTTCACTCATATGACCATCACTCCAGTTCAGGCCTGTTACCTGGACTATTGTAAAAATATATAATTTTCAATTAATCCTAAATTAAGCCAGTCTTGCCACTTATGTTCAAGTTTCAAAATGTAGTAAGCACCCATGGCACAGAAAATTCAATTAAATCCAGCTTTACTGACTTCACTTTAAGAGAACATACTTCTAAACTGAAAAGGACATAAAAATGACCCCTTAAGTTACACAGTCACTTGGTCAAGAAACTCAGAAAGGCATCCCTGCAAGCAGTAAGAGTTAAATAATTGCCACTGAAACAAACTAATTTGATATTTCATGTACAATAATCTTTTTTTTAATTTTACTATGTTATGGAAATGCTCACTTTATTTCTGAAGTTTAGAATAAAATAAATATAATTTTAAAATAAAATAAAATGAGATTACATTAATTGGACACAAAAGTGCCTTCTAGCTCTAAATCTATGGTCCTATAATCTTAAGAATTATCAGTGTCTGCCTATTGCTTCTAAAATAAACTATAAAGGTTATTGGGTTGAAATAAATTATCTCTACATGATCTGGCTCTAGTCTGTTTCTAACATTATTTACCTAACTCTCCTTCATCCATTCTACATTCCTGTCAAACTGACCCTGAACCCAAAACACCATAGGGTATATGTGTGAACAAAGTACAAGTGAGGAGTAGGCAATTCATGTTTCTAATACTCTATATGGTCAATGACATCTATCAGTGACATCATTATGTTGCTCTTATTGTCATTTTTTCACTGGTTTCATGTTCCATGTGGTTTCTTCCAGTGTTACTTTCTGCTTGTCTCATATGGTAGCTGCTTTCTGGAACTCTGATGTTCCCCACTTCACCACTGTTAAGCTGGTCACTACCAGGCTTTTGGTTATAACTCTTTGAGGAAAGCAAAGCCATAACACACCAAGTTATTGAACTAGGAAAGGCCAAATACTAATAAATTTGTCCCATGAAAGAGGAGGTGCGGTGGGAAAAGAAAATCTACCTATTTTAATCTATTTACCTGAAATTACTCCCTGACAGGTGATGGGCTCAACTCATCAAATGAGACATATATTTGGGGTCGTGTTCAATGTGGGGATTTGTTTTTCATGACTACATAGATTTTTTATAAAGGTTTTGGTTCTATTATTTTTTTTCTTAGTGGAGTGTGAGGTGAAAGGGAAGTAAAATAAGTCATATTTGAAAAAAAATAATTGAATGAAAGGAGAATTCATTTCTTATAAAAGTAAGATACATTAAAGCATTGTTAGTTAAGCCATGAATTTTTCTAATAATTTTGGAAAGTGATTGGAATTATGCAACGTGACCAAAATATCAATATCCTTTGTCCCAGAACTTCCTTTTCTAGGTATAAACTCTAATGAACTTACTTAAAAAGAAAGAAAGACATCAAAATATGTATGGAATTACTTTTGTGGTAGCAAAGAACTGGAAACAAAGTTGATGTCTATTGATTGGGGAATAGCTAAATAAATTAATTCACATGAATATAATAGAATGCTATCATACTGTAAGAAATTATGGATATGATTAGTGCAGAGAAGTAGGGAGACACTTATAGGATTGATACAAAGGGGAATGAATCAAGAAGATAATATCTACAATGACTACAACAATAGAAATGGAGAGACTAGCAACCAAAAGACTATCAGAATGTTGAAGAATTACAAAGAACAAACATGGTTCCAAAGAAGAAATGAGAGGTGGAAGGTCAATGGATGTGGAACACTATATTTTCATTTTTTTTTCATTTTATCAGTCAGTTTTGCTGATTATTTTTTCTCTTCCTCTTTTTTTTTTCTTTTTAGTTTCTTGTTATGGGATAGCTCTCTGGGGAGGAAGGGCAGTTTGAGGGATGGTGAACCTGCGAACTTGAGGACACATGTGGCCTTCTAGGTCCTTGGGTGTGACCTTTAGACTGAGTACAAGTTTTATAGAATAAATCCTTTTATTAAGGGGATTTGTTCTTTGAAGTTTATATTTATTCAAAGGGCTTCACTTGAAGACCTCTAGGGCCACATGTGACCTTAAGGCCTCAAGTTCCCCACCTCTGGTTTAGGTTATGTAAAAACAAACAAACAAAAAATACGAATTTTATTTTAAAAAGAGAAAGAAATCTCTAACCCTAGATAACTTGTTCCTATGAACACAGAAGCATCAATCACTATAACTTATTGATAGAAATTCAATTGTATATCTCTGCTTAACTTCTTATTGTTAAACTATACCAATTCAGGATCTATTTAGAAGATACTCTTCAAGCAAAGTGCTAACCGTTCCAGGGGCATAGGGCCCTCTGGTATCTTAACCACAAAATACTTTTGGTCTCTGATTAAATAAGTGGGACAAGAAGAAATATAATCCCAATGGGCATGGCTGTTTTCTTTTCCCTGCCTAGCCCATGCTTAGTCTGATTTCTATTTTGAAAATGTATATCTGACCATTAAGGAGCTGCCTAAAATGTGTAAATATAGTATTTTTAGTAGGATGTAAATTTCTTGAAGGCAAGGAATGATTTTCTTCTATTTGTTTTATATTTTTATATTATGCTATTATATATATATACTATAATTATATATAATATGATATGCTATATTATATAACATTTTATATTATGCTAGCTCTAACATAGTGTTTTCTATATGGTTAAGGATTTAATAAATATTTGTTGACTTGCTTTAGAACTGGAAGAGACCTTAGAAATCATCTAGTCCAACAGCCTCAGCAGGTAGCTAGGTAACACAGTGGATAGAACTTTAGGCTTGGAAACAGGAAGACCTAAACTCAAATTTGTGCTCAGATCCTTACTAGCTGTGTGATTCTGGGCAAGTCACCTAACCTCTATTTGCCTCCATTTCCTCAACTATAAAATAGGGAAAAGAATAACACCTACCACCCAGCGTTGTCAGGATCAACTGACAATATTGGTAAAGTGCTTTGCACAGTGCTCAACACAAAGTAAGTACTTAATAAATACTTCTTTCTTTCCTTATTGCTGAGAAGAGGAAACTGAGCTCCAGGGACAAATTTTGTAATGTACCCAAAATTACATGTGATAAATGGTAGAACTGAAATATGACCCAGGCTTCTGACTTTAAATTCAATACTCTTTCCATTACTGCAACAATGACAAAAGGTGCCTTTTGTGCTTGCTTCCTTCCATGGCTCTTCCCTCTCCTGGTCAACTAAGTAGGACTGCAGTCAGTCTCCTGAGTCCCAGCTCACAAAATGAAATTATGCTGGTTGCCTTATTGGAGTAAAGGAAGACATATGTTATGCAAATCCATTCTCAAAAGGCAGACATGGTAAACATAATGCTAAATGCTAAAAACAATTTCCAAGCTGACACTGAGATCTAAGTCTAGCAGTGGGAGCCCTGGAGATCTTACAGCAACAGACCCATTCCTTGTATTATCCTCCATCTTTCACTTGCTTTTATGAAAACTATATCCAAAATGTCCTCCCCTCTCCATCCAGCACCTTTGATTAGCAGTTTGAATATTTATTTAAGAAGTTGCTTCAGAGCCTTCTTTTTTCTTTAACTTTAGTTGTTTAGTATGCCAGAAAAAAATACAGATGAATATTGTAAAAACGAAAATTGGAATTTTAGTCAAAAGGACTGAATTCAATTTATATTTGACCACTTCTTAGTTACATGAGCATGGTTAAGTCACATCCCCCTCAATGGAAATCAGTTTATTCATATGAAAAGTAGAAATAGTAATACCTATCTCACAAGGTTGTTGTCAGGAAAGTATTTTGTCAAATGTAAGGTGTCTTAGATATTAAATTCTCATAATTGTTTCCCTCAGAGTTATTTAAAAAAAACCCTGCAGTTGAAATATTAGGTAATAACTATGTGGCACTTTTAAATGTCCAAAACACTCACAACAGTCAAGAAATCTCTGAGTTATTATAGAATAATTGTCTCCATTTTGGAGGAAACTGAGACACCGAGAGGTTAAGTGACTTGTTTATAGTCACAATGCTAAAAAGATTCAGAGGAAAGAATTTGAATACAGATCTGTCTCTAAGATCAACACTATCAATTAAACCATAAAATATTTTATGTATTTCTGAATTCCCATAAATAAAGTCCATCCCCTATGCCTTGTAATGGCACACAGAAAGCCGCAGATTCCTAAAGGTGAGGGCAGCAAAGTCCAAGATCTGGCACGTTTTACCAAATTTGAAAGGCAAGAGTCAATTGGGAGAGGATCAGCCTGGCTATGTTATATGCCCATCATCAAAGTACTGGTATGAAAAAGAAGTTGGAATAAGCAATCTCTAAAGATACTTCCATTTCTAGGACTTATACACACCTGTAGGATCACAGGGACCCAAGGGTGTGTCTAATCCAGTAATCTCTTTTTTACAAATGAGGAAACTAGTGAGGTTAAGTGACTTTTCCCATGGTCACCCATAGCAATTCAGAAAGACCACTATTCAAGCATTCAGAAGTTGCCAGCTACATGTTAAGGGATCCCTTAAATTGAGTAAATCATAGAGCCTTGAAATGTTAAACTATTTTGGACACTAAAATCATAGAACCTAAGATTTAATTGGGACCTCTGATGTCATGTGAACCAGTACTGTCACCTAGCCTAAGCTTGGAGATTTTCATTAATGATTTTCATTAATTCAGTATGCCTCTACATAAAGCCCATTCCACTCTTGGACGACTCTAACTGTTAGAAGCAGCCACAAGAGGTGTGCCAGGGGCCTGCTACTGAGTTATACCCTCACTCTGAGTAGTTTCTCCTTCATTCTTGTTTCCTTTTCAGGCAGAGCAAATATGTGTAAATACTTTATTAAAATAAAAAACACATGAAGGGAAAGCTGTTCCCCACTGATTGATTTTTCAAAAGCTCCCTAGACTGCTTCTGCTACAGATGTTTGCAAAATGATTGGATGCAAAGTGGGCTTAATTCATAAAAGCAATAAAACGTTGCTTATTGACTGAACAGATGAACTAGCTGAGGGGGGATAATTTGGAGTGTTCTTATTGGAAATGCTTTGAGGAAATGTAATGATAGTGGAGAGACAGAGCCTTATTAGCTATGGTAAATATATTTTTTTTCCTGCATAATGTTTTAGATGTTGCAAAATTACTGGAAAAAATAACCCCTGAA
This sequence comes from Gymnobelideus leadbeateri, assembly GCA_011680675.1. Lineage (NCBI taxonomy): Eukaryota > Metazoa > Chordata > Mammalia > Diprotodontia > Petauridae > Gymnobelideus > Gymnobelideus leadbeateri. The sequence continues at coordinate 37,929 of WOXC01008442.1, read as the reverse complement.
TTTTCAGCTGCATTAGATATTGAAATGAACATTAGATAACTTTTGATAACCTACTTAATATTTGAGATTGCCAATAATAATAATAACAATAATTTTGAGTGTAGAAGAAAGAACATTGGACTGGGCTTCTACCCTGGCTCTGACATTAACTCACTGTGTAACTTTAAGAAAGTCACTTTCTTATTCTCAGTGCCTTTGCCCACCCTGACTCCTTCAAAATAAGAAAAATAGGACTAAATTTTTTCAACCTGTTTAGAGACTGCTATTGACTGAAGGCAAATTTTTGTCAGGTCAAAATATTTGGCTACATAAGTCATTACTTCTAAAAATCCTGAAAGTTTAAAAAAAAAACTGCTGGTATAAGTGAAAGAGAAGTAGTTTTGAAGTCTGAAGTTCTGAGTTCCAAACATGACTCTGCTACTTACTAATAAATGAAGGCAATGTGGGCATGGTATAATAAAAACGATTCTCACAGGTGAGCCACGAGCTGCTCTAGGTATGCCTCAAAGTTTTTGCTATCATGTTATTGTCAGTGAAAGATAACTTAGAAATACTTTTATTTAATATACATTTTATTTGCCTATCATATGTTATATGGTAGGCTTAATATTCACAAAATAAATAAAACCTGTTTATTATATTTAGACAATAGGTTCAAAACGTATCAGGCCTTGAATTTGGAAAGAACTCAATAAAAATTACTGCTCTTATTGATGAGAAATTAAACATGTGTAAGTTTCCCAACTATCCTGGAGTAATGCAAAGTTAAATTTTCAGTGTAACAGATTTCTTCAAGGCAAAGAAAACTGCAGTTGGGAAAAAAAAAACTTTTAAAAGTGTTTGAGAAGCAATAGCACAGGGAATACAGTGCTGGACTTGGAATTAGGAAGTCAGGAAGACATGTTTGGGTTTGAACTGTTCCTCTAGGACTAATGACCACAGGTAAGTCACTTTATTTCTTTGATCCTCAATTACTCCTTCTCAGACCTGGACATAACAATAACTAAAATACCAGCCTCATAATACTGCTGTAAGGCTCAAATGAGCTAATATGTGTAAAGTAATGTGCAAAGTTTCAAACACTATATAAATGTAATAGTATATTAATGTAGTACTGGTAATAGCAGTAGTAGCAGCAGTAACAGCAGTAGTAGTACACTTCCTGGGTAGAGCCAAGATGGTAAAGTAGAAAAAGCATTCAGCTAATCCCTCCCAATATTCCTCTCCAAAAAACTTTAAAATAATGCCTCAAAATTGAATTTTAGAGTGGCAGAGTCAATAAAAGGTCAAAGGGAGATATTCTTCCAGTCCAAGACAATTCAGCAATTTGAAAAGGGTGATCTGTGACTTGAGGGTGGGTGATAGCCCAGAGCTCACATAGATGAAACACCAATGGTAGGACTAAGTGGTGGCAAAAAAAGCAGCAGCTTAAAGAGCTCCCAGCCTTGGGGCGGCTAGGTGGTGCAGTGAGTAGAGCACTGGCCCTGGAGTCAGAAGGATCTGAGTTCAGATCCAGCCTCAGACACTTAAAGCATACACAAATAAAAACCTAGCCGTGTGACCTTGGGCAAGTTACTTAATCCCAACAGCCCTCCAAAAAGCAAAAAAAAAAAAAAAAGAGCTCCCAACCAGAGACAGAAAGGAGACCTAATAGCTAGTCAGAAAGAAACTACAGGGGACCTAAGTGCTAGCACTGAATGCAGGACCAGATACTTTTTGGCACCTCCACTGTCTATAACCACTTCTTGGCTCTAAATAGATCAAAAGCAGGGAGGAGGACTTTTCAGTCAAGAGGCAATAGAAGCCCTAAAGGCTAGTAATTCTTCTGGTCCCAAGAGAACAGGCATCCTAAGGAACAGTATGGGTTGCAATCCCAAGAGATCAGGGTCCCATGCTATATAAAGATAAGTGTGCAGACCAGGCAAACAGTGACCAAACCTTTCCCCAGATCACACCACCTTGGAAGCACGAAAAATTCCCAAAGCCCTGAACTACTTCTGAAAACAGAATAAAAATGTCTGAAGCTTGAACCTCCCCTCCCAACCTGAGAAAAGAGCCACATAAATTTCGAAATCAGGAAATAAAGATGAAAAATTAGCAATCAACAACAAAATAATAATAACCTGAGCACAGAAGTGTATAAAAAAAAATATGACCACAAAAGTGTATTATCATGACAAGTAAGATCAAGATAAAATTAGGAAAACAATTGTAGCAAAGCCTCAACAAAAAAATGAATTGTACACAAAGCCCACAAGAATTTCTGAAAGAGCTAAAAAATGATTGTAAAAATAAAAATAATAAGAAGATGGATAGAGGATAATATATAGAGGATAAATTAGGGAAAGAAAGGAAAGGAAAGGAAGAAAATTATACACACACACATACATATGTATGTATGTGCAATTAAGAACTTGTAAAAGAGGCACAAAAATACTGAAGAAAATAACAACTTAAAACCAGAATTGGCTAAGTGGAAAATAGGTATAATAATTCATTGATAAAACCAACTCCTTGAAAAGCAGAATTGATTAAGTGGAAAAAAGAGACACAAAAGCTCATTGAAGAAAATAATTTCTTAAAAATTAGAATTGAGCAAATGGATGCTAATGACTGTGAGGCACCAAGAAACAATGAAACAAAGTCAAAAGAATGGAAAAAGAGAATACTATGTAAAATATCTTATAGGAAAATAACTGACCTGGGAAAAAAGAGTGAGGACAGATTAATTAAGAAATATTAGATTATCTGAAAGCCACAATCAAAGAAAGAATTAAAAAAACATATTTCAAGAAATGTTCAAGGGAAATAGCCCAGATAGCCTCAAACCAGAGGGTAAAATAGAAATCAAAAGAATTTACTAGGGGCGGCTAGGTGGTGCAGTGAGTAGAGCATCAGCCCTGGAGTCAGAAGGACCTGAGTTCGGTTCTGGCCTCAGACACTTAACGCACATACAAAAACCTAGCTGTGTGACCTTGGGCAAGTTACTTAACCCCAATTGCCCTCCAAAAAGAAAAAAAAAGAAAGAAAGAAAGAATCTACTAAATACCACTTGAAAGATATCCCAAAATGAAAATTCCCAGCAATATTATAGCCAAATTCCAAAACTCTCAGGTTATAGAGAAAATCCTTCAAGTGGTCAGAAAGACACCATTCAAATACTATGGATACCCAGCAGGATCACACAAAATTTAGCAGCTAGGAGCATAAATTGGAATACAAGACTCCAGAAAGCAAAAGACCTGGGATTATAACCCAAAATAACCCACACAACAAAACTGCATCTACTCCTTCAAGGGGAAAAAATGCATGTTTAAGCATTACTGATTTAAAAAAAAAACTGAATAGAAAATGTGACTGTCAAATACAAGATACAAGATAAGTATAAAAAGGTAAGCATAAAAGATATATCATAAAGGATTCAATAAGGTTAAACTGTTTATTTTTCTGTATGAGAAGATAGTACGTATATATCCTCAGGACTTTATTAGTACAGTTAGAAACATTATACAAAGAAAAATGTGCAAGAGTGAGTCCATTATGTTTGGACAATTTTTTTTTTTAAAAAGACAGTATTGGTATTTGGGGGAAAAATGGAGGAATAGTCAGTGAATTGCTCTAACTCTCCCGTATTCACCTCTGAATAGCCATAAAATAGGACTCCAAAACAAATCCTGGAACAGCAGAACCAGCAAAAAAATGAGGAGAAACAATCTATTAGCCCAAGAAACTTGTAAGATTGGCAGGAAAGGTCTGTCTCACTAGGGTAAAAGGGGAGTATAGTCCGGGACAGAAAGCATCCCAGTAAGTCAGAAGCAAACTCCACCTCAGCAAATCAGTGGGAGATCCTAAGCCCCAGTGTAGTGAGATAAGCAAACAACAACACCATGATCACTCAGTGTTCCTCAACATAGCAAGGGGAATGGGCAGACTCCATCTCAAAGAACCACCCATTCTTCTGCATAGCCCTGGGCAAAGAGGCAACCTCCAGCAGTCAGACCACCACATGCTGCAGTGCAGCCCTGGAGAAACACAGAAATATCCCATTCATTGATCTTAGCACACACAAGACACGAGCACTAGGACCCAGGCTTAGCACCTGCTATTAGAATTTACAGCTGCCAGAACTTACAGCCTCCAGTAGAACCAGCCACTCTACAACCCACTCTTTCAGTATAGCACCAGAAACACAAGTTATCCAAGGGCCTCATTTCAACATCAGTGCAGCACTAGGTAAACAGCCAGGACCTAGAGCCCTTGGCACAAGAAGCCTGAGACAGTGCCCCTTCCACCTTAGGGGAAGAGCTCAAGTTAGAAAGAAAGGAAAAAGGCAGAGAGAAAGAATGAGAATCTGACCATAGAAGTTAATATGCTGATGGGGAAGATCAAGAAACAAACTTGGAAGAGGACAACAATGCAAAATATTTGTGGGAAAAATCCCAAAGAAAAACAGGAAGTTGTCTCAAGCCCAGGAAGAACTCACAGAAAATCTCAAAAAGGAACCTAAAAATCATATAAGAGATATAGAAGAAAAACTGGGAAAAGAAATGAGAGAGGTGTGAGAGAATCATGAAAAAAAAAAAGAAGTCAACAGCTTAGGAAAAGAAAACAACTGCTTTGAAAGTAGAATTGGACAAATGGAAAAGAAAGTACAAAAGCTAACTGAGGAAAACAACTCCTTAAAAGCTAGAATTGGGCAAGTGGAGCCAGTGACTCTATTAGATATCAAGAATCAATCAAACAAATTGCAAGTGTGAAAAAATAGAAGAAAAAGTAAAATACCTCATTGGGAGAACAACTGACCTGGAAAAATAGATCCAGGAGAGACAATATCAGAATCATTGGACTGCCTGAAAATCATAAAAAAAGGAGGGCCAGTACAGAATTTTTCAAGAAATTATCAAGGAAGTTTGCCTAGATATTCTAGAACCAGAGGGCAAAATAGGAGTTGAAAGAATCCACTGATCACCTCAGGGAAGAGATCAGAAGATAAAAACTTTTAAAGAAGATTATAGCCAAAATTCAAAACTGGCAGATCAAGAAAAAAATACTGCAAACAGCCAGAAAGAAATAATTTAAATATTGGGGAGCCACAATCAGGATTACACAGGACTTAGCAGCTGTAATTAAAGGATAAGAGGAACATGGAACATGATATTCCAGAAAGTAGGGCAACATGTAAGAATCACCTACACAGCAAAAATTAAGCATAATACTTCAAGGGGGAAAATGGTCATTCTATGAAAAAGAAAGATTTCAAGCTTTCATAAGAAGACCAGAACTGAACAAAAAAAAATTTTGTTCTCCCACATCAAGACCCAAGAGAAGCCTAAAAAGAAAAAAAGGGAAAAGAAAACACAAGAGATTTAATGGAGTTGAACTATTTACATCTCTACATAGCAAGATGATACTGGTAATTCTTTAAAATTGTACTATTTTCCTCCTTGAAGTATTATGGTTAATTTTGCTGTATTAGTGATTCTTGGTTGTATTCTTGCTCTCTGAAATATCATGTCTATATTGCTTTCTACTTCAATCATCTCAGCCAGCCTGATAGGTATAAAATGATATCTCAAGGTTTTTTTAATTTATATTTCTTTAATCAATAATGATTTAGATTGTTTTAATTTCTTCATCAGAAAACAGTTCATATCCTTTGACAACTTATCAATTGGGGAATGACTTGTATTATTATAGATTTTACAAAGTTCTTCATATATTTGATATTTAAGACCTTTATCTAAGAAACTCTATATGTTTTCCCTAATTTTTCTGCTTTTCTTCTGATCTTGGTTATATTTGTTTTATTTGTACAAAAAACTTTTTAAGCTTAATGTAATTAAAATTATCCATCTTATACCTCACTCTGCTATCACTTGTTCATACATTATTTACTATCCATTAGTCTGATGAGTAATATAAAGTTAATAATATCAATAAGTTCTTCTATTTTTCTTGTATTATTTCTCTTCCTATCTAGATCATGTATTCATTTTGACATTATCTTGGTAAGCCATGTAAGATACTTGTCTATAAAAAATGTCTGCCATACTGCTTTTTGGTTTTCTCAAAAATACTGACCAAATAATGAATTCTTATCCTAAAATCTTGTCTTTGAATTTCTCAAGTACAATGTTACTATATTTACTTGTTGCTGTAAATTGTATGTCTACTCTGTTCCATTGATCTACCTTTCTATTTCTTACCCAGTATAGATAGTTTTGATAATTAGTGCCTTAATAATTTAAGAGTTGGTAATGCTAAACCTACTTCCTTTACATTTCTTTCATTATTTCCTTTGGTATACTTTACTTTTTGTTCTTCTAAATGAATTTTATTTTTTTTCTAATTTGATAAAATATTTTATAACATGACTAGGTTGTATATAATATATAACTTAATTTATATATGTAATAATATAATGCACATTATATTATTACATATATAAATTAATATATAACATATAGAGAGATAGAGAGATAGATAGATAGATAGATAGATAGATAGATAGATAGATATAGCCTAGAGGGAATGAGTTTTTAGGTTCAAATTGAGTTCCTAATTGCTATTCTTTAGTACCAAGCTATATGCTCTACTTGACTCATATAATATATAAATTATATATAATATATAAATTATACATAATATATAAATTATACACAATATGAAATGTAATATATAAATTAATATAATATAATATATTAATATAAGATATAAATTACATAAGATATAAATTATTATTTATAAAATTTTCATTTTTATTATATTGGCTCTGCCTAGCCATGAACAATCAATTATCCTTCAATTATCTAAATCTGATTTTATTTATACAACAGGGTTTTTTTTTTTATAACTGTGTTTATATAGTCCTGTGGTTTGTTTTGACAGGTGCACTCCCACCTATTTTATATTGTCTAGAGTGAGTTATATATTCTGTAAAAGTTATTTTATAGAAATGTATAGAATCTTAGAAAAGATAAAATTCTATCGAAGAAAATATAATGGGAATAGAAAGGAGTATAATTTAAATATTTTACCTTCTTTATTTTTTATTGTTTTAGGTTGTCTGTGTTTTCTTTTCACATCATGGCTAATATGTTTTGCTTGACTTCCCAGGTATAATCAAGATCAACTTGTCTTCCTAAAGATGTGTGGGTGGGAAAGAGGGACATAATTTAAAATTCATTTTTTTTTAATGAGTGTTTAAAAATTGGGAAATATTTTTAAAAGTAAATAAAACATTTTTGAATAGAAAAATAATTTAAAAGTAGTAGTAATAGTAGGTACAGCAGTAATATTTTTTTCACTTTCTTTTTTGCTTTTTGGAAGGCAGTTGGGGTTAAGCGACTTGCCCAAGGTCATACAGCTAGTAAGTGTTAAGTGTCTGAGGCCAGATTTGAACTCATGTCCTCCTGACTCCAGGGCTGGTGCTCTATTCACTGCACCATATAGCCACCCAAGCAGTAATATTGTTAGTTGTAGTAACAGCAGTACCAGTAGTAGTAGTACTACTACTACTACTACTAGTATTTATAGTAATTCTTTGTATTACCTGCATGACCTTAGGGAAGACAGTAAACCTTTCTGAGCTTCAGTTTCTTTCTCTATAAAATGAGGGCGTTAGGCTAAGTGATCTTTAAGGTCCTATCAAGTTTTTAGTTTTTCTTTAAACTTTCCTACTATTTATTATTCTACATATAATGTGGGTGTCCATTTCTTGAGCCTTTAAAAGTTATAATATCTATGCTGGAGGATATAGATAGAGAATGCAAATAACTAAAATATTACATTGATCTGTAGTCAAATTTTATTTGGTAATTTTACTGGGATCAATTAACTCAAAGTTTCCTCTTGGGCTAACATCCCACTGTATAAAGAAGTGTGGCTTTAATAAAACAAATTTATTAGAACTAGAATCCTTAGAGCTAGGTTCTACTCCTGGCTCTGACATTTACAAGTTCTGTGACTACAAGAATGTCACTTAATGTCCTTGATCTTCAACTTCATTATCTGTAAAATTTGTTAATTCTTATGTAAAATACCTCATAAAGTCATTATGATGAGAGTTCATAATAAACCTCTAAAATGAGTTGTTATTATGAAATGATGATGATAAATAGCAGGGCATTTTTAACTTGGCAAAATGATTTGCTTTTGTTAACTGATTTAATCTTCACAAGAATCCTGTTAGGTACAAAAGGAGTTAATATTCCTATCTTACAGATGAGCAAACTAAGCCTCAGAGATCTTCCATGACTTGTTCATGTCACGCAATGAAAACTAGAGGCAAGATCTGAATCTAAGTCTCTCCTGACAAGCCCAGTGCTCTGCTGTAAATGTCATGCTGCCCATTTAAATACTTATAAGTAAATTTAGGTAAACATCTTTCTACATTTATGTAGAAAGAATTGACTTAAAGTCATCTTGTAGGGTAAGGCACTAAAGGGCAGACGGACAGAGAAAGGTCTCCTGAAGAAAGTGGGATTTGAACTGAATCTTGAAGTAAGTCAGGGAAATCATGAGACAGAAGTTAGGAAAGAAAATATTTCAGGTAAGGAAGATAGTCAATGCAAAGTTATAGAGTATAGAGTATTTTGTGTGAGAAACATTAAGAAGGCCAAGGAGGCTGCCTTCATAGACTGGAAAGGTTATGAAGAGCTTGCAGTGACAAACAGAAGATTTTAAATTTAATCCTGGAAACAGTAAGGAGACACTAAAGTTTATTGCATCGTGTAATGAGATGGGCAGATCTGCATTTTGGAAAAATAACTTTGACAGTTGTAGGATGGATCAGGAAAGACATGAGGCAGAGAAATCAACCATCTCACTATTGGAATAGTCCTGAGAAGGGGTCATAAGGGTGGCTTTGTGAGTAAAGAAAATAAAATATATGTGAGAGATATTATGACAGTATAAATGAAAAGATCTAACAAAAGGTTGGATTGTGCATATGGTCTATACTTCAAGTAGAAACAAACAAGAAATTATCTTTCAACTTTAGAACAATTCCATTTTATAAATATATTTCATTTACTTCTTAGGTACAATAAGATATTTTTTAAAAGCTCTCCAAAATCTAAGCATCAAGAAGGATCTCAGAGGTTATCCCACCCATTAGGAGAACAAGAATTCAATTATACTGAATGCACAACAAAAGCTGCTTATTAGCTGTCATGTCTCTCAAATGGCCAGGAACCTACTACCTACTGAGACCATTTTACTTTGAAGTGCTCTAATTATTCATAAGTTTATCTGCATACATTGATTCTACATCTTTCTGCCTTCTGAAGCCGAATACAATAAGTCTATTCTTTCTTCCATGTATAGGCCCACAGAGCAAAAGGACTGGGAGTCAGGGGGACCTGTATTCAAATTCTACTTTAGATACTTTCCAGCTGTGTGACCCTGGGCAAATGAATTAACCTTGCTGCACATTCCCAAGGGTAAAATCTAAGATCATTTCTCTCATGGCTGAGCTAACATATTTTTCTCCCAATGAAAGAAATTAACTCTATAAAGTTTGGCATATATTAGCATCTGTATACTTTCTCTTATTTATGTTTGCTATTGACTTAGACAAGTTGATTTATTTGCTATTTGCTCCCCGTGTTTGTTGTAGAACTGGCATTTGGTTAAAAGGGAGTCAAGTCTTGGGCATATAGCTTGGTACTAAGGAATAGCAATTAGGAACTCAATTTGAACCTAAAAAATTATTTCCCCTAGGCTAACAATATTAAAAGGTCCAGATACATGTAATTCTAGCCAGGTGCTCCACCTTTCTGAAGAAAACAGCAGAGTCAGCCCCTGGCCCCAATTTCCTGCTTCCCCTCTTGGCAAGAATCAAAGTTTGCTTTGAAGAAGGATGGGGAGACAAGAAATTGAGAGGCTCTTTTCATGCCTCCATGTAAGACACATCTAGATAGATTCACGTGGACACATAACCTATTTGGTCAGAAAAGCTCAAACCACAACCATTTTACATAGGCAAGGGAAATCACATAGCAAGGAGTCTGTCAGGAAGAAGTTGTGTAAAAAAATCCCAATCAAACAATTATTAAACAAACAAAAACTATGTAATCACAGGAGCATAGCCAGAAATCAGTTGGGTTTTTTTGTTTGCTTTGTTTTTTGTTTTGTTTTTTTCTGGAGAGCATTTGCATGAAGGTTAGTAGATAGAGGAACAACCATGATATTGTCCTGGGAGTATACTATAGACCACCTAGGCAAAAGGTATTTTAAAAAGAAATCACCACGGGGCGGCTAGGTGGCGCAGTGAATAGAGCGCCGGCCCTGGAATCAGAAGGACCTGAGTTCGGAGCCGGCCTCTGACACCTAATCCACACAAAACAAAAAACCTAGCCGTGTAACCTTGGGCAAGTTACTTAACCCCAATTGCCCTAAAGGGGCGGCTAGGTGGCGCAGTGAGTAAGAGCGCCGGCCTCGGAGTTTGGATGACCCCGAGATCAGATCCGGCCTCAGAAAATGAGCACCCACGCATAAATCAAATGACTAGCCGTGTAACCTTGAGCAAGTTACTTAACCCCAATTGCTTTAAAAAAAAAAAAAAAGAAATCACCAACCTAACCTAGATGTTTATATATGTATACGTGTGTGTGTGTGGTAGTAATGAAATACTTCAAATATCTTGAAACTTTCTCTCAAGGTATAGTCCTACATATAGGAAGAACAAATAGACTTGTGATTTTGTTGGTATAAGAAAGACCCAGAGAGAAAATCCCCTGTACAAATACAGTTTGGCAACTTTTCTGAAATTTATAGTCTTAGAGCAGCCTAGATGAAAAAGAGGTTATCGGACTTGCCTAGGGTCACACAACCAGTAGAGTTCAGAGAAAAGACTTGAACCCAGGTTTTCTTGGCTTTAAAGCTGGCACTCTACATACTGCACCATGATACTTCTCATGGGCATGTATCTCTATATCTCTATTGATATATAAATAGCACCTAGATTTGGGGAGAATATATTTAGAGTGGTTCAGAGAAAATGACAAGCAGGACTGCATGTCTCAAAGTCTGCAATGGAAATCATTCCAGATCAAATGAGCAATTCTAAATAATGATATTCTAAAGACACAAACAAAAACAATTGTCATGAAGAAGAAAAGTTAGATTTTCCAAACAGATTGGTATGACTGCATCAACAAACTCTGATTTGTTGAAACATAGAGAAGATAGAAATAAAGCAGATATTGAAGGACAGAAACAAAAACTTGATTCAGTCTTATAATAATTACATATTGGAGTATGATAGCTCACATTAAGCCAAATCTGAAGATGAATGCTAAGAACAAGGAATGGGGCTTTTATATAGTTATATTATAGAGAAAAGGAGGATCAAGAAAGGGATGGGACTATGACCCAGGATGAATAGAATCATGATAAAAATTGAGAAGAGTCAGCATGAACAATACATTTCTTACTTGCATACATTTTTCTAATCCAAGTAGAAAAATCCTTGAGCTTGGGGTTGAGGGCGGGGGAGGGATGGGAACATATTCAAACCCCAAATTTAAAAAAAAAATAGAAACCACTTGGAAAAAAATAATAAACCTGATGGCCCTGCCCACAAACAGAATTTGGGGTAATGATATAAAAAAGCTTTAAGATAAGATTTTTTTTAAGTAGGAAGGAGGGGTTGAAAGAAAAATAAAGGAGAGATGGGGAAAATTGTATTCATTTAAAAGGAACTTGTGCATTTTTCTTCTCTGGTCTCTTGTACAGGATTGAAAGACCTAATGCTATAGAAAGTCCCCTTCCTTTACTTACATTTGCTACAATTAAATGTGGCAGTGAGGAAAAATATGTGGTTCAGATAAAAAAAAAAATCAGCACATGCTCAAAAGCCAAGACAGCCCAGACCAAGTTATCCTTGGGAAGTCATACACTGTTGGCACACTGACTATTTCACAGTTTTTACTATGAGCAGGAAAACCCAAGACTTGCTGCCTTACCAGGTCCACACTGGAATGGCTGAGAGAAGCAATTCAGTTCCTGTATTTTTTTTTACTTGACTGACACAAGTGAAATTGGTGCTTGACCTGAGGCAGGCTGGAGAGGTGCCTATATTTAGCATATTCATTGGTCTCAGAGAGGACAGAGCATGAGCAAGGGAGAGATAGAATGTAAAACTCAATTTAAAAAAAGTTTTAAAATTGTTTTAACATGTAATTGGGGAAAAATAAAATATTTTGTTAAAATATTGACTTCACATTATGTTGAAATAACTATGCCTTAGTATAACGCTTCATTTAAAACAGAACAGGGCAATACTTCCAGGAATAGGAAAAAATGTCAAATCATGAACTGATTAGATGAGTCCCGTCCAAACCCTTCTAGATTATCAAGATTAATATTGTTGTTGTTCAATCATTTTTGCTTGTGTCCAACTCTTCCTGACCCTATTTGGAGTTTTCTTGACAGAGATAGTGGAGAAGTTTGGCATTTCCTTCTCCAGCTCATTTTATAGGTGATGAAACTGAGGCAAACGTGGTTAAGTGACTTACCCAGGGTCACACACAGTCACAGTAAGTGTCTGATACCAGATTTGAACTCAGAAAGATAAGTTTTCCTGACTCCAGTTCCGTCACTCTATCCACTGCACCACCTAACTGCCTAAATTAAGTATTGTCATGAACAAAAGACGTGAAATTAGGGAGCTTTTCATGAGAGTTAGAGTACTTGGTGATTAGCCCAGAGCGCCCTCTACTGTTAGATGATTCATATAAATATTGGGGATTAAATTGAGGTTTGCAACATAGGACTTCATTACTGAATGGGAACAGGGCAGTTTTTACAGACATAATGAGAGAACTCTTAGTTGCCCCTGGTTTCAAGTCATCTGTCCCAAACCAACTATATCTTTGGGAATTTAAAGAACTGACAGATGACTAAACTACTGTTACTGATCTTTAAAGGATTACAAAGAAAGAAAGATGTACTTTAAGACTTGAGAAAGACAAATACTGTTCTAATTTTCAGTTAAAGGAAGAGTAGAATGTATAAACTTTATGTCATTGAACTAGACTTCAATTAGTGACAAAAATCTGGAATGTATTAATGATAATCATTTCAGATAATTTGAACCTCAAGATAAGGGCCAAAGCCTGAACTAATCAACCTAAGCAATCAATGCTTTGTTTTGCTCTAAAAATGCCCTTTCCTGTGTCCTCAATTTAAGACCAGATAAGGCTGACCAGAAGCATTCTTCCTGTCTGTAACCACTAAAGGACAGGATGTATAGGACAAGACATTGTTTTGAATAGTGGAACTTTTCTTATCTTGGTATCCTATGGACATATGCTACATAGGGGAAACACAGATATCCTGGGATGTTAATTTCAATGGACAAATTATCAATTGTCTTGTCTTACTGTATTTACAACTTATTCAACTAAGAAACTTCCTTTCTCGTGGCATGGTTAAACATATATGGAGGGACACAGATATCCTGAGGTTGAAATCGTTCAAAAATGGTTTTAAGACTTCTCACTCTTTTATCAGACAGTCAGATTTTACTGGCTCCCTGTGTACATGTATTCTGCTAGCTTTAAGGGAATAAAACAATATGAATTTATATATCACCAAGGATGTTTGCCTCTTTTAACCAAATTTTCAGATTGATAGCTATCAGTGATATGACAGTACTATCAAAAAAAGTAGTGATCACTGAGAAGCAGCATGGGTTCATTAAGAATAGGTCACACTGTCTTCATTTCTTTTTTCTCATTGCTTCTGGGTGGCCAAATTCCTTAGACATTATGTCAGATGTTTGATAAAATGTCTTAAGCTGCCCTTATGAACAAGGTAGATTTGTTAGACGATCATACTGTTGAGTCAGATCAACTAATCAAAGACTAGGCCCAAAGAATATCAGTAGAGTGAAAGTAGAGTGCAGTACCCAAGGAATTTTTCAATTGGCCTGTGCTATTTAAGAATCTTAATCAATGGCTCATGTGAAAGGAGAGGCGGCATGTTTATCAAATTTGCAAATTATACAAAACCTGGAAAGGATAGAAAACCTGGATGTAGAGGATCTAGAGAAATACTAGCAAGTTAGAATCAATATAGTAAAACTATATATATGTATATTTTTGTGTGTATATATATTTATGTGTGTATATACATATATGTGTATGTATATCTATGCATATATACATGCATATATATGTATATACATGTATATATTTTCTATGTTTGGGTTAAAAAAATTTTGTAAGTTCAAGAACAGTGAAGTATAAGCTAGAAAGGGAAAGTGTCTTTTAAAAAATTGCCAGATTTTTTTGAATTTCAAGTTTAGAATGAATCAACAGTTTGACATAGCTACCAAAAGCATTTCTGAAACTTTGACCTCATTGAGAGGCATAGTACTCTTTTTCTAGTCAGACATTATATGAAGCATTATATTCAGTTTTGGGTACCATATTCCAGAAAGATTAAAGTCAAGCTGGAAGATATCTAAAAGAGGGAGCTTCAAGACCATGTGGTTGAAAGATGTTTAGCATGAACAAGAGAAGACTTACGGGGGAATGTCATAGCAAATTTTGAGTATTTGGGAAAATGTCATGCAAAAGTGAGATTAGACTTGTTCCTCCTTGGCCTCAGAGGACAAAATTAGAAACAAAGTAGAACAGTAGACAAAGTAGATAAAAGTAATGGAGAACCAAATTTTGGTATCACATTAAGAAAAAATTCCTAATAATTATACTTTACTATGAGTAAACTGAATTTTTTTGTTAGTGGTAGGTTTCCTCTCATTTGGGAGGTTTCATAGAAAGGAAAGAAACAAGCATTTCTTAAATTCCTACTATATTCCAGCCACTATTCTTTTAACTGCTTTACAAATATTGCCTTATTTTATCCTCACAACAACCCATGAAGTAGGTGCGATTATTATTCCCATTAAATGGATGAGAAAATTTAGGTTGAAGAATGTCAAATGACTTGCCAAGGGTCACAAAGCTAGGAAGTGTCTAAGACAGTACCTCTAACCATTCTGCTAACTTTCCTCTCAAAACATAAATTATCATATGTGCAATGACTAGCACAGAGTAGGTGCTTAATAAATGCATATTGATTGATATAGTATGATGAGGTCATAATGCCACCGGGGTTCCATTAGAATACTTATAGTTGAGTACAAACTGTGTTACTTATTTGATATCTGACTGTGGGCAAGAAAATTTATCTTTCGGGGCAGCTAGGTGGCGCAGTGAGTAGAGCGCTGGCCCTGGAGTCAGAAGGACCTGAGTTTGGATCCGGCCTCAGACACTTAACACACACAGACAAAAACCTAGCCGTGTGACCTTGGGCAAGTTACTTAACCCCAATTGCCCTCCAAGAGGCAAAAAAAAGAAAATTTATCTTTCAACCTCATTTTTCCCAAAAGTAAAATAGGGTCAGTTATACCTAACCTTTTGATGGCTAAAAGGAAGGTACTTTATAAAGTGCAAAATGTTATAGAAATGTGAGTAACAATTATTAATAACGAAATTTTCCAGTTGACCAGAACATTTTTAAATGGCTAATACTTTCCAAATGATTGAGCATTTATTTGTTAATCATGCTTACAGCCCTGGACTTTGAACACAATTTAGATGGGCAGTGGCTTTGGTCTACCTCTGTCTGAAGAACTCTTCACAAAGAGCCTTTTTTTTTTTTTTAGCCAAATCTATTAACTACACAGTCAGTGGCCCAGATGTTGACTCTCTATGTACCATATTGCTTGAGGACAGAAAGGAACTATGCCTTTGGCATATATGCCTCTATATGCACTACTTAGAAGTAAACCTCCCTAGAGATAAGGGGAAAAAATACATTGGGGATCTAGCAAAATATTAAAACATGTGGGCGGAAGAAGAAAGCTCATTTGGGGGTCATGGAGTCAGGAACACAGATGACATATGTGCCAGTTTTCATTTAGTTTAATTGCCTCATTTGGATCTCTGGGGTCTAGACTGCTTTTATTGCACAGCAAGTGGGTGTTGGTCCTAGCTCAGAACCATACGGAAAGTTGTGGGGAATGAATCCTACCAGGGGGAAGGAAGATTGCTGGACTCCTGACCTAGACAGGAGGTTTCACAGTAGTGTGTTAATTATAGCCCAGTGGCAGAATCTGGCTTGCATCAAATTGGCCCAGAGGCATTCCAAATCAGCTTATCCTATCAAAGCTTCTCAACTTTGCTCAAAATGTGGGAGGGAAAGGGACAGGCAGCAATCTGTAACACAACTAGTCTTGTATATTGGAAAGAGTACTGATCCCTACTCTGTATCTTTGTCTCCTTGACTCTCAATTTTCTCATCTGTCTAATGAGAACATTGGATTAAATGATCTCCCATGTCCCCTCCACTTCTAAAACCTAACATACTATATTATAAATAACTAAACCCCCTTACTTGAACCTAGGGTGGTAACCATAGGAGAGCATTTATGGCAATGCCTCAACGGGGACAACCCAAGACACAAGTAGACATTGTCTTCTCCACCTTTCCAATTCTTTCATAAAATCATAGAATTTTAGGATTTAGAACTAGAAAGGTCCTTAAAGAATGCCTAGTCCTACATCATCATCTGACATGTGAGGGCACTGAAATTCATAGAAGTAGCAACATAGCAATATGGATAGAGAAGTGTGCATAGAGTTAGGAAGATCTGAGTTCAAATGGAGCCTCAGACACTTATTAGCTGTGTGACCCTGGCAAGTCTTTGTACCTCTATGTGTGAAATAGTGATAAAAATGGCACCTACCTAGCAAATTCTTGTTAGGATCAAATGGGACAATAATTGTAAAGAACTTAGCACAGTGTCTAATACATAGCAAGCAGTACATGTTAGCTATTATTATTGTTTATCATTCTTTTAGTGGTGCTATTTATTTTTGGAGGTGGGGAGGCAAGGCAGTTGGGGTTAAGTGACTTGCCCAAGGTCACACAGCTAGTAAGTGTGTCAAATGTCTGAGGTCGGATTTGAACTCAGGTCCTCCTGACTCCAAGGTCTGTGCTCTATTCACTAAGCCATCCCTATTTGCTTGTTTGTTTGTCTGTTTATGTATTTGCTGTTGCTATTATAAGTGACTACCCTCAATACCTAAGCATTTACATTTATGTCACTTTCCTTTACTCTCTTTCTCTCTCTAATATAATGGGATGGAGGAGGAAAGCATGGGAAGGAGGCAGGGAAAACAGTGATTTTTAAGCTCTAACATTCTGTGTCCAAGGTATCTTCTAGCTTTGACATTCTGTGCTTTGAGATCCAAGACCCCTTCTGACTCTGATATTTGATATTCTATGTTATAATGGTTTTTCTGTCTTCCAATTCTAGAATTGCATGCCCTATATTCTAAGATCCCATATAGCTCTGATACGATGCTGAATATAGTTTTCTTTTTTAACATTTATATAACATTTTAAAGTTTGCAAAGGGTTTTATATTATCTCATTTGATACTCACAATCCTGTGATGTAGATGCAATTATTTTACAAATGAGGAACTGAGGACCAGAGAGATTAAGTGACTTACCCAAAGGTCACACATCTAGTAAGTGTCTGAGGAGGATTTTGCACCCAGATCATCCTGACTCTAAACTTACATATAATGCAGAACATCATTCTATCTTCCACAGTATTTTTCCAAGATTTCTCCCAGCTCTGACATCCTATGAAATAAGATCCTATACATTTCTGACAGTGTATGTTCCACATTGTGAAGTTCTTTCTAACTCTCACATTCCATATCCTATGTTCTAAGTACCCATCTGGCTCTTATACTCTGTGTTTATGGTCCCTGATAATTCTGACATTCAGTGATCTAATTTTTAAGGTGTTTCCAGCTCTAATACAGTGTTCAATGACCTAAGATAATTTCTTCTTTTTCATCATTCCTTATAGTAACATTGCATAATCTGTCTTCTGAGGTCTATTCCATCTCTCATATTATAAGGTCTAAGGTCCCTGCCCTTTTATTTTCTGTACAAGAAACAAAAAGAAACAAATAGAAATTTGTAATTTCTGTAATAGAAACAAAGACAGAATTAAAGCTGCCACTCATCTCCAGTTAGTATGATGTCTTCTTTATTTTCACTTTTTTATCTAAAATTGCAAAATATTTCCTTTTTCCTAAAAGTTCCTTGGCTTGGGGTGGCTACGTGGTGCAGTGAGTAGAGCGCTGGCCCTGGAGTCAGAAGGACCTGAGTTCGGTTCTGGCCTCAGACACTTAACACACACAAAGACCTAGCAGTGTAACCTTGGGCAAGTTACTCAACCCCAATTGCCCTCTGAAAAGCAAAAAAAAAAAAAAAAAGTTCCTTGGCTTTCTGAAGAAAGCTTTGCTCAAATCTTCCATCAGTCAACCCTGTTTACTTAGCTCTAACAAAGGCTTTAATCACTTTGGTTGCAGCCTCACTGTGAGCTTCAGCAAGCTTCTCATTGACCTCCATGATTTTTTCAAGAAACTCCATGTTCATGTTCCTGTCTGCCTCTCATAACCTTATATCCTGTGTTCTAAGGACTCTTTCAACTCTGACATTTCATATTCTAAGGTTTCCAGGCTTTGTCTAAGTTTCCAGCTTTATTATTTGGGAATTTTCTGACCAAAACAGACACTAGTATTTCCCCAGATTTTTGTTCATTTGGAAGGGGCATGTGACCACCCTGAAAGGGTTCCATCTAAAATAACTGTTTACTTGCACAACACAAAACCCTAGAATATCTTGATTGAGGTCCAAATATGGCCTTCCTATTGCCTACAAATTCCTTTGAAGTTGAACAAAGAGGGCGGAGAAGCTCAGCTCTGAAATTGGACATTAGTCACAGCCTGGAGAGAAAATGACAGTTCCATGATATTCTTAACTCAGGTTTCAATGAGCGTGGTGAGGTTGGGTGTGTTTGAACCTCCTTTGAAGATGCTGGGAGGCACTCCACATTGCCCCTGGGGCCAGTACCCTTTTGTGAAATTTTCACTGGGTTATGCTTGTTTCCATATGAATTGATAGCTGATGAATATTTCCAGAGCCCTTGGCCAAAATATTGAAAATAGACTAGCATGAGCACACTGTGGGAGGAATATGTTATTCCTGGAGCTGGGTACTGGACAGAAAGGACACACCATTATCTCCTCTTGGGTAACTGACAGGGACAAAGAGACGATCAGAGAACCAGAGAGGTCAGTGGCAGGGGGTGGCACTTCAAATGTTACAACTAGTACTATCAGAAGAATTCAGAACAAAAAGTGTCTTTGTCTAATGTCAATGTGGTAGAAAAAAGTTTCTTTTAAAAAAAAATCATTAGACCCTAAAACAATAGTATCAATGGAAGTTATGTTCCTGCAACATTTTTTTTCCAAAATGTAAATGCACTCCTATCCCTCCTCTTCTTTGCTGTTACAGTTTGGAATATACTAAAGAATTAATTATGATAGAATTTATTGGAGTTTGAAAGAAAAACAAAACAAACAAAACTCTGCTATATTTGTTGTCTTATAGTAGCATATAAGAAATGTACAGGAATATACCGTGGTATATAGAGTAGTATATAAGAGATGTACAGGAAAGTCAAGGTTAATTTAATGAGTGCCTAGTTGTTTTGAAGATTGCTCCTGTTTGAAGCAGCATTCACATTTCTTTAAAGTTTATAGAACATATTTCTTGAAATAGTCCCTTGAGGTAGATATTAAGGCGATTATTGTTCCCCATCCCCCTCTATTGTTGAAGAAACAGAAGCTCAGAAAAGCTTAATGCCCAAATGGTAATGTAGCTAATAATTACCATAGTAAGGACTCAAAACCTGGTCATTTAATCCAAGGATCACTGTGTTTTCTACTATGCCAAGCTATGCTTTATAATCTCTAAATTCCTTTCTAGCTATAATAATTATTATTACAAATAACATAGCATTTATATATTACGTTCAGGTTTACAAAGCATTTTATAAACATTATCTCATTTGATCCACACAACAACCCTGGGAAGTAGGGGTTCTTATTAGCTATATTTTATAGAGGAGAAAACTGAGTTAGACTGAAATTAAGTGACTTGTCCAGAATCACATAGTCAGCGACTGTGTAAAACTAGTTTGAATACTGGTTTCCTTGACTCTACATCCATCATTCTGTCCACTTAGCCATCTAATTTCATAACATCCTAGGACTCAGAACCAGGATAACTGTAGAGTCCAAGTATACTCCACAACTTCTATCTTAGAAATGGGATCCCAGAATATCAGGCTTGGGATTTCTTTCCAGTTCTGACTCTGAAGAACTGTGTGAGCTCAAGAAAACCACTTCTCTCTGGGCTTCAGTTTCCTTCTTTATAAAATACTTGAAGGAATAAGATTCAGGATAAACAAAATCAAATAGCACACTGTGAATTTGCTGCTGCCAGGAGAGCTAATTATTTTCCTCATTTGTCAACGTGTGTGTGCACGCACATGCACTCATATTCCTAGTGGCCTGCCCCTCTAACCAAAAATGTAAATGGTTTGTCTACATGGATTGGTGCGCTGCCATTTTGTTTTATTTATTCATTCATTCATTAGACAAGTATTTGTTAAACACTTGCTCTGTGGGTGTAAAGTTTAGATTTCATGGAGGTCTTATGCTCAAAGGTCTTATAGTCTATTAGGGGAACATTACACAAACACAGAAAATAACAATGCAAAACATTACATTGTTAGTGTAGACAGATTACACCATTGGTGAAATTGGCTAATGATAATGATTAAGCCTAATTTACCCTTTACCTACATGGTAGATTGCACTGGCTGAGATTTAGCCCTAGAGTTTGTATTAATTACTTGGGACAAGCAATGATTTTGATATTGGTTTCACTTTATTATAGTAATGGTCGCCTTTGTAAGCTTCTACTGATACTAGGCTCAATCAGAATCTCTTCTTCTGTCAGACTATGAACTCCTTGAGAGGAAGTTGGTTTATCTACATGGATCAGTGCGCTGCCATTTTGTTTTATTTATTCATTCATTTGACAAGTATTTGTTAAACACTTGCTCTGTGGGTGTAAAGTTTAGATTTGCCTTGCTTAGTATCCCCAGGGCTAAACAAACTTCCTGGTACAAAATCATTGCTATTGTTCAGTCATTTCAGTTATACCCTACTTTTCATGACCCCATTTGGGTTTTTCTTTGGTAAAGATACTGTACGGATTTGCCGTTTTCTTGTCCAGCTCATTTTACTGATGAAGAACAGAGGAAAACTAGGCTAAGTGACTTGCCCAGAGTCACACAGCTAGTAAGTATCTGAGGTCAGATTTGAACTCAGGAAGATGGATCAGTAGCAATGAAGCAATTAAAAAAAAAGTGCAAATAACAAAAAAAGAAAAGAAACTAGATCTTAGCATAAGTAGAAAGGATATAATTATGAAATACAAATAAAGTTGTCTATTAGTATCATAGCCATTCTTTAAGACTTAACTATAATGATTCTTCCTCTGTGCATTGTCCACTATCACCCACACACATACCAGATATCCTTAGTTTCTCCATATTTATTGGTTCCTTCTCTCCTGCTAACACACATACTCAAATGTTATCTATCCTTAGAAAATCCTCACTAGATCCTACAACCCCCTTCAATTATCACCCTATATCTCACCTTGCTTTCTCAACCAAAACACTAGAAAAGGTTAGCTACACTTGTTCTTCTGCTTCCTCTCCTCACTCTAACCTCTTCTTATTCAAACCTTTCAAATCCAGCTTCTGATCTCCATCACTCACCTGAAACTGCTCTCTGCAATTGCCAATGACTTCTTAATTGTCAAATCTCAAATCCCAAATCTCAGATCTTAGCCCAGATCTATCTCGACCTTTCTGCAGTCTCTGGTACTGCTAACTACCCTCTCCTCCTAGATAGTTTGCTTTCTTTGGATTTCTATGAAGATGATTTCTTTTGGTTTTCTTCCTACCTCTGTGATTCCTCCTTTATCTCGATCAATAAATAAACATCAACAAAGTACTTACTATGTGCTAATGCTAAGTGCTAAAGATACAAATAAAGGGAAAAGATAGAACTTGCCTTCAAGGAGTTTACAATCTAATGTGGGAGAAAACATGCAAATACACACATATATACATACATAAACACACACACACATATATACACACACAGATGTGTGTATATATACATATGCAAATATACATATATATACATACTATATGTCTGTATATGTATTGTGATATACAGAATAAATAGGAAATAATTCACAAAAGAAAGGCATAAAAATTGAGAAGTTGGGAAAGGGCTTCCTCTAGAAACTAAGAATTTAGTTGAGATTTAAGGAAGCCAGAAAGTTCAGTCATTGGAACAGAAGAAGAAGAGCTAGAAGTTATCCAGGGAAAATTTCTGGAGCTGAGACATGAAATGTCTGGTTAGTGGAAAAGCCAGGAGGTCGATGTCACTGGATTGAAGAGTAAGTAGTGAGGAGTAAGGCATAAAAATACTGGAAAGGTAGAAGGGGGCTAGGTTATGAAAGGACTTTAACACCAAATAGAGTGTCCTAGAGGCAAAAGGAAGCAACTGAAGTGTATTGAGGAGAGGTAACATGATTGGATATAATCTTTAGGAAAATCACTTTAGTGGCTAAATGGAAGATGGATTGGAATAGGGAGAGACAAGGCAGGCAGACTCACCAAAAGGCTATTTCAATAATCTATGTTTGAGGTGGTGAGGGTCTACAATAGAGTGGGGTCAGTGTCATAGAAGAGAAGATGGTGTATTCAAGAGATGCCTTGGCGATAGGTTGGATATGGAAGGTGAGAGTCAGTGAGGAGTCCAGAATGTCTCCTGGGTTATAATCCAGAAGGAATGGGAGAAGGGTGGGGTCCTCTATAATAATATATAAGTTAGGTGGGCATTGGTCTTAGGGGCAAAAATAATCATTCCTTTTCAAACATATTGAGTTTAAGATGTCTACTGGGCATTCAATTCAATGTCTAATAGAGATGAAGACTGGAGGTCAACTGATAATTTGGGGCAAGAAAGATAGATTTGAGAATCATTAGCGTAAAGATGGTAATTAAATTCATAGGAGTTGATGAGATCACCAAAGGAAGAAGCATAGAGGGAGAAGAGGGATCAGCACAGAACCCTGAGTGACACAGTCAGAAGCATGCCCTGGAATAGGATCCTGGAAAGGAGAATGAGAAGGAGTAATCAGATAGGTAAGGAAGAAAATCAGGGGAGAATGATGTCCCCCAAAAACCTGGAGAAAAGAGAGTATCAAGGAAGACAGTGATCAGTCCTGTCAAAGGCTGCAGAAAAGATGAACAAGGAGAAATCTCCTTTGTTGGATCATTATCCATGTCTATTTTCTATCTGTGAATGAACCTCAACGCTTTGTTCTGGGCACCCTTCCCTTTCTTTTCCACCCTCTCCCTTATCAGTTTATCAAAGGTTTAATTAACACATCTATGCAGATGACTCCCAGATCTATATTTAGTCCCAATTTCTTTTCCTAGCTATAGTCCCACATTACCAATTACACATTGGACATTTCAAATTGTATATACTACAGGCATCTGAAAGTCAACATGTCTAAAACAAACCTCATTATGTTTTCCCAAAACCTACCCCTCTTCTCAACTTCTAATTTCTGATCAATGCACCGCCATCCTTCCAGCCACTCAGGTTGACAGTTGCTGTCAACTGTTGGCAACAATTTTGTTGTCATTCTCTACTCCTCATTCTCGATCATTCCATTAGGCCAATCAGCTGGGAATCTTTGGCATTTCTACCTTCACACCATTTCTCAAGTCTGTGCTCTTCTATATTCATACAGGTACTACTGTAGTTGTGATCCTCCTTGAGTCTCAGACTATTTTAATAGCTTCCTAATTTGTTTATCTGCCTTATTTTTCCCACTCAAGTCCATACAATATAACTGACAAAGTGATTTCCCAAAAATAGTTTTCATCATGTTATATCGCTACTTAATAAAGACCAAAGTCTCCCCCTTCACTTCTAGTATCAAGTACAAACTCCTTCATTAAATTTAATGATCCTCACACTTAACCTCAATCCACCTTCCAGAATGACCATACCTTATTCCTCTTCATGTAAGCCTCAATCCAGTCAGACAGGCCTTTCTTATACAGGACTCTTCATATATAGTACTCTATTTTCCACCTCTGTGCTTTTGCATTGCTGTCACCCTTGCCTAGAATGCACTCCCTCCTCACCTCTACATCTTAAAATCTTTAGTGTTCTTCAAGAAAAATGGTCAAGTGCCATATTCTACGTGGGGCTTCCCTAATCTCCAAAACTACTAGTATCTCCCACACACAAAATTACCATATATCTACTTTATATATCTTTACATATGTGTATAATGACTGTTCCATTGGCATATAAGCTCTGTGAGAGCAGAAAGAACTTCATTTCTGTCTTGGTATCCCCAGCTGTAGCCAGCCCAATGCCTGGAACAGAGTACTTCATAAAGAAGAGAGCTTCATAAAGTCTTGTTAATTAACAAAATGGAATCCGTTCCTTTTGATGCTCCCAACAATCAGCCTCCTTTGTTGGTGGCCAAGATAGATCTGCCTCAGAGTAAATTCCGTGAGGTCACATCCTCAGTGAATTATTTAAAGCTACCCTGGTTCATGTATAGATTTGATTCCTTGCTATCCTATGTTCTTTCCTTTATATCTTTTTGGCTATTCAGAGTAACTTGAACTTTTTTTAGAGTTAGAGGAGGTTAAAACAGAACTATTCACATTGTAAGATGCTTCCTAACACATGATTGTCAATAGCAAAGCCAGTGGGAGGGTAGGTCAGTTACACACCTGCTTGCAGCTTAAAGAGCAAAGCATGGTCACAGAAAACAGCAACAAGTGGCAAATGTACCTCTGCTTACACTCTGGAAGTGGTGTTAATCATTTATTGGCATTACAAAGGACAGTGTGACATAGTAGAAAGAACACTATTTTTGGCCTAAGAGGATCTACGTTCAAATCCTGTCTCTGCCACTTTACTACTTGTGTGACTTTGGGCAAGTTCTTTCAATTTCCTATTTCACATTTGTCCTAGATCTATTAGAATATGAGCCCTTTATAATGGAAAATCTGTCAGTAACAGGTTACCCATGATTAGATTTGCCAACTCCAGCTCTGCCAAAACAGAACACAAATCCTGTAAGTTGAGTGAGGTGGGCAAGTGAAAGAAAGGGGTGATTTAGGAATCAACAACATGTGGTGGTTTTGGAGATTCTTGAGTCCTAACTCTATTGTGTGCCAGGCTATGAATGTGACTGGTTTATTCAGACACCATTAGTGATGAGTCTTGCTTTCATGAAAACCTCCAAGAGTAGGCAAGGGAGTTTGACAGTTCTTGTTTATTCAGAGTTGTGGAGACTGTCAGTACTAGTGAGAAAGAGTTATACTCCACATTCAGCTGCTTACTGCGTGTCTCAAGTACATTGTCAGAGGCATTCTGTTGCCAAAGCTTTTAAGTCTTTGAGGCAAAAATGAAGGTCCTGGTTTTTCATTACTTGCCAACATGATGCAGTTTAAAATTGCATTTGTTATTTTGGTATCAGATGACCTGGAGTTGAATTCCTGTTCTGTCACTTACTAACCGTGATTGGAAACAAGTTCCTCCAGATTTTAGATTTCATTTCCCTGGGTCCCAGTTTCTTCATCTTTACAACAAAGTGGTCATGTTAAATGAACTTTAATGTCCCTGCTTTTTCCAAATCCTATGGGGTAGGAATGGGATGGAGGAGTTATGGGAAAACTACTTCTGATCAACTCATTTGTTATAGAAATGTATGTGCATATGCTGAGCATCTATTACTTTGGAATTTGGAAAAAGAAAAAGTATTGAGAATGATTAATATCAGCAGACCCCTTGGCAATGTGAGGACTAAGCTGAAACTGAGATTCTTTCTGTTTAAATGGTTCAAGTTCAAGATGTTCTTGCCTCTTAACTAAAAGGTAAACAAAGGCCATTTTTTAAAAACCGGGCTATAGAGGATTTCATTTCCAGACCAAACACCAGTTCACAGAAATATGTGAAAGAGTGACAGAATTATACAATAAATTTTCTTTCTTTTTTTTTCCTTATGAACCCTGTGCCCCAGATGTAGCCTCTGTAAACATTCTGTCTGAGCGAGGAATATCTTGTTTCTTAGCTGCAATACAATTTCACAGGCTCGTCGAAATGAGAGACAGAAAAGATCTATTAAATCATTTTGTCCGCTCCCTGCCAGCATGGGATTGGTCCCTGAAGTACATTTTCCATTGCTTTGTCGATTTGGAAATGACTCAAGCAAGGAGGTTTCCATCACTTCCCATGGGAGACTTTTCAAGGCTTTAATCGTCCTCGCTGTTAAGATTGCTTTAATTTGCCTTTGCTCAATTTTCCTTTGCTCGGCTTCATTCTGTTATTCCCAGTCACTCTCTGCTGGATGTCTCCATCCTTATTCTATCTCCCCTTCAAAGACTTACAGGGAGTGATCATCTGTTAGTCATCCACGAAGGAATGGAGTGCTTTTAATCTCTCCTCCTGGATTCAATACCTCCATCTCCCTCCATTGTTTTTGCTGAGACCCTTTGGAGATAATTCAATTTTCTGTCAGTTGCCACCAGATCCAGTTAGGCACAAGGTAACTGGATTACTCAGACTCAGTGTATTCCAACATTGCCCAACAAGCATTTTAGGATTATGATTGCGTCTTCTGCTATGATCCATTAGAGCAGATTTCTTTCTAGCATCATGCTAAATATGGTCCAGAGACTGAAAGACACTGGCTTTGGCCACCCATTCATATTCAGGATTTACCAGGCCACTAAGACAAAAAGTATATGTATATGCATATGTACATCTGTCTCTGTATGTGTGGGGGAGGAACAGCACAGCAAGACAGACAAGAGACTGGCCTGACCTCTGGGCTGCCATTCTACATCACACATATGCTTCCAAGTTACTCTGGGATATATCCAAAATTATGAGGCAACTCAAAAATATAAAAATTACTGTAATCTACCATTTTCCACCTACAGCTGGTGGAAAGTACCTGGAGATTTGTTCTAAGTGGGGGCACATGCTGGCAATGGTGATGATTTTGAAGATGATTCATTTCAATGATGGAAAAAAATGTTTATCCTTTGATAGGGGAGTTTCAATAATAAAATAGAAACAACTCTCATTTATGTAGTACCTTATAGTTAGAAAGTAACTTCCTTATCTTCATAAAAGCTGCATGAAGCATGAAGTATGTTATTATATTAATTTTATAGAGGAAGAAACAAGTTGAGAAAGATGAAATAATTTGTCCCAAGGGCACACAGCTAGCAAGTATAGAACCAGGACTTGAATTTGTGTGTTCTAAACTTACACCCATCATTATTTCTGCTACAATATCTCTAACTCTCTAATAATTCACCAGGGTGGAGGCCTTGTGCCCAAAGATTCTTTCCTGGTGACTTGCACAGTATCCAGAGCCACTATTACCATTCTTACCACTTTTGTTTAAGACAAAATTCCAAATTGGGGTAGAAATTATATAGCAAGTGTGAGTTGCTTTTAGTGAACACAATATGTGAAAATTCATATTGAGAAAAATGCAAAAATCCTTTTAGCTGGAAACTAAAGGAATGCTCGTTTATTGGGGAATGGCTAAGTAAATTATGTAATTGAATGTTATTACATAATAAGAAATGATAAAATGGATGTTTTCAGAGAAATCCAGAAGACTTACAGGAACTGATACTGAGTAGAAAGCAGAACTAGGATAGCAATTTATACAATAACAACATTGTATAGAAAAACAACTTTGAAAGACCTTAGTTTGATATAGTACCGATCATGACTCCAGAGAAAGCATACTAGTCCCACACTGGCAGAACAGTAGTGAATTCAAGGTGTAGAATAAAATACAAATACTTATATATACATATACATATACATAGATGTAAATTTGAGGAATTTGAACTGTTTGATCAAGAAGAAAATAAATGTTCAGATTGGGGAAGTAACTTGTCCAGGCTTTCTTAAATCTTGATCTCATTCACATTCTCTTCCAGAGTTAAAGAGAAATCTTATTTTAAGAAATAATATCTAAAAAACCAAATACTGTACCTACCAGTGCCTAATCAAGGTGTGATTATTCAACAAATCAACCTCATAAATTTAGTGATTGGGATTCTATAAAAAATCCAGAGTGCTAGTCAAGTAGCTATCTTTCTCTGTTTACTACTGAGAAGTTTCCAGTTGGTTCATCCCCTTACAAGATTTGAGGGTTCAGGACCTGCTCCCAGGGTTGGGTTATAAATCCACAGGATTTTGGAGCTAGAAAGAACTTTAGGGATAATATAGCCCAATCCTCTTGATTTATAGAGGAAGAAACTGAGGTCCAGGATGTGGAAGCAATTTGCCCAAAGTCACATAGTTGTTTAATAGCATGAGACAACCATAAGATGTTTTCTGACATCCAGTTCAGTGTTCATTCCAGGACACTGTCTCTAGCTCTAGCAGAAAACACTAATGGCAGTTGAGAAATCTTCTAGTTTTCAGGGCCTAGAATTTCTTATAACACAATTCACTTGCTCTAGAGAAAACCTCTCTCCCCATTTAATACACTATTCCTTCACAGCTCCTTTTCAGGAAACCTTCTGGGATCTGGCTTTGTAATTTTTTTTCTGTAAAACCTCTGGCCCTCTTCCACATCATCAAATGACTTTTTGTGTGGAACTTCCCAGGTGTTGTGACTGGACTAGCAGAAGCATGAACACCTGGTATAACCTGGGCTCTGCTTCAGGAGGGCAAGTCTTGTTGAATCATCCATCTCCTTGATCCTCATGATATGACCTCAAGATAAGCTTATCCAAAGGCCACACTTCCGGTCAAGTTGGAGAAGCATCCTTACCTTGTAGAGGTCTGGCTGTATCCATGTCTCCCCACTGAATATGATATGGATATGCCTTTTGCCTAGTCTTTCCTTGTACTCCTTTTCCTAGCTCTCAAGGGAAGCATCCTGTGCCTTATACTTCGATGAATTAAAACGTGCCAAATAATGGCCTTTTGCTTTTAATCTCCTTGGGCAGTCTAAATGTAGCTTCAGTAGACTGAAATAGCACCCTAAAGTATTTTGAATCAAAGGCTTCTGTTCCTTTGACTCTTCCCATCCAGGAAGGAACAGAGATCTTCCACAGACTTTCCATGCCTCTCAACTCTATTGGTGAGGTTGGGAGTATAGAATCTTCCTGGCCCTTAAACTACATCTCAGCTATATCCACTTTAAAAGTAACTGCAACTGCCAACACCTTCTGTGACGCTGACACAACAGTACTTTAGCTGCTTATACTAATGAATGTATGATTGCAGAGTAAGAAAATTATACAATTTTCATTTCTGTCTCTCTCGCTGCCACCATTTCTACAAGTAACTAAACAACACACAAGTCAACAATGGCTCCAGGAGGACATTTCCAAGTTCTTTCCTCTGAAATTGACTTCTTTCTCCTTCCCTGTAACTATACTCACAGAATCCCAGAGTTAGAAGGGACCTTAGAGGTCACCTGGTCCAATTTCTTTCCTAATGCTGGAATTTCCTCTATAACATCTCTAATGTGTAGTTTCCTAGCCTCTACTAAAATAGCTGAAGTAATAAGGAATTCGCAAAATAAAATTGTTAGACCATTCCATTTGGATACAATTCTAATTATTAGAAAGTCGATATTTATATTAATTCGGACTCTGCCTCCCTCAAATTTCTCCCCACAGGAAGCAATATTGTGCAGTACGAAAAGCCCAGGTTCCAAAGTCTGAGAAATTGAATTAAAATCTCATCTCTAGTGACCTTGGGCAAGTCACTTAACATGTCTATACTTCAGTTAACTCATTGGTAAAATGAGGGGAACTTAAATACATGTCTTCTGAAGTCCTTCTTAATTTTAGATCTGTGATCCTATGAGAACAGAATGGGAATCAATAACTTTATCATAATAATTATTGACTTTTATATAGCAGCTTAAGATTTATTAAGTATTTAACTGATTCTTTCAGCAAACCTTTAAAGTAAGTCCTATTTTATAAAGAAACTAATGTCCATACTTGCCCTATACAACTATACCACTATAGTTGCCTGATGCAACTATACCACTGTATTTCACTCTTATGTGCTGTCTCTCTGTCCGTCTAAAACTGTCCTGTCATCCACACAAGAGCCTTTCAAAATATTTGTAGAGACCAATAGTGTCAGCATGAAATCTTCTCTTCTCCAGACTAAACATTCCCAGCTTTCTAAAATGATTCTCGTATGTCTTTAACTTCTCACTTATAACTTCCTCTGAAGACTGTCAGCTTGTCAATGCCCCCACCTAAAATGTGGCACCCAGAACAGAACTCAGTCCTCAAGTTCCCTTGTCCTGAATTCTTTCATTTTATCAGAAAAGCAGAAGAATGACTATATTAGTGAATTTGACAGCCATGTCACATTATTGATTCCTTCACCCACCCCACAAATTATCTTCTCTGCTTTCTTTAAACGTGTCTCTAAATAGACAGATGATAGATAGATAGATAGATAGATAGATAGATAGATAGATAGATAGATGGATGGATGGATGGATAGATAGATGATAGACAGACAGACAGATAGATAAATTACAGATAGAACATTCATTGCTGTTTCCTAGGCAGTATACTAAGCACTGAAGATAGTAATACAAACAACAAGATAATCCTCGCTCTTACAGTATTGATATTCTAATGGGCCAGATGATATATTTTAAAAGCTGAAAAAGGAGAGGATTCACTCTTTCAGTAGCATGGTCTGGAAATATTGACCAGGAAGTGACATGGAGGCCTGTTTCTGGTCAAGATAAGGCAAAACTCACCTATGCCAAGGCCATGTTGGCTTCAGGGCTTATTTCCATGGTTCCAGCAAGGAAAAAGATGAGGATTATGACCACTGTGTTTGACACATGATTTGGACAAAGTAAAGGAGAAGCTTAGAGGCTAAAAACTGCATTAAAAAATTAATTTTAAAAATATTTAAGTGCTTTCTATGTGCAAAGAACTATGGAGGAAGCAATAAAAATAAACTCCCCCTCTAGAAATTTTGAATTGTTCGCTAACACTGTCATGTACTTAAAACTTATCTCCCTAATTAGATTATGAGCTTCTGCAGTTCTGCTACCACAATATTAATATTTTTAATACCTTATTGTGAGGCATAATTTGAGAAGCACAGTGGGTAGAATGCTGCCCCAGGAACCAAGAAGACCTCTTCTCTGGTTCCACTTTTGACACATAATGGTTGGGAGGCCCTACACAAACCACCAGCTATCAGTGCTCTAGACTCTTAGACTCTAAGGTTTTTTTGTTTGTTTGTTTGGTTGGTTGGTTGGTTTTACCTGTTTTTTTGCTTTTGTTGTTTTTGAGACTGAATCTCCCTATCTCTCCTAGGCTGGAAGTGCAAAAGTTGGTCAGGGGCCCACTCCCACTGTAAATTAGCACGAAAGCTTTAACCTGCTCCAATTCCCAGGTGGGCCAGTTTGATTTTCCTTAGCCATCCAGGTACCCTCCTACCACCTACTCTGAATGGTTCACCATATTGCTGCTACATGTAGTTCAGATTTTTGTCCTAGTATACCTCGGAACTCCCTATCTAAAAGGATCAATCAGTCTCAGCCTCCCCCAGTAGTAGGGTGCACACCCACAGTTATAGGTATTTACTAATTCACCTGGCATTTATAAAGTTGCAAAGAAGTTGCCAATATATATTGATAGAAATTCTTTACCCAAGAGTTCCCTATTCCAATGAAATTACAGACCCAGTATCTACGTTAATATTAGTGTTAGTAATAACTCCCATTTTTCTACCACTTTATATGTTTTCATTGAAGTGGTAGAGGAAAGGTAGCAGATAGATTACTGGGCTTATCATTGGAAAGACTTTTATTCAAATGCTTAACTATGTGATCCTCTGTATATCTCTTTACTCCTCAAGCAACATCCAAGGATTTTCATTCTCAGGTAGAGAGATTATGATCTATTTGTCTGCAGTACTGCAAGAAATTGACCATGTCAGGAATTCCAAAGTCTAATCCATCACACATGATATGTTATAAAACTAATTCCCAGTCTACAGATAAGAAAATTGAAGTTCACATGGGTTAAGCGACTTGGTTTAAGACTAGTTAGTGGAAAACCAAAAGGAGAATTGAATCTTCTGACTTTTCCAGTGCTCTCTTTATAAACACTGTATTAGGACAGAGTAGGCCCCTTAACAAGTGTGTTTGCATGAAGGATTCAAAGTGATGACAAAGTGGCAAGCTTCTATAAGAAATATGAGGCAAAACTGTTCTTTCATATGGGTTCATCTTAGGCTCAGTCATTGAACTGACTCGTATTTAAAGTTAGATGGCCCTTGAGTAGTATACAGTTTACTTAAATACTCTAAAGATATGTAATTTTGTCAATATGGGGATTCCTTCCAGTCATGAGAGGACAGTAAAACTGTCTTATAAAAGAATGTCTCATTTGTAAATTGATCTCCCTTGGAGGTTGAGACTCCAAAGCATGAAACCATGCCAGTAGGCTGTTTTTTTTTTTTTTAATCCTCCTAGTTCCTGGAAGTTGGAGTTAGATGATTTTTCCTTGGTTTGAATTAAGATTTTTCAAGAATTGCAACCTTCCATCAGTGCTCTGAGCAAGTGCACCCTAAAGTGCTAGAGGCACAGAGAACAAAAATTTCCAAAAAACACAACACAGGGGTGTGTGTGTGTGTGTGTGTGTGTGTGTGTGTGTGTGTGTGTGTGTGTGTGTGTGTCTGCCTGTGCACATATGCAGGTGTATGCATCTTTTCAAGGCAGAGATGTTGGAAGAGAGTGTGTAGAGAAAGTTCAACTAGGAGCATAGGCTGAAGGAGAAAGGCATCTTGCTCAAACCACCTATTGGTTTCATCCCTGAATTGTCAGTTGAGTTAATCGAACCTCAAGGAAGAGTGACTCTGAGAGGGGCAGCTTTATTCCCAGGGAATTTCCAGAACAGATTCAACTCCAGCTACTTAACCTAGGCCTATGGCACAGGTCATAAGTTGGCAAAGGGCTTAGCCCAGGCAGCCTTGAATGTGTTTATTCACTTGAGGGATATTGGTCTAGCAGGAGACTAGGACCCTAGCCTGGGCTTATAAATCATGCAGAATAACCGTCTGCCTTAATCCCCACTAGAGGTTTCTTGCAATGCCATCTGGGCTGTTTTTGCTTATCCAGCTGTATTTGTTAAATCTTTAATTAGCAACAGGTTTTGTGTGCAGACAGAATTCTACTTCCTGTGCCAGTGGACCCGATATGTTACTGAAAAGCAGGGGTTCATAGCATACTAATTCAGATGTCCTCCCTCCATTTGGAGACATTGTGACTTTGAGAGAAAGAGATGGCCAACCTGATGTATAACATACACTCACGAAAATCACACTTTAAAGATACAGTGCTCCAGTATTAACTTCTCCCTTAAAAACTAAGAGGGTCCTTAGTGATTGCTAGTCCAATACTTACCATTTTATGTATAAATAAACTGAGGCCCAGAGAGGCAAAGTAACTAAACTATCCCATGGTCATGAAGCTAGTTAATGGCAAAGCTGAAACAAGAATCTCAATTGTTTGATTTATAATCTCATGTCCTGTCCAACATTCCTCATTAGAAAAAGGACAGAACTTTGTGTCCAAAGAACCGATATCAAGTCATAGATTCATCATTTAGTATGTACACGACTCTTGGCAAATAATTTTATTTGTGGTCTTTATTTTATTCATCTACAAAACAGGTATTACCATCACTATAATCATCACAATAGCTCATATTTATAGAGTGCTTTAAGATGCTTTAAAATGATTTGCATACACTATTTTATTTGATCCTAACGACAACCCTGTGGCATTGGTTCTGAGTCTCAGAAAATTCAAGTTACTCTACCAGGATAAGAAACTAGCAGGTATCTAAAGGCAAATTTCAAACCTAAATCTCTCTAACCCTAAATTCATTACTCTATATGTCTTCTTATGATATGTATGTACCATGTACTTTGCAGTATTGCTACGCAAGGCACTCTATAAATGGTGATGAACATTAGAAATGTGAGCTTATCATCATTACAAATATCTC
Source organism: Gymnobelideus leadbeateri (assembly GCA_011680675.1). NCBI lineage: Eukaryota > Metazoa > Chordata > Mammalia > Diprotodontia > Petauridae > Gymnobelideus > Gymnobelideus leadbeateri. The sequence continues at coordinate 3,804 of WOXC01008442.1, read as the reverse complement.
AAAAAAGGGCATACCATTGGGAGAAAAATAGCTTGGAAAATTACAATAAATATCTACTAAGAATGGAATGAGGAAACATATTTATGCTATAATTGAAAAGATTTTTGTTACTCAAAAAGTTATGAAATATACTGCTGTGGAGATCATTAAAAAGTAAAATCTGTTCTCTTTTCTAAGTCCTAAAGGCAAATTATTCCAAAGATAATAATTTAAACTTTATCTGCCTAGAGTCGAGAAGCACTTTGTAACTATAAAGCATTAGAAAAATAGAATTTCAGAACGGGAAACTCATTTAGTCCAACACTGAACTCAATATGAAAATCCTCCCCAATAATCCCAAGAAATAGCTTTTCAGTCTTCATTTGAAGATGGAAAACTCACTAATTCTTAAGGAAGGTCTTGGAAAGAGTTCTGTGAGGGACATTTTTCTTCCTGTAGAACTCTCTGGGATTAGTTGAAACAAGTCTAAGCCCTCTTGCACATGTTGGCTTTTCGAGTCCTTGATCATAGCTGTTATTTCTTCCTAAATTATCTCTTCCCCAGGCTAAAGATTCCCAATTCTATTACCTAATCCCAAAGTGGCACTATTATCAAATCACAAAATTTGAGAGTTGTAAGAGACCTCAGTAGCCATCTTGTCTAACTCGTACATAGAAGGAAATCTAATCAATATTGGAAACACCTTCTTCTGCACCAACTTACCTATTTCCCTTCTAGTGTGGGAGAACCTTCACGATAGGTCTTAAAGTATAAGTTGGATGACCATTTGAGGGAATTTGTAGAGGGAATTTGTTTCTAGATACACGTTGGATTGGCTGCCCTCTGAGGTAGAGGAAGAATGGTACAGGGAAGAGAATACTGAATTTGGGGTCAGAAGACCAAGGTTTGAATTTCTCATGCTACTTGTCAGAATTGCCTATCAGGCAAGTCAGAATCTCTCTGCTCCTGTGGGATCTGTTCACCTGTAAAATTAAGTGCTTGTACTAAATGACCTCTGAGGTCTTTAACAATTCTAAGTCTATAATTCTAGGATCCCAGATAACTATTGGAGTCTGTGGTTCTATAGCTGAAAACTGGAGGTTGTAGTAATATAAAACAATATATTTGGGAAGAGTGAAGTAGTGGAGGAGGTCACAGGAGATTACAAATGGAAATCTCAAAGGTTAAGATCTTAGAGCTAGAAGAGTCTTGGCAGGCACATATCCTAAGTTGTGACTATCTTGTGATGAAAGAGACTAAAAGAAGTATGACATTTTGCTAATGGAAAATTAAAATTAATCAATGGAATACTTCTTGAATAGTGAATAAGGATAAGGCACTGTAGTTAACCTGTCAAGAATTATAAAGAAATATGCTGTACCATTTAGGGCAGTGAGGTACAGGCAGAGAGGCTAAAAGAAGGTATTCCAGATATGACAACAGCATGTTCATTAAATGTGTTTTGCCTATTCTACTGCTTATAAGTATCAGTGCAGTGGATTTATAAGTATCAGTGCCAGTGGATGTGAGTGAAATTTCATTCCTTCTCCCTGAAAATTCTGGGGACTGCAGATTGGTCACATTATATATCATGTTTATTCTTATATATTCATACAGAGTCTTACCATTTAAAATATTAACTCCCTAAGGGCAGAAATTATTTCACTTTTGCCTTTGTGGCCCCAGTGCTTAGCTCAGTGCCTAGCTTCCTTCAAGTCTCAGCTACCTTCTGCAAAAAAAACTTTCAAAATCCCCCTTAGTTCTGTTGCCTTCCCTCTAATATGTCTTACACACATATCTTTCAACATTCATTTTTTATAAGATTTTGAGTTTCAAATTTTTTCTCCCTCCTTCTCTCCCATCCTCCCTCCACAAGATGACAAACTGATATGTTATACTTGTGCAATCATATAAACATATATACACATTAGTCATGTTTTGAAAGAAGAAACAGAACAAAAGGGAAAAGGCACAATTTTTTTTTTAAATGAAAGTAGTATGCTTCAATCTGCATTCAGACTCCATAGTTCTTTTTCTGGATGTGGATTGCATTTTCCCTCATGTGTCTTTTGGAGTTGTTTTAGGTTATTGTATTGCTGAGCAGAGCTAAGTCAATCATAGCCGGTCATCTCACAATGTTGCTGCTACTGTGTACAATGTTCTCCTGATCCTGCTGACTTCACTCAGCATCAGTTAATGTAAATCTATCCAGGTTTTTCTGAAATCCACCTGCTCATGATTTCTTATAGCACAATACTATTCCATTACATTCATATACTACCACTTGTTCAGCCATTCCCAAATTGATGAGCATTCCTTCAGCTCTTTGCCATTACAAAAAAAAGCTGCTATAAATATTTTTCATGATCTTTTTGGTATACAGACCTAGTAGTGGTATTGCTGAATCAAAGGACATGCACGGTTTTATTGCCCTTTGGGTATAGTTCCAAATTGCTCTTCAGAATTAGTAGGTCAGTTCACAGCTCCACCAATAATGCATTAGTGTCCCAATTTTCCCATATCTTTTCCAACATTTATCATCTTCACTTTTTTGTCATATTAGTCAATTGTTATTAGGTGTTACTTTAGAGTTGTTTTAATTTTCATTTCCCTAATCACTATTAATTTAGAGCATTTCTTCATTTGCCTATAGATAGCTTTAATTTCTTCATCTGAAAACTGCCTGGTCATACCCTTTGACCATTTATCATTTGGGGAATGACTTGTATTCTTATCAATTTGATTTAGTTCTCTATATATTTGAGAAATGACACCTTTATCAGAAACACTTCCTATAAAAATTGTTTCCCATCTTTCTTCTTTCCTTCTAATCTTGGTTGTGTTGCTTTTGTTTGTGTAAAAACTTTTTTTTTTATTTAATGTAATTAAAATTATCCATTTTGCATTTCCTAATATTCTTTTATCTCTTGTTTGGTCATAAGTTCTTCCCTTCTCCATAGATCTGACAGGTAAACTATTCCTTGCTTTCCTAATTTACTTATGGTATCAACCTTTATGTCTAAATCATGTACCCATTTTGATCTTATCTTAGTAAAACGTGTGAGATGTTGGTCTATGTCTAGTTTCTGCCAAACTATTTTCCAGTTTTTCCAGCAGTTTTTATCAAATTGTGAGTTTGTATCCCAGAAGCTGTCGTCTTCAAGTTTATCAAACAATAGATTACTATAATCATGTACTACTGTGTCTTGTGAACCTAATCTATTCCACTGATCCACCACTCTATTTCTTAATCAGTACCAAATAGTTTGATGATTCCTGCTTTATAAGATAGTGTTAGATCTGGTACAATGAGGCCACTTTGCATTTTTTTCATTAATTCCCTTGATATTCTTGAACTTTTATTCTTCAAGATGAATTTCATTATTATTTTTATAGCCCTATAAAATAATTTTTCATGATTTGGTCTGGCACTGAATAAGTAAATTAATTTAGGTAGAATTGTCATTTTTATTATATTAGCTCAGCATAACAATATTTTCCAGTTCTATAGATCTGATTTTATTTGTGTGAAAAGTGTTTTTGCATATCTTGTCAACACAAAGTTCTTTGTATATTCTCTCCCCTATTAGACTGTAAGCTCCTTGAGAATAAGGACTGTTTTTTACTTTTCTTTGTATCTCCAGAGCTTAGTACAGTGCCTGGCACATAATAAGCTCTTAATAAATGCCTATTGACTAACTGACTGAGTAGAAGCATAATAAATATTTGTTGAGTCATTCTCCAATAAATAAGTGGTCAAATGATATGGAATTGGTCAAGCCATACTGAAAAACAATTTGTACCCATGCCCTAAGGGTCACTAAA